>PTEX01000070.1:3305275-3525547 GCA_003342815.1 Eudromia elegans | reverse complement strand
TCTCTTCCTCGGTCTCTCTTCCTCGGTCTCTCTTCCTCGGTCTCTCTTCCTTTTTCAGTCTGAGAAGGGAAGATATGTGTTGAATTTTTCTTTTTTTTCCAAACTGAGAAAGTGGCATTCATTTCAATACTGTTGCATTGCAGCAAGCATATACTTCCACTGATGACTTTGGCAAATGTTAAAATGAGGAGGACTGGAAAGATTTGGCCCTTTTTCAAATATTGTCATACCATGAAGAAATGTTGGTCATGATAAGATGACACATGCTATGCTGTATAACACTGAATGCTACATATTTGGGTGAGGTTTCTGTCCATCTCCATTGCTATAAATTAAACGTGAGAAGAACAGAAACATGCTAGAGATTAATCTTTCTGTGGAAGCTAGTACTCATGCTCATTTTTTTAACAAGTGAAATGAAGTTATGCTTCTACTACTAAATATTTTTGCAGTATAAATGTTTTCAGTTATATAAACCTCCCCAAAAGCATACAAAGACAATAGAAAACCTAGTTGACTTTGGCTAGCTTTAGATTAGAGCCCTTACGTGTAAGATTTGGGTCTGACAAGTCAAGCGCTTCAAACTAATGGAGTGTTTGTGTTGCTGCTGATGTTTTCTGGAGGAGAACTTGCTAGTAAAATGTATGATTCTTTAAGTATTTTAAAGCTATTTATATATAAAGAAATACAATTCAGATAAATGTTTGAGAGAAAATGCARTAATTGACTTGCAGGTGATTTAATAAGTTTCCTTGAAGGTTTTCTGTCTTAATGTGTGATATACACAAGTATTTTTCATTTTTTATTTCTACAATTTCCTGCCAGCAATGGTTGTGGCAGGCAGGTTGCCCTGAAGATTCTTGGTGAAGCTGTTGATTAATTTGAAAGGAGTTCTTTGCAAGAGAATTTGAAATTTTCTTTTAGAACGACTTTTGCAAAAAACTCTTGCTTAGTTCCYTGCATGGGTAAGTGTTAATATTATGTATGTGCATCCTGGTAAAAGAAGATTATCTGAATTAAAAAGTTAGGAAGCCCTACTTCATTTAAGATGTGGTGCTCCAGAAACCTTCTTGCTACTTTCTAGCTCTGTGGAGTTGAAAGTTAAATTGCATGATCTTTAAATTTCTTGAAAAGGATGAATGTAACTTGACACATTAATCTTGTGTTCTTCCTTGCTTTATAGCTGGGGCAGCTTCTGTGACTGGAAGGAAATATTGAGACTACACAATACATTTATCATCTTTTCCAGTGTCAGTGATGACAAATGCAAGAGGGAAAATGTCTTGTTCCTGTAGTCAGCAGAATCATAGGTGCCTGCAGTGCAACATCTGCCTGAGTGACAGAATCTTTGATCCTGTCTCCTAGGATATGTGAAGAGATTTACAAGCAGAGGCCCGGCTTAACTGTTTTAGCTTGTGTTTGTTGATGTGCTTCCTAATTGAACTGATTTTCTTGTTACATGCTCCTACCACAAGGCAAGGATATGACTGAGGAATCTAGTGAACTCTTTGAGTAGTAATTTGATATGGATGAGAGTTAGATATGTTTATTTTGCACTAAAAATGCATTGCCTAGTGTTATATAACTGCCATTATTACCTTGTATTGACTCTCCATTTTGAGGAAGTGGTTTTAACTTTTTTTTGTGGCTTTAATTTCTTCACTTCTGCATATTTAATGTAATATTTTTTTTTATGAGGTAAAAAAATAATAGAAAATATAACATCTGTCTTTAAGGGTTTAATCATGTTCTCTTGTCAGTTATGTGTTAAGTCTTCTTTGTATATTGATACCTCTTCATAGGTAGGCAGTTCCTGAGAAAGCGTAGCTGATATTACTGTGTAGCATTGAAAAGAACATACAGTTTTATAGTAGGATCTTGATTATTTCTGTCTGCAACCTGAGTCAAGAACTGATGAAAATCTTTGCAGGACCTGCATGGTGAGGCTCCCTAGCCTATGCTTTGGGTAACTRTTGCTGAATAACAAACCACTAGCTTGACTTCAGTTACTCAGATATTAATCTGTACTATTAACTGTTATCTCCAAGAGTGACGTTGTTCTACTAGGCAAGTTGCATAGAACCAAATAATAACTACAGTGTAATCAATGCAGCACATCTCTAATATTTGATGGATCTTTTCAGGAACTATATATATGATTAACAAGCATGTGAATGTAAATGTGGAGCTTTCTTTGGTGATTTGATTGCATTCATTTTGCTCGTATTCCTAATGGAACCAACTGTTTCAGTAATGAATTGGCATTGGCAAATGGAATAGTTACTGTTATTTCCAGGTCAAAACTTACATTTAAATTTATAACTTCTGTACTATTTAGTATCAAAGTATATGGTATATCAAAGTATATTAGTCCAGATGTTTGAAAGTTAATTCTTAAAGTTAGAAATACTGGCAGCTTTTCATGATGTGTGAACATCTTCCTTGGAAGAACAGTAATAAATTTTGAAGGATTTTATTTGCAGAACTAAGTTAATCTTATTGTTTTAATCTGAGAACAACATACTGTCATCAGCTATTATTGTAATGGAATACAGTTTTTCTTTCTAACAATGTCTTAATATTTTAGGTACTTTAAGCAGTCATATGAAAATGTATGATATTACATCTCTTTGAAACGAGTACAGCAAGAATGTGAGCAATTTAAATGCAAAGCCATGATACTCTTATCTTGGTCTCGCATAGGGGAAATCCCTAGTCTTAGAAAATACATACAGTGGACACTTCTTGTTGACAGATAAAGAAAGTATGTTATTTTTTATAAATAAATCATAGAGAATATTAGTGCTGCGATATGACATTGTTTTGTAGCTCTATATCCTCTGTCTCGGAGGAAATTTCATGGATATACTATTACAAAAAGCCATTTTTCCTGTAGTGAATGTTGCAACTATATTTTATCAGCAGTATTTCTTTGTGTTTTGAGATGGAAGAAAAACTCAGTTAAAATTAAATTTCTATTTCTAGTGTTTGCATTTTTGTCAATGTAAGTTGAAATTTCAGCACAGTTGTAAATATGGCCTGGATCTGTAATGAAAACAAGAATTTCTTCCTATGGGGATAATATTATTTGTGGAATTATTTCTTCAAAATAGTGTCTAGCAGAGAAGTTTKGGACAGTTCATTACATCTAGCAATACAATTATCAGTCAAAAGTCTTTGGAAAGATAGATTCTGCTACTAGTGTGTAAAGCATGGAACATCTCACTTATTAGTTAAGTTTGTGAGACTCACATCTGTTTTCTCTTCTACAGGGCAGTTTAAAAAAGTGACTACTTCACTTACATATTTGTTTCCCATGTTAAATATTTTACAGCCCTTCACCTACATAATATGCTAATTTCATGTTACTGAAATTGTCTCATATTCTGATAAAATTTCAGCCAAGCGTAGTTTGATTAACTGATATACATTAAGACCACCTATACGTCTTTAAAGGAAGTTTATATATATGAAAGATGTCTAAATGAGCAGTAAAATATAAGATATAGAATAGGGTTATGCAGTTTTATTGGTTCTGGATCTAAACAGTCTCTTGAAGTGTTCATGGAGCAGAAAACCACAGAACACTTGAAACAGAAGAGAGGAAGGTAGTTTTTGAAGAGTGATTTGTAAGTTTCTGGAAGATTAAAAATTTAATTGGAGCATTGATAGCTAACAGTAATGTAGGTATGTCTACTGAATTTGGAATTAGGATGAAGAAAAATGTATTTGGTGATAAAGAATRAAAATGGATATTCCTAACAGAGTTATAGGATAGCAGTAGAGGCAGACAGCTGATAATTCGTGTTTGGCTTGGGAGCTGATTGAGAAATTGGTAGTAATTACAGAAGAGGAATGCTGCAATCAATGACAGTGAAAAAGATGAGTTCAGATTTGGATATATGCTGTTGTCAATGGTTGTTTTTTAATGCTGAAGTGCTTCTGGAGATGGTGAAACTATACAAAGAGCTAATTTGGGAGACTGGCAATAGAGGGGAATATAATGGGCATAGGAAAAGAATTTGGAAGAATATGTCTGAAAAAGAAAGTGAAGGATGAAGAATTGTTAAATCAAGGATCATTGAGATGCAAACATGAAATGGACGATTGAAGGAATACAGAAACAGGAAAAGAGAAATACAGGAGGGAGAGCCTGAACACATTGGTATTGGAAACGGTGGCAAAAATAGTGTAAGATTAGAGAAAATTGTATCCTTTATGTTTAGCAGAAAGTTATTGCTGGTATTTTCTGAAGTTACAGTAAAAGAGAAATATTACGTAGTAAGTTGATGAGCAGCTTATAGAACACATGCAGGTTACTGAAGAAAATGATTCACTCTTGGACAGTAGTTTGGGAAAGGAAGAGGGAACAATCAGAGTGAGTTGCGAGGAAGGGAAAAGGAATTGGAAGCAGGTGATCTTCAAATCCAACTGCATAGGAAATACTGAGAATGACTGAATTGGGAGAGAAGAGGAAGAGCTAGGTARACTGTAGGAGTGAAATACTGGCACTGAAACACACAGAGGAAGAGAGCTTAGGAAGTCTGGAGAAGGAATKATGGGATTGGAAGGGAAAAGGGCCTAAGATTTTATCAGTTTCTGGCAAGATTGTAAGAAGGGGAGGATTTGAAAGGAAAAAGTGGGAGGAAAGAATACGAGTCTGAGTAATCATATGGATGAATTGGAGAGATTCATGAGCCACAGTARAGAGAGAAAGAATATGGAAAAGAGTAAGCAAAGAGTGGATTCAGTAAAGGAAACTGACACCAGTTGCTGAATTTGAGTTGTTTGTCTATTCGGAGGTAAATGTGCTTATAGAAGTAGGTAAATGACACCGTAGCTGGGAGTACCTGCTGCATTCAACAACTGGTGCAGCTGCTGACCACCAACTTGCCTTAGCAATTTATGTGTTTGTGTGTGTCTGGCAATGCTTCTGTTTATTTGGTAGGTACTGTAAGCAGTTTTAATTTTGCCTGTTCGTGTTAATGTTCCAGGTTCGTGGGAGTAAAGGTGAAGTCCTTTATGTCTTGGATGCAAGCAATCCACGCCATTCTAATTGGCTACGTTTTGTCCATGAGGCGCCCTCACAGGAACAAAAGAATCTGGCAGCCATCCAGGTAGGCTTGGTGGATACCTACCATCTTCTTCCTGTTGCTAATTTGATCAGTTGTTCTCCTATTTAGTCTTTGTCTCTTGCAGTAAATCTGCAGTATATGAGAACCACAGCAACCATACTGCTTTTCTTTTCTCACATTTCTTGTTGAAAACGAACTTTTGTGTTTAAATGTGATACCAAAAATAAGACATTGTTAGGATGAAGGACTGAAGAGGTCCACATTTAGAATTTTGATTTTCTTGAAGCATTTGCATTAATGCACTGTTATGGAATTACACTGAATGCCTAGGAACTTAATGCTGGTTTGTGCTTGACAGCTGCCCTCTAGAAATTTACAATGAGATTTTATGTATATAAAAATATGGATAGAAGCTAAATGACTCCCTCTTTCCTTCTCACCAGTCCTCTTTCCAGTTTCCAAACACTGGAATGGGAGCATTTTGGTCTGCTCTGAGAACACCTCCACCTAATTGTGTTAATGCAGTTGTGATAAACATCATAATCTTGTATCTCAAATAAGTGATTGATCATCAGTTCACTCTTTACTACCTAGTGTGTGGCACTGAGTTTAGAAGAAGGTGAAGTTGGTGTAAATTAATGTAGATAATTGCATGTAGATAAATCAAGTCACACACTGGGCTTTGCAGGAAAATATAATTAGTTCATCATTGGTCAATAGAATCCAAACTTCCCACCTAAYTGCTGTACAAACTCCTTCCTGTAGTCAAAAAGTGATTTATAGCAGACGATTTTTTTTTTTTTTTCAGTAGCTGTTATGTTACCTATCTAACAGAGGCTATTTCGAGTGAAAGCTATTGCTAGTATTGTGGCAAGCATTCTAGCTCTGAATTATGTTATAGCTCTAGCATGGAGTAGGGATGTTTCAGCGTTCTTTCATTTGCAACACATGGGAAGTGTTTTTAACAGCTGCTTTATGAGTAATATCTATATGTGACTGCTAGAAATGCACTGAAATGTTAGAATGTACCAGCATATACCCTATTTTTTTTTTCTTCTGAGTATTTTAGCACAGTTGAATTGCCGGAGGCTCCTCTAACTTATTTCAGATAGCAATTGAATGAGTTAGTCCTCTCCTGTGTTTCATGGAACTGTAAAATTGCAGCTCCTGCATTAGCAGACACTGTATGAATTGTAATCTCTTTTGCCCTTGGCCATTCCAAACAATTTACTTAGAATTATGATGCTTGATATGTAGCAAAAGTGTACTGTATTTGTMATAATTAAAATGAAATGTCTCCTATCAGATATTCCTGCAGGAGGTGATCTGTTTGTTTGTTTTGTGTTTAGCTTTTAGATTATTATATTTTCAATATTAATCCTGAATGAATGTGTTTATGTGTTTGTCAGTTGTAATTTTGCTGAACGATCTCTCTCTGCAGGAGATGCCTATGCAACAAAGATCCTGTTGTGGTTAAGGTCAAAGCTATYTTATAAACAGAATTCCAGCCAGCTAGAACTTTAAATTCAAATACACTTTAATTTGTAAGCAGACACTGAGATGGTCTGGTGTAACTCAGAATGCCATGAGAAATAATGAAGTAGCTAAAGTTAATGTGTAAGAGAGGATATTTGCTGTGAAGTGATAATTTTAAGTCATACTTCACAAATGTAATGGAAGAAGATTACTATAGCACTGTCTGTCACATAGTAACTATAGCCCAATTCTGCAATAGTTATTATAGCACTGTCTCTCACATACAAATCTCCAGCAGGCAGTAAGCGGAAAAGACACAAGAAAATCAAGGACAAACTGTGTGAAGCTGTTTCATAAATTTGCATATTATGGGGCAGTTTGGCGAGTTCCTGAAAGGCACCTTACTCACAAAAAAGGAATGATTAACTTGTTATACACGGTACATAGTTAACTATGATAGTTGTTAGCACTCTGTATGCTGTCCTCCAAACCATATGTGTGATGGTGTATAGCTCTATGGAAAGAGCAAGAATTCTGAATAGACGAAGCACTTGGACCTGAATAGAAAGGGAACAGCAAGAGTTATTTGAACCCAAAAAATGTATTTGCTGGTGGGGGCAGGGAGTGTTAGTAGTCTATAACACACAGCAAAAAGGAGCAGAGAGGAGGAAAGGAATTCAAGGAAGGAGTGAGGCAGACAAACAGTGCAGAATAGCAAACTAGGAATGTGGAAGGGAGGTCCTAATGCCGATGAACACCATGATTTTCCCCTTAAGGACCCTTGTGATCTACAGCAGATGAACATAGTTAACAAATTGCCCAGGATGGCCTAACTAGATGGGCAGACAGAACAGCTGCAGGTGTGTTCTTTGTGAATGGGAGAGTTATTAAATTTTCTGAAAAATCTTTTACTATGTCCACTGTGTCCCTGTCTTCAAGCATGCAGATAAATGTGTTTCCTGTTGGTGCTGTGTGCCATAGGTGAAAGGCAAGATTTAAATTCTTTTATTTGTTGTTCTTGGATGACTTCTGTTTGTTTCAGTGAAAAGGCTGCCCATGGAGCTGTGGCAGTGAAGAAATATCTGGACTAATTAGTGCTTGGATTACCTGACAATTAGCATAGCTGGAAAAGCCAGATAAATTAGCTGTGGAGGAAGAATGTGTTTGAACTGTTTTAGTTTGGGTTAGAACCCAAAGAAAACCCTTTTCAATGAAAATGCAGCAAAGATTGGTGTAGCATTGAGGGCTCTGTAGTGCTTTTTCATTCATCTTATTATGAACTGAAAGTACACAAATGGGAAAGAGGTGAGACACTTTATGGCACAAATTGCTGTGGACACACAGAGAAGTGTAGAAGTGGTCAAGATACAGTAGTACCGATAAAAGCTCAACTGTTGGGATGCATCTACTTGGCGTAGGCAGACCTAATAATCTGAACAGCTTGTTAATCCTCGAGGTTTACTGTTGCAGTGTAGGATATGTCATATGTAAATTAATTGCAAGYTGGACTACTTAATTATTTATGGAGTAAATTTAAGACTTTCTGGCAATGGTTTTAGCCCAACAAGAGAATGAATGTAAGAAGAGCTTTCACCCTTTCTCAGATCAGCTTTGCAGATGATATGATTTGAATTTAGACTGTAGTAAATGAAACTTCTCTAAAACTCTTGGAAGAGGTATGTGAAAAATACCATCTCTTACATGTAAGCAGAAGTTAGCATGGCATGCTGATGGGTATCTGGACTGAAGAGTCTATCTAGTCTAACTTGAACAAAATGTGTAATTAATTATATTTTCAAACACAGTCATTGAGATAAGGATGGGGGTCCTTGAAGGCTGCAGCTGTTGCTGAGGCTGTTAAATAGGTTTCCCTGTGTGTGAAGTAACTTGTGTAATACATTATAGACTTTCCAAACTGTGAGGAATACTGCATGCCTGTTGACAGTTTCAATTAATCTTAGTATATTACAAAAATTAAAAATCATTATCTTGTCTTTATGCTATGAAGCCTATTACAAAATATATGGCTAGATGTACTGTGAAGAAGCTTCAATTAGTTTGCCTGGATGTTAATCAGATAAGCTTTAAGATTTATGGCAGTACTTGGAAGTCTTCATTATGTAAACATGAGTCTGCTTTTGGTGCTTTGGGTAGTACCCAAACCACTTGGTTCACATATGGCAGAAAAAAGCAGCTCTATATATCAACTGAAAGACAGCTACTTCCTTCCTCCCCCCTGTAACTTTAATTAAACATTTTCAAAGATAAAATTGTTGGCTTATGTGTCTATTTGGAAGCTCATTTATTCATCGTGGAGAAGTTTGTGGCCTTATAGTTCCCTGCACTGTCCTCTCAGCAGGATCTCAGCTGTATCCTCTACCCTCTATGGATTCGCATGTCAGCACCAAGCTCAACTTGTAGAGGGTTTTTACTTTTAAATAAGTGTTATAGAGAGATGCCTGCCAACTTAGTAGTAAAGGTGCTGACCAGGGTTGAAAATCTGTTCATAAAAAAGTCTGTGAATCTTCTAAGGAGCCGGGGAGGGGGAGGGTGGAATAAAAAAAAAAAAATGAAAAAAAAAGAAGACAAGCAGAAAACTCTCCTCCTCCCTCACTCCCCCAATATGTAAGCCATGCAGCCAATAGGGGACAGAGCCAAGGCTTTATTGATTACTTAAGTTTTTTTTTCCCTAATTCTTGAATGTTTCATTTTCCAACTCTGAAGTTCTTGTCAGTCAGGGGTTGTAAAAGTCTCACAGGTGAGGCAGGTGTGTTTCAGAATACCAGAATACAAGAGCAGTTTGTCTGTGCATGTCTGTGCCATGCTAGGAAAGAARTCTCAGAAGGACTGTTTCAATTTTGTTCTCCCTGAGGGCTAATATTAGTTCAGACTTCGAAATGTAGCTCTATATTTTGCATTTTCTGATTCAGTCATTTGTACAATTCTGTCAAATAATTGGACATTGATGCTCAGGATCAGTCATTCCACTTTTTGCAACAGGAAGGTGAAAACATTTTCTATCTGGCTGTGGAAGATATTGAATCAGACACAGAACTTCTGATTGGCTATTTGGACAGTGACATGGAAGAAGAGGAAGAGGAGGAGGAAGAGGTCCCTGTTATCCAGGAAGATGAAGACAGTAACAACAACAAAGAAGTGCAACCGGTTGCTGAAAAAAGTGCAGGTAGGTGGACAACATGTGAAAAGATAAATTGAGAGCTTAAAAGCAGTAATGAAGAAAGAGAACATGWGATTTATAACATTGGAAAATTCAAGGGGTCCTCAGGTGTAGTTTGAACTTTTGTATGACTTTGTGTCTCATGGATTAGCTTTGGATTGAGGTTCCTTTGGCCTAGTATGGGAAAGCAACTGCTGTGAGTTGCTGAGAGAGTGAGCCTACATTTTGTGACACGTTATCAATAAGTTTTGAACTTATGGATTTTTATCTCACCTGCCTATTAGCTTTATGAAAGCTGAGTTTTTGATCTGAGAAGGGTTAGTTTCTTCTGTCATAAGTGAAAAATAACTTTATGAAATAAACCTTTCCGTAAAGCAATTCAGCTAATCTTAAGATGTTAAAGAAATGATAGGTGATCTGAATTGCTGTGTGAATTTACAGCTGGGATGATGAGTTTAGACTAACTGCCTGAAACACATCTATTTTTATACTTCGCATCCATTTTTGATAAAACTGGAGGTAGGATTTACCCCTTACCTGCTGGCGTTTTGTGTGGATAATCCTTTGGGAGGCAATGTCTGTCATGAATTTTATGATGCTCTTTTGCATACTCTTTTTCTGACTGAGAGTATCTCTTAACATAACCAAAATGTTCCATGAACACTATCCTCTCCTTGTTTCCTCCTTCAATGATGCAGATGCTCTCGACTGTAAAGAGGACCATGCGTGCCCAAACTGTGAATCCAGTTTTGCCAGTCAGGAGATCCTAGCTGAACATCTTCAGACATTGCACCAAAAACCCAGTGAAGAGAAGGAATTTAAGTGTCGAAACTGTGGAAAGAAATTCCCTGTTAAACAAGCTCTGCAGAGACAGTGAGTAGGAACAAGATTGCTTTTCAGTGATCCTTAAGTTGTTAATTTCTCCTGGTTTAATTATAATTTTACCTTTAATTTTTATGCTTATATGTTTAACCCACTCCATAATACTTAAGTGGTACAGTAAATACTATTGCCTTTACTATTTGAATTGCTCGTGTASTTTATTCATTACATTAACTCTTTTCATATGTTGACTTCCTATGTTTCGTGGGAATTTCTTGTCACAGAAATTCAATATTTTTTTTTCTTTAATTATAAATTACAGACGGATCCAAACTGTTTGATACAGAACCATTGGACTGTATTAGTGGACTACTTGGTAGTTTAGGAAATGGTTCTCTAGCTGAGGGTGTCATAGAAAAGTATAGTTGACTTTGTTTTGTGTTTTTTGTATATTTTTGGACTTGTAACTAAATGGATATATTGGTTTTAATTATACACGTATTTATACATAGTACTACATCTAATTCTCTCATATCAGGAAGGAACAGACTCTTATTGCATAGAAAGCATTTAAGACTGTTACTGTAATGAATTTTTCCRTTTCTTACATTTGAATAATGTTATTAGTCCTAAAATTATCATCTGTTTATAAGCTCTGTGTTCTTTCATGGAAATAAAAGAGAATTGTTTTGTGGAGAAATATTTGATGATAGTAATTATTTTCTGTTAAAAATGTATTTGTTGCTTCTGATCTGTGGTAGGATTTGGATTTGTGTGGTATGACCAGTTAGATATATCTTTACGTCATGCAGAGTTCATCTGACAAAGAATACAGTAATATGGGCCCAACTGTTGCTGTGTGTGCATGTGATTAGTCCCCATGAATTCCAGGATACTTCAAGTGTTAATTAAACTATTTATGTAAAGAGTGGTAGAACTGGACCTGCATTTTGAGCTACTGCAATCCTTTGTAAATTGTAAAATTACTATATTTTATTTTTTATTTTTTTAGTGTACTTCAGTGCACAGAGAATATCAACCCAGGAGACTCTTCAAGAAGTTTTCAGTGCTCTGTTTGCAATACTTCCTTCAGCTCAGAATCGAGGTCTTGTGTCTGAGTTACTGGACTGCTGTCATATCATTGCTGGCCTCCCTTTGCATGCTAGCTTTCAAGCTTGTTAGTTTATGTGAATCCTAACAGTGAAAGAAGTCAAATGCTTTCATTCCTATTTGCTGTAAGTAATGCATGAGGTGGCCTTGGAACTCTGCACTGTGGCATGTGTTAAGCTCAGAGTGCTGACTGTGTTTGATTTCTCTAGATGTTCATGCATTGTTTTTCCTTTATGCTTATTCTATATAGTTATGAACAGCACAAGGAGGCGTGCAGAGGGGATGCCAGATTCATATGCAAGGCAGATAGCTGCGGGAAGAGGTTCAAGAGTAAGGATGCCCTGAAAAAACATAAGGAAAATGTTCACAATGGTAAGAAACAGTTTAATATTTCTTCAGAAAGCAGGCAAATGAGCTTTAAAAAATCTTGATATATACATTGTCTTTGATTTCCTTTTTAATGGATTTATTTGTATCAAAGAGAAAAATAAGAAATAACTAACTGTAAGAGTAAGTATTCCTTCTCCCACAGGAAGAAATTACTATACAGCGATGTCTCACTGGTCTATTGCAGAAGATGTAGTAGGAATCCAGGGAAGTTTAAACAAGAAAAATAGTAGATAAAGCACAAATTTCAGTAGTGAAAAAAAAAAMCGTTGGCACAGACTGCCCCAGGATGTGGCAAGTTCTTAATTTTGTGACAATTTCAGGACACAATGGGATATCTTTCTGGACAACATGCTTCACAAATGATTAGGCTTGATGAGAGTAGTGCATGAAATTCTAGCCTCTCTTATGCAGGAAGCCAGATTGGACAATCTGCTAGTTCCTTCAGGCCCTAGCATTTTTATATCTTTGAACTGCAAATGAATAGTTTTCAATCAAGCCTGACTCTGTTTTCATGAAAGGGCAAAGTGTTTCTCTCAGGTCCACAATGTAGATCTCAGTTCTGGCATTCTGCTCTCTCTGCATGTCCCCTCTTGGTGTCAATGAAGGATCAGTATGTATGGGAATGACAGAATGCCAGAAAGCAAAGAAATAASTTAATGATTAATGATAATCAGTTAATGATGAGARCACTGTGATGCTTTGCAAAATTTTCATTACATGAAGATTTTCTTCTGCCAATCTCTTAAAAAATGTACAGAAATTTGAGAACTATTCTCATAAGAGATTATTTCTTTTTATGTTCTCCTTCTAATTTTTTTCTTTCTTTCCCCTAGTAACATTTTTACTCATTTGTAAGCATTGTTTTGTTTAGGCTCAGCTTTTTTTTCAGTTGTGTAGAGGTGTGAAACTTGTGCAATTCCTCCCTTGTCCAACTTCTCAGGCATAGTTGGGAATAGATGTGAAAGATATTTTTTCCTGTCTGCACAGTGAGCACAACTTTTGTTTTGCCCTGTGGAACTCATACAGATCACAGATAGTTTTAGTGCAGGAAGGTGCATGTGTACATGAAGATATATGTGTATGTATACATGTATATAATTACATGTCAGTTTTTATCATGAGTTTTATAACAGCAAATGAAGATGTAAGGTTAAGTATYTTTTTTCTATTGCAAATTTAAATATTGAAGAACCAACTGACTGGATATACTATAGTAAGAGGAATATTTTGTATACTGCTTTAACTGTCTGCTCACTACACATTGGCAGCTTTCTTCAAGATGATGCTTTCTTCATATCTCTGATCTACTGTGACAGTATGACTTAAACTGGATGTACTGAGTTTGCATTCAAAGTCTTTGAAATCCTGTATGTTCTTAAACATGCTGTTAGATTCTTTCATGCCTTTACATAAAATGTTTATCAGAAATACCATTCTTGATTTGGAAATAAAACTGAATTTATTAAGATGGTCTAGAAAGTAATAACATTTTCTACAAGTTATTCCATTAAGTACAGGTTGTGGTATGTCACTACAACATACATAGCCTTAGTTTTCTTGCTTAGCTGCTTTAGTTTTGTCCTACTCAATCTTCAGCTGAAGATTAAGACATATTTTGTAGATGTTACATATTTTGTAGGTATCTAGTTACAGGGCTCTATGATTCATTTGAGTTTAGAAGTCGTTTCAACATCTTTTACTAAAACGTATTTACATATGTTCCTACAATTTTTATCACACAATTTAAAATACATTATTTTTCTTGACACTGGTAAAAGACTTTATTTTGACGTTTGGAAGATAATGCATATGCATAAAAATCACTTTTACAAAAGCAGCAATGTTTACATTTACATTAAAGACTCTTTCTGGACTCTTATGGAGTGTTTATGTTTATGTGCACTCTCTTGGCATTAGTATATGAAAAAAACACCAATGGGAAGGATATGTATAAATGAAATTAGCAAAAAAGAAAGAAATATTTTATTTTTTACCTTTTATGTTAGAAAGCAAAGGAATATTAAGTGACTAATCTGCTCATGTTGTGTGCTAGCTAAAGAGAGATAATAAAACAGAGCATTTGTTTTCTTTAACAAGCAGTTCTACAGTGAGACAGCACATCTACAATGTTGAGTGTGTGAAGGGTTTAAGAAGACCAGACTGCAAGTGCTGATGCTTCTGCATGCCTTTCTTGCAGTTTCAGAAGCCAGTTAATGATAACTTTTTKATTATATCTGTGAGTGAGAATTTGGCAAACTTGTTTGTTGCAGTTGCAGTTTTTGGGACTGCCTCCTTTCTACTTCATGCACTGAAGTTCTGAGTATACTGTGTGCATCTTTAGTTGAGCACTCTCAAGACCAATCTTGTTAAACATCTTTATTTAGTTATTTTCTCCATATGTATGTTGTAATTATGTATGTTGTAATTTATAGTCTAAAGTAATACATGAGATCTTATAGGGCTTTTTTAGTACTAAAATAGATTAATGGAGAGAGGGATTGTTAACATTATTTAGTTAAATTTAATATTTTTGAGGGAAGAAAAATAAGGCCAGTTTTTTTGTTGGATGAAAAAAACCCTCAAAAACTCCAAGTTAAAAAATGGGAAAACCAACTAACTAGAATCAACGTAAATATTAATTCTTAAGGACGGCAAGAGCAGTAATGATATAGGGTACTCTTGAGTCTGGAGTATTGAATTGGAGGRCATCTCATGAGTTTTATGTTCCATACTACCTCTTTGCTTTGCCTAAGCAATACTTGTCTCTGTTTTTCCTCTGTGTCTCTCTTTTTACTGTATTATGAACATCCTTTACAAAAACTAGGAAATACTTYGCATAGACATATGATTATAAACAAAGAATTAGCCTAGTGGTGTCTTTACCTCTAATAAAACAGTTTTGTGAGGCACTAAAATGAATTTAAAACCATGGTAAATAACAGACAAACCCAATTAAGTGCTCTGTCACTTTTTAAAGCAACTGTGAAGAGGAAGGAAAATACATCTAGTAGCTGATCTTCAGTGTGGTTTGTAATTTATATTATAGACTTGACTTCTTTATCTGGTGCTAATACAAATTACTCACCTTAMTTACAAAAGTGTTAATGCTATGTTATTTTATACAGTGGAATGCTTAATGCTTTCTAAATAAAGAAAAATGAGAAACAGTGGTTTTGAGTATGGGATCTTTCTTGTCATTGCTGCACTGATTCTATCACAAAAAAAATCTGTTTAAACAGCTAGCATGATATTTTTGAAGATATAGATGATGGCTTCGGGACAAAGTAACAACTTTTTTCTGAAGTTAACTGTTCTTAGTATTAACATGAATTGTGCTCTTCATAGTTGATGACTAAGGGGATAATATCTGTTTTAGGGTTTGCTTTCGTTATTGCTCTATTTCTCTTGAATTTACATTCCATCAGTAACTGGTTTGTTGGACACCCACAGAGAACTCTTGATATCCAATACTTTGAAGATTGGGTACCAATGTAAATATTTTGTGTCAGTCAAATGACCTGTGAAAAATCACTAACTTGGTGGAAATATTTAGATTCTTTCTTAGCACTTCTTTTCTAAGATGTTGCTGGTATTTTGTATCTGTTTCAGGAAATTCTAGGAAGAAGCTGATGTGTTCAGTGTGCAGTAAGAAATGTTCCTCAGCAACAAATCTCCAAGAACATCGAAAGGTCAGTAAGATGAAGACTAACTCACAGCAAGCTTTTACTTGGCTAAGATGTAAGACTGTAGTGCCTAGGTCTCTTGAAAGTTGATAAAATGCTAAAATTGGGGTAATCTCTTTCATGGTTACAGTGACACAGACCAGCATCTTTTACTATGTGAATTTATTGATGTAATCACAGTTGTTTAAGCYAGAAGTCTTATAATTTTAGGGTGTTATTTACCAAATATAAAAATGGTTTTATATTATTTCTGCATTCTCATTCTAAACCAAGGTTACTAGCTGTTCTTTAACTGTATTGTTAAAAAATAAGCAAAATATAAAAACTATGTTATATACTAACATGATAATGCAGACAGTAGTAGCCTTCATTTTATATACAAATTTAATGTGTGATTCATGAGTCTTTAATTATGTGCAAAAGGATGTCAGTCCTTCTTAATACTTTATGATGTAGCAGTAGAGTGTTATTTGCAATTTAGTTATGTAGTAGTATAGAARTTGGTTCCCTGAAAAAGAAAGTTTAATTATCTTCTTTCTCATTTTGTACATAATCTTTATAACTTTTTTATAGCTAGAACAGGAAGAGTTAATAGTTTAAAAAACATRTATTTGATATAAGGAGGTTCATACAGAAATACAGATGGACTATGATTATGAGATGCTGAAACCATTATACCCAAAGGAAGTCCCTGCAAGATTAATTTGATAAATCACTAAAACCCAGGAGATCTGTTTTTACAAAAACCTACATTATACTGTTTATCAGATTAACTGTGAGTCCTTAATAATACCCTGGTTATAACCTGAATCCAGTGAGGATAGAGATGATATCAGTTAAAACATGTTTATTACATATTTATTAAGAGCCCCCTTGAATGTTTTATGCATAAAAGTTTACCTCCTCTTCTTGCTTGATTCCTTCTTTAAAATATCCAGAGGATAAGTGTTCCAGATTTACAGATCTATATCAGAAAGTGAAGGGAGTTACACATAGGGCTYATGCTTTCTGGATGTTTGAACTATTGTGCTTTGGGAGGGGAGTGCCTTGAAGCAATCATCAGCATCATCAAATGTATTTAGAGTGGRTAAGGAAAGAGTAAGAAAGGAATAAATGAAACGTGAAGTAAAGAGAGAATCCAAAAATGTTTATATAAAGAAATAAAACTAAGAAATAGGAAGGTAAGATATATGAGATAATTGAAAATAGTCTTGAGTAATAGCAAGACAGGAAGAGCAAAAACTCACAGTCCCTTCAGAGTTTATTCACATATCTTAACCCCACTCTAGCCATCCTGTCTACATTCTTTGTTGGCAAGTCTGTTGTTCAGACCTGGAACCTTCATATAATTTTTGGTGTAAAGTGCTTTCTGCTTCTGCCTTGAATTTGTACATATAAGCCATTCACTTTTTAACTCTGCTGTCATCATCTTCTTATTAGTCCTATTCCTTTCTACCCTTTTGATTTCACCACAGAAATATTTACTATAGCCTTTTGCTGTTTTTTTCATTATGATGATAATTTCAAGTAAATATAGGACTGGAGAGACTTTAGGAGATTTTCTAGACCATACTGTTTTGCAAAGGGGAGTAAGCATATACCCCTTTCATCCTAGATATATGCTATCTCATCTCATAAAAAGTTCCAATGAAGAAAACTCTACTATTTCCATAGTTATTTTTATTTCTGACTTCCAAGTTTACTACTACTATGTTTTTGAATGTGCTTTTTAATTACTGCTAGAGTGTTTCTCTGATATACTGTTTAAATTTTCTTTACTGCACGTTGGGRCTATAGCTCTTTGTCCTATTGCAAAAATATCCACTGACTTCTTTATAACACAGTAGCATTCTGCATAACTGTTACGAACTCCATTTGTCTTTTCTAGATTGTGCAAACACAATTACCTCAACCTTCCTTCATGCATCTTTCTTTGCAAAGTTCTGTTCCTTTTTCTAAGTGTTTTCATCCTATAGATGACACATAGTATAGATCATATACATTTTCCTGTCTAGTTGATTTCCAAAACCATTTATGCTGATACAACCCTCTTTCCGCAWGATGCATGCGAAACTTTAACAAGAATTATGATGCTAATCTGCTGTCATCATTGGTTTTAATGGTGAGCAGTATCCTAGTGTCTCTACCCATGTGTTCTCTTTTGCCTTATCTTCCATCATTTTACTCAGTAGCTATAATAAGCCCTGATTTGGACCGATAAGTAATATGGAAGTATAATATAAAGCCTAGCAGACACTGTTCAGAAAAAGTTGTGTAGAAACTTACAGAGGACTGAGTAATAAAATGAAAGGATTTGTTGTAAAAAATCTCCTTTCTGTAGGTTTGTGTTATCTCATACCAGTGAGCACCTGAAAAAGCTATTTCAAGTAATTGAGGTAGAGGAGAATTCTGATAGTATTTGGTTGCATAAATGTGCAAACTTCAAAATTTTAAGTCAAAATCAAGATTGTTGGGAAAGGATAGAGTAGTAGTTTTATTTATGCAGATAGAAGAAATTAATATGAAATGAACTTAGGTAAACATAGTATTTGGAGTGAATTATTTTAACTTGAGTTTACCATCTGATTCTGGTTAAGCATTTAGCAAAGTATGACTTTCAAAACTGCACAAGTGTGCAGAATCTTTAGGAAATGGCATTAACACTCCTTGGTTTATTTAAAAAAAAAAAATTGCTTTAAAGGTTTTGGTTTGGAAGTAGTAGCACAAATCATGGTGAAGCACAAGTTGAGACAAAATTCTCATAGAGAAACTTTCCGGGGTTTTGTTTTTTGTTGTTATTTAGGTGAAGTCTCTGAACATTTTTGTTGTGGTTTCCACAAAGATTTGTTACAGTAATGTGCTAATAGCCTTGATTATTCATTTTTTTTTTGGAGACATTGTTCAGCAAGTTTGAAGTGTGGAAGAAATTGCAATATATCCAGAGTACTGGCATAGCGACTAACTGTGAATTGGAGTCTGATAGAGAATTTCTGTGTGTATAAGAAGTGTGATCTTGTTTGGGACACACATTAATTGTCCTTAAACACTCATTTTTCAGGTTCATGAGATCTTTGAATGTCAAGAATGTGATAAGAAATTTATTTCAGCTAATCAACTAAAGCGCCATATGATAACTCATTCAGGTAAAATATAAAAATAACACAGCCAAATCTGTGTAGTTTGCGTGCACACATATATGTATATACATATATATATATCTATTTCATGACTACTGAATTTTTACCTGAATTATTTTCTTATAGATGTTTTGATATATTCTGCATTGTCCAGAGCTGTTCAAGCAAATTTCAGGTTCCAAGGAGAAACTATTCAAGTTACTGCTTTTTAGTACTTTAGGAAATCCAAATGTAATGCTGTAGTCTTCTTCCCTGTGCTGCTTTGTCAAGCTATTCAGTCATGGTGGCTGGTGCAGAATGTCTCACTTTTATGGAGGGGGGGAAAAGGTTGCTGTTTGGTTTATGAAGAAGGAGAAGGGCTAGTTAGTGAATTTCATGTTAAAGATGAGAGGATGCGAGCTGAGATAAGGTGTCAGTCAGCGAGATCTGTGATGAAAGCGGAAATATTTAGACTTTTATTTTTTTAGCACAGAGTTTCCGGTCAGAGAAAAGCAGCTCATGTTCCACTGTTTCACACATAAATGTTTCATCATGTTGGTCCTCAGCTAGAATGGATCGCTGTGAACAGCAGTGACCTCWGTCTGCAGATTTGGCAGGAGGACGAAATTGGCTTGGCCAAGGRTTCTGATTGCTGGAATCTAGCATTTCCATTGCTTTCACCAGTGGTTAGAAACATCACCCAACATAACGAAAACACAAACGTCAAATACATTAACACTTGAAAAAGTGCAGGATTTTACAGCTGCACAAGCTTGTAATTGAACTATTTTCCTGTTATCAGTCCACATTGACTTTTTTTTCTCATAACATAAGCTTTATCTCAGAGGCTCTTAGCTTGCTTTTGACACTTTTGAATGAGCATTAATGTAGTTAAGTTGCAGTCACCAGTTGAGGCATAAAGGCTTTTTGTATAGCAGCTTTTGGCTTTGGAAGCTAATATGTATATTGTTAATTAAGTTTTAAAATATTTAAACTGTCATGCCCTCTTTCACATTTGTAATCTGGAAACAGGGTTTTCTTCTTTGAAGTCATTCTCTTTTGATTTAAGCTAATTAATCAGAATTTAGTTTTAGCAATGATTCTTGCAAAGAATGTGCCAATTTYTTCAGATACACCATGGCTCATCTTTTGTGAAGTGACTTAACTGTCTAACATAAAGGGCATTAGATGTCTTTCTAATTGGTTTAATCTTGATTGGGTTGACTTAATTGCAGAAATCTCTCTGAGGAGATGACTGTCTCTGCCTTTCATCTTCTCTCCCTGTATAAACAGGAGATTAAATGTCCCCCACTCATTTTCTGCAGAAAAACGCCCCTACACCTGCGAGGTTTGCAATAAGTCCTTCAAACGACTTGACCAAGTGACTGCACACAAAATAATACACAGTGAAGATAAACCTTATAAATGCAAGCTTTGTGGAAAGGGATTTGCCCACAGAAATGTTTACAAGAATCACAAGAAGGTAAAACACTCTGCTGTTGTTGTTTACAGGTCTGCCAGCCTCAGATTTGCAGCTATTTTTCTTTTAAATGGTTGATCAGTAAGCTCTGGCATGCTTATAAACATGGGATTAAAGCTGTAGAAGATGCATTTGCTAGTGTTCTTTGTTATAATTAAAATCTCAAATGAATCTCTAAATGAATTCTATTATTAAAAACAGCAAAATAGGCAAAGGCAAACCACAATTTCTTTGGCTAGAAGCATCACATAAATCCCAATTTTGATTTTTTTTTTTTTAATTAGCCTTAGGTTATCAAGTTATGTTTTAACAGATCTAAAATGTCTTCAGTTTTTTTTCTTTTAAAAAATACCATATTTGAATAAAACTAAGTGTAGACTTGTTGGACTTATCAGGGACTGCTTTCAAACAGTACTGGGTTTGCACTGGGTAGTGTCAATGAATTACAATAGCATCAGAAGACACATTGCTGGAGAAATATGCTCATGAAGCGACACTCTACTTCTGTTGATTTAAAGTTCAAGTCAGCCTGGCATAATTTCTTTAATATTTGTCATTACTTTTAACCAGAGGTTATATTTTCAGTAGCAAAACAACATTGATGACTGCTGTTTCAGAATTACAAGTCTGCAGAAATGTTACTTGCCTGATATTCTGTGCAGTATTTGGAACTCTTTTTGTTTCTGTTTCCTGTTTTTCCCCCTTCTTCCTTCCACTTTGATACAACCAACATATTCCTACTTAACAGGTCTTACATAGTGTGGCCATCTAGGAATTGTGCATAGGATCTTTGCACCGTTTCTTGCGCTTAGAGCTATAAATCATATAAGAGTAATAATAATGCTTCAAGTAGGATGAAGCAGTGATGACTATGTAAAACAGAAAACATGCAGAAGCTGATCCAAAGATGAGACTTGCTCCCATATATGTTGTGATTATATCTTAAGTGTTAAAATCTTGCAAATTGAATATAGGCTATTTGAAAATATCTAAAATATCACCTGGAAAGAGACTTCTCTATCTTAACTGAATAAATATAACATGTTTCCCTGTATTAATTTGCAATTGATGGCTGATAGGGAGTTTTGGCTGAGAATTAACTGCAGGATTAGGTATGAATAATTGGTAAACAATTCTGGTTTGTTCTGAACAATTCTGAATACTATTATCCCGTATTCAAAGAAGCAGTACCGCTGGCATAAGCAAGGATTGCATGAAAAAATGTTCACTGTCTGACAAAGATTCCATTTGCTGGGAATAGTATTAAAAGTTAGACTGGTTCAGCAAGTATAGCAAGTTCAGCAAGTCTTTGTATAACAATTGTTTAAAGCATTTTGATTTTTTTTTTTCTGACTCTGTTTGCTTGTAATCCTGGCTGTAAATCAGCCCTGTCCTTTAATGAAATAATTTTATTCCTATATTTACATAAGATTTATCAAAATAGCAAGAAATAATCACCCATCCACATTTAGGTCTTTAATTTACTGACTGAATACACTGTGTTAGAGGGAAAGCTGCTTTCTTTTTTTTTTTTCTTTTTTTCAGTCATTCCTTTAGGAAGATAACTTAATCTGGTTTTGTGTTGGAAGTATCAGAGTAAAAAGGAAATTAGTCTCCCACACATGTTTTTAAACATTTCTGAGATGCAGGTTGCTGGATCATTGGATATTGTTGAATGTTTAAAGGGGAAAGAAGGAGTTTAGATTATCACGTTTTGTTGCTTTCACTGATTGATGGTCAGTGGGTTTCACCACGAGTCTACTACTCTTCTACATGGAGCACTGTGTCAGGARCCCTACCTTAGCCCTTGACTACCAAGGCACTGTAGCTAGAGAGCTGCAAGGCAGGATGCACCGGCTTTGCTGTGCTACTGCTCTGAGGTACGGCTTCTGYGCAGGAGTCTTACGCTGCTCTTGGAGGTATCAGTGCTGAAAACCTTTAGGTAATGCAGAACTAGCTCAGGTATCTTGCAAAAGCTCAGACTAAAATGACTAGGTGATCAAAAATGTGCTTCCATTTTTGTGACAAAAGTAGACAATAGTATTTGAAATTAAGAGGTATGCATAGCATTGGATTATACTGCAGATAAAACTAGTCACCTTTTGTATAGGCTAGACTGATTAAAGTGCATATTCTGTACTAYTTATTACATATTATTTCAATGCAAGAGAACAGAGATTTTGTTCCATCTGCTCCATTATTGCTGTGTGTATGGGATGCCTTCAGAGAACAAAATACAATGGTATGACCAGTGAGCAGAAGTAGGTCAGCAGACACAGGGTTTTAAAGGGTTTACAGTTAATCTAGGGTTATCTGGTCCTGGGGAGCATAATGAATTGTAACAGTTGCATTCCCTCAGCTTCTCTCCTGTGAATGGTTGGATTTGAACTTCCAGAAATGCTGTGATAGGAAAGGCTGCCATTAGATCTATCCTCAGATGCTTTGGTCATGCTACTGTTCAAAAMGTGCATTGAATCCTAATAAAATTAGCCATCACTAAACTTTGAAGTAGCTTCTTTGTGGCATCACAYTGCATGTATAAGTTTTTTGGTGCCAATGTCTAGAAATTCTGACCCTTTCAAAATGCTGTGGATGTAGTCATTGATTGCCTGATAGAAAACATGAAAATTAAAAAAAAGTAATTGCTGTGTGTTCAAATATTTAAGTGGGATGTAAACATAGAAAAGAATTTAAGGAAAAGCTGGTTATGTTTTTGTAGACAAACTAAACTGATACACTGCATATTTTCTGCATAATGAATATATATGTCATTGAAGATGTGTGTATCTCAAAGGATTTTTGTTTGTTTTTTCTGTTGTTTATGGCCTTACAGGCATTTTAACAATAAAACAGTTCATTCAGTAGTAGAGACCTGCTCTAGAAAAGACTGCAGTAAAAACATGTGTTTTTTATTTTCCGTGTCCCAATTTGGTGAAAATGTCTGGTGAAGCAGTAACAGAAYAAAAAATGTAGTGATGTTTTCTCACTGTAAATAAAATGTTTCTCTTGCTACTAYACTTACAAAAGATTTCAGTACTGTGTCCAAACTTTTAAGATAGTTCAAGACTAAGTCCACAACTCACTTGCAGATAAAGCTTTGAATAGTATAGAAAAATGCCTAAAGCTTCTACCCAGCCGTAGAGCCTCAAGCCACTGAAAGTAACTGCACTGTTGGCATTGCATACTACTTGTATTCCTCTGAGTGAAATGCAGCTCTAGAGTGTGCCTCACAGAAGAGTGACTGCAGTCTGTTCTGTAGAATATCAAATTTAGAGCAAGCCACTGCATTTGGCATGTTACTGGTGGGGCATGTTTTGGAGAATACGATTGGGCATGTCATCATCCAAGCATAGAGTAGCTCTTTGTTTATTGTTCTGTRTGTGTTAAATATATAGCAGAAAACTCAAAACCTAGTTTGTGTCTGTACTGTGTACCTGATATCAGATGCAGACATACCATTTTATCTAGCAGATTGCATGGATATTCTGTATAACGTTCTGTATAACATAGCATCTTTGTTAGCAGCTTCTAGTAACCTGTCTAGCTGAATTTAAAGGTCTAATTTAAGCACAGCAAATACTAGCACACCTTTGTAATCTGGATTTCTGTAGCTCTTAATAGCTCATCCCAAACTCATGTAATTGAATGTAGGATTGTGAAAAGATGCAACGATGGTGTTGATTCGTGCATTACTGATGGAACATGGCTTGACAGCTGAAACTCTCAAGCCTGCTCTGATTGAATGGAAACCCTCTCTGATCTGGAGCCTATATGTGGTTTAAAAGAGCACAGTGTTAGAACTAATATGCTCGTTTGAGGGATGTTGCTCCTCCCTAAGATTTGCGTAGACTTTTGAAATAGACCCAATGTAATTTGAGTCATTCAGAAAAGTGGAAGAGGATTTGGGATATCTATGTACCTGTATATGTGGGTACTACCAGTTAAGCATTTATCTCCTGAATGGATTTAAGAAATGCAGATGAATATTTTTATTTTGGTCAAAAGACTAAAAGAGCTGACAAGTGGATGCTAAAAAGGAATTCTATATGAATAACTGTGCTCTTCAAATCTATCACTCAAGTGGTGAATGTTCTAAAAGAGGACATTTTTCAAATAACATGAATTTTGCGCTCGTGAAAGGTGCCAGATTGACAGCCCTAGAGACTGAACCCTTCTATTTATCCACAGAACAGGTACAGCACAGACAGCAGCACTGCGAGCTTCCCCACAGTGTCTCGTCAGTATGTCGCAACCCTGTTCTGGAGGAACCACCTATTGAGGTGAGAAGGTAGTTCAGTCTCTTCATGTACTGTCAATCGTTGGCCTGACTGCTGAGACTGCCAAGCAGAGTGTCAACTAACGTGAACTGCAATGTTAACCATGAGCTGGATTAAAATAGTTGGCACAGTTGTATAACATGTAGCATACTCCATATATTTGACAGTTGCTCCAGTTGCCTTTTTGCTCTAAGCAACTCTGGCTGGGGCCAAGGAGCTGACTGAGTCTGAAACCTGTATCTCTYATTTCAAGTATACTAATGTTTTGGTATCGTTTTGAGAGGATGTTTAGACTAAAATCATTCTGAGTTCAAAAGCCTGAGGCTACCTCTAACTAATTTTGCTGATTTCCCCCAGCTCCTTTTCTTTTCTACCCAGTTTAAAGGGTAAGCTATAAGTGTTTTATAGTATTATGAACTTTTCTACCCTAAACAGACATAGATTATAAACTTGTATACAATGCTAATAATTACCTTTAGGCTACCAAAGTAACTAATTTACATAACTCTGTTATTAACATAATCCTTACATACTGTAAAACACTAATGTCCCTCCCCTTCTACCCTTTGGCACTGCAGCTTTTACTTAAGGCCTTTGTAAGCTAATACAGTATTCATATTAATGCTTYAAAAACTTGCTTTTCTTTGAAGGAGAGGAGAAATTGGGTAGATAACAAATTGTAAAGATAAGTTTACTGTCTACAGTGGGATAATAACACTATGAAAGGGAAAGTGCTTTGAAATTTATGAAAGTGGAAGTTGGATCTTTCCCAAGATCCAGAAATCTTCTCCAGCAACTCTGCAGCATATTTGCAAGATTCATCTAAGCTTAGCTTTCTGTCTTATTTATGGCTTCAATGGGGCTATTTTTCAGCTATGGTGAATTTTTTACTGCAACAAATAAAAATCCCAATTGTGATGCTTCTTTGTTTATTTATTTAAATATGTGAAGCTGAGATGTGGATGTGTAAGGCTAGTTTCATGATTTGAGAAATTGTATTTGAACTTTAAATTTCTCCCTTGAAATAACTGGGTCAGTTTTATCTGTAAACTCAGATGACAAAAATGTGAGGTTTTATGTACAGACATTGAATTTTAAACCACTTATTAGCATTACAAAATATTTAAGGAAAATATTAGTACTGATGAAGCAATGTGACTGAACCAGCAGTTTTCCTCCTGGTTATTCTGKATTTTTGTTTCTGTTTGCATACTCTCCATATAACGCTTATGAGGACCTGATAAAAATATTGCGTAGCTGCTGAGTTTTGGGGTTCCAGGTAAACACACAATTAGAATTGTTTTAGTTCTTTCTCCCCTGATATTTTGTTTTGCTCTAATATCCCCTCCTGAATCCAGTTTGGAAAATTAGCTGTAATTACTATAGCACACATAGTTAGTAATTGCCTTGAACCTCTTCTCTGACATGTTGTCTTTCATCTGCAGACCCATTCTGAAGAGAGACCATTCCAGTGTGAAGAATGCAAGGCTTTGTTCCGAACCCCATTCTCTCTACAAAGACATCTGCTAATTCATAACAGTAAGTGCTAACTCACAGAGCAAAAAAATACTTTCTGAGTTCTCATATGTATGGCACCTTGCTCCAATATGCCACTTACTGTGCTACAGTAATATTAAAATTCATTTCTGAACCCTAGGAACTAGCAAATTCACAGTGAAATTCAGACCTTGTCTTTAAATACACTTAGTTGCAAGTTCAAATTTACTGTAGAAAATCTAGTGATAATTTGAGATCTGTTGACCAAGGATTTTTCTACACTAGCTGATATTATTAACATAATTTTAAGGAAGGGTAAATGGAAGCAAAGACAGCTAGGTGACTTGCTTATTAGGTGATCTCTTTTGCAGCTGGGACTGATACTATGTCTTCTAGGCCAGATTTGGCCTTATGATATTGTTTCCTCACAGAAGAAGTAGCTACCCAGAGGAATCCTATGCCCTTTTTCCCTTATGAGTAACTTGCTCTTGACATTTCATATTGTTTCTTGATTTTAAGGTTCTTCCTCCTTTAGAAGTTTTGGAGATGTGCTCTTTCCTTGTTTTGGGGTAGTAGTAAAATTTATTTTCCATGGAACTCTGTCTTTGGTATTAAAAGAGCCCTAAACTATCATCAACTATATGTATGTCAGCCTTTTAATTTTTTGAACTTATTCATGATCTAAACTCCCTGTAGCTATGAAAATTGTATGTTGACTTTTGACTATATTTACACTGGTGCAATTTGAAAAGAGAARCTTTCTTTTTGTTCAGTGTGCCAGTGTTTCTGATAAATAATTTTTTAGAGCAAAGTGTTTGGTTCTGCAATTTCATGAATTTTATACTGAATTTTGTAAAATCTGTGTCTTATGATGAAATAAAAATATTAAAATCCTTTTTAGTGTGTGTACTATGCATATATAGATGGACTTTTTCATTTGCAGAATGTCCCAAACCAGTAACCAAACTGTCTAAACAGTGGTCTATTATATAGCAGAATGTGGAGCAAAAAACCTATATGGTCATGCTGCAGCCCCTCATTTTTCTTATGTGTAGTCCTTTTATAAAAGAAGTGATGACAGAGTACTAGCAAAGTGAAAGTCATTACAATAATGAAGTGAAGAAAAAAAMCAGTTTTCAGGTCAAAACTGTGATTACAGCAAGGGGCTCAGCTGTTTCAAGGACTTGTTTCAGGTGAAGAAATGCAGAGTTCTTCCCCTCATGACCTAACTCTGAGACTGACAGTTTGTATTGCCATGATAATGAGTGTCACATATTTGGAATAATGTAGAAGCTTGGCATTGTTATGCTACAGCTGGATGATAGTTTCTCTCATAGAAKTAAAATACCAAATATTATATATTTCCGTAAGGAAAAAAAAATAAAGGCCAATTAGAATGAAATATTCTGTAAAGTGTATAAATTTTTATAAAAAATAACTTTTAAAAGGAATGCATATTTTTCCTGTGTTGAAGTAGTAAAAACTTGCACATAACCTTAGTGAAAGTAGTAATGAATTCATTTGCAGTTAACACAGTAGTCACATATTCCCAAGACTAGAATTGAGGAGGTTCACTGAGCAGTTAGAAGCAGTATCAGGGCTGAACTGCCACATAACACCATGCTAAAATGCATTGCCATTTATCTTGAAAATCCTTCTTCGTAATGGYTAGACTGAAGTACTGAGGGAATAAGGCAATCTGTACTCTAAATGCCATTAAACCATGTTTTTGTGTTGTCCAAGACAAAGCTCCTTCTATTTCTAAAAAGAAAGTAAATGAGAGATTTCAAGTTTTTTATTATTAGGCCTTTTATTTTTTAAAATGTTTGGTTTGTAGATTTGTAGGACAGTAAGACTTTTTTAGGTTTGAGAATGTCTATGTATTTTTGGTATTTCTGTGGACACCATAAGCTTCACTTAAATGTATTACTTATATAACACGTAATAAAATACATTTTCCAGCACCTGAGCATGTAGCATCAGATGTGCTTTAACACAGAGCTTAGAGAAACCAGTTTCATTCKCATTGGCCTTTGGACTGAACCAGGAGAAGGACAGTTTCATCCTTCAATGAGTTGTATTGAGAAAATGAGTTTAGTGTATACTTATAYTGAAGAAAGTACCATATTCTTATACAAACTTTTGACTTATTCATATGGATCAGTTCTCATCTGCCTTGATTTGTGTTCTTTTTTTTTTTTCTTTCTGCTGAAACCACTGAAAAAATATATGCAATTTTACACAATATGTTGCTTCCCTTACATACTTTGATGAGATTTAAAAAAACTTAYGATATTATTCTTGCCTCTTTCATAACCTTCAACCACATCACCATTGGTTGAACAATATGCTGGTATATAAAGCTCTAAAAGTTTATCTTTTTCATCTGAGTTTGCCTTTGCTGAAATGAATAAAATAGTTTACTCAAAGTTTACTTGCTATTACCCTTCTTTTAAGTTCAGAGGATGCCTTTTATCACTTAGGCTTCAGAAGATGAAAACTATTTCATTCTTTTTATGACTAGGTGCTGGAGAAATGTGCTCCTTTCTAACAGCAGCCATTTAAAATTCCATTTCATCTTTGGCTATGGAGCTTAATTTCCCATCTGTTATTTTGTCATGAATGAATTCAACTTTCTTAATTTCCTAGTGACTTTTTTTTTTCTACCTGATGTGGTATTCCTTCACTTTCTCTTCTCAGGACCCAGCTCTTCAGTTGTCTGCTTTTGCCACATATATTCATTTTTTCTGAAATAATGAGCACTAACATTATTTGCCACAAAACCAGATATCTTTAAACCGCAATTTTTGTTTTTATAAGGTGAGAGGACCTTCAAATGTGATCACTGTGATGCTACTTTCAAAAGAAAGGACACGTTAAATGTTCATATTCAGGTTGTACATGATGGTCATAAGAAATATAAATGTGATCTCTGTGCCAAAGCTTTTGTGACACCCTCCGTTCTAAAAAGCCATAAGAAAGTGAGTAGAATCAGCTCTTTCATTTTYGTTTTCTTCCCCTTTATATCCATAAGATTGTGACTGAAAATAAAATCCCTGGATGCTTCTGTATTTCTAACTTTTCATTAGAAAGCTGCAATAGTACATAACATCCTAGCATACTTATTACAATAACAGGTTATTGATGGCACCCAAAATCTGCAGCAGGTAAATATGTCTAAGCCCTATGCAGTACTTGAGCATCAGGCATGTAGCAGATGGGACTTGCTGTGCTACGCTTATCACATACCAAATTTCAGACTGGCAGTAGGGTCAACTTTAGAAGAAATGACCTGCTTACAAGTAAGATTTAAGTAGATGTTAACAGGAAAAAAAAAATGCAAGGAGAATAACCTAATTGGGAATAAATTAGCTGCCACTACATGCAGCATATGAGAATTTGTTAGAAAACGTAATGCATGTATGTTTGGCCCTGTACTTCATACATATCTGTAAAATAACCAAGTGCAGACTGTGGTGGTACTTTCTGTAACAGGAAGGCACTCTGGTCTGAAAAAGCTTGATACTCTTCTCATAATCAGATTGCATRTGCAGCATTGATAGTAGTATTTACTGCAAAATAGGTAGGGTTAAATTATGTGGTTTGTATTGAGAGAAATCACTGAAAATTTGCATTTTGAGGGATTACTGTMTATCATAAATCAGACGAGTGGATGCCTGTGTTTCAAACATGTGAAACAGAGTCAAAAATCTTATGCACCGATCTCCAAAGAGGGCTTTTAAAGCTCCAGCTCAGATCGTGTTTTACAAAGGGAAAAGTTAGAACAGATGATGCAAAACTTTCTACCACATTTAGTCAAATAAATTGTAGATTTATAATTATAAAAATATAATATTTTCAATAATCTAATTTGTTAAGGTTAMTTTTATTAGGTAACCAAATTATTGTTCACTGGTTTGGCCACTGCTATAACAGAAATCAAACTGAAATATTGGTGGTTTATTCTTGCAATTATGAAAACACACAAAGATGAATAGGGGGTTTGTAATAATAACTGTTCAGAAAATTGTAAACTGATAAACTCAAAAGCCAGTTTATTTCACACTTGTTGCTAAGATCAGTTAAGAAAATTCAGAAATTAATTGAATGAACAGCCATGGTTAATTACTTAGAATTTCTGCCTGATGTGACTGAATAAAATGTGTAATGGTTGTTGGAGAGAATAGTGCCTAATGTCAAATAGAGTTAATTAATTCTATATTTCATTTCTTTAAAGCTGTGCTTAATCTTTCATTCTTGTCTTTGTACACCCCATGCAGACTCACACAGGAGAAAAGGAGAAAATTTGCCCATATTGTGGACAGAAGTTTGCAAGCAATGGAACACTGAGAGTTCATATTCGAAGCCATACAGGTACAGTGATATTCATTGTGAAAAACAGTGAATACTATTTAACAGGATAGATTGGCCTAATGCACCATCTTTTTCAGATATGTGTAAAACCGTAATCTATTTTTAACTCTTAAGTATATATGAATGATGGTTAAAATTCTGTTAGGTTATCCTTCTGTTCGGTGATGAGAACCTGCCACTTACRAGATTAGATTTGTGTTTGGTTGCATAAAGTTAAAATCTGCCACCTTTTCTGTTTGGTTAAGTGAGTTCATTGGAGCCATGACAATTTTTACCTACAGAAGWTTTGCTGCTGTGACGGGAAGTGAATAGGAATTGCCTTTATTGACTTAAAACACTGATAGACTCCCTAAAGTGCATATGCTGACTGTTGCATGCTATTAAAAAAAAGTATTTAAGAAGGTGTGTTGATAGATATGTATCAGTGATTTCTGAAATAAAAATATCAATTAAAGCAGAAATAAATATTAGATGTTTTGTCTGTTCATATGAAAAATTTTGCTGCAAAGGCATCATTGGTTCTGTTTCTTCATTGGTTATGTAATTCTCATTCCTATAGAATGTTAAAAAGAGATGACAGATGCTCTCCCAGAAGATAAAAAGGTGATCTACTTCAACAGTGATGGTCCTGCTTTTTAAAAAAAAAAAAAACTTTGAACATTATTAAATCATTAGAGAAATATTTTGCAAGATAATYAGGTGTTGTTTTATAACACTAATCCTCCTGATTAATTTCTAAAAATGAGAACACCACCTGAATCATGAGCCCTTATCTGGGCCTTTTCAGTTGTCAGTGAAATGAAGATAAGTTTAAATCTTTGGCTATGGAGTTATTAATCTATAGGACTTCTCTGAAGTCTTGAAACTCTAGTTTCATATTGAKGCAACTTTGGTCTTTATTACAGCCTCTACCTTACCCAGATTAGAATGTTCTACTTTGAGTAAGCTTAAAATTAGGTCCCTGTTGTAATACTCCGGTGGTGACCCAGATTTTAATACTATTTACCCCTCATATTATGTATGTGTTTCTATAAACACATTGAAAAAAAGATTAGACATGTAGGTCAGTTTGTTACCTGAGTTTGTTTTCATTTCACATAAATGGGATGTAACTGAAAGGGKGTGTTAGGATAATTTGGTTTTGATAGGCAAAGCGTCCGTTGATAAAAATCCTTCCTACAATATTCTGTTTGTTTTCGCATTAGCAGATTTGCTTTGCAAGGATATGACAGATTTGGTGTTTCTAAGCATTTGGCTTTCTGCATTGGCTGGCAAAAGTCTATTAAGATTAAAAGTTGGTTTTATTTTGATGTATTTTACAAATTTGAATACAACTGCCACAGATACCAGCAATTTTAGTGATCCTGCATCAGGATAAAAAGTTTAAATTGATTTGTATCTTTAGCTCTTTTTCTTTGCTAAGTTCTGAATAATATATACATTTATGCTTAATGCAGAGATTCTGTTCAGATGGTTATTATATACAATAATCATAGACACAAAAGGCACTGGAGTTCAAAAATGGAAAGATACAAGTTCATAATAAAGCAGTTCTGTCCTTTCCTCTTCTTTCTTGTTGCTCTTTCTTCTCCAACTTCATCTTCTCAGCTCTTTTCTGACTCCTTTCTGAACAGTCACACCTGCTGTGCTTTCCTCTTCAGTCTCCTGACCTGTTGTCTTTCCTATGCATTCCGCAAGAAGTGTAGAAGAGCACAAATAGAAGAGAAAATAAAATGAGGATTAAGAGAATCTTCGGGGACTGTGTTCTCTTGAAGGACTGGACACTTATTCGTCTTAACTTGGCTTCAAAGAACCAGGTAGGCAGGAGTAAAGCGAAGCAGCTGGACATTCGGCTCATCAGTCCACTTCTATGAATGTGACTATGTTAATTTCTAAAGTGTATTAACTTTGGTTTTGATGCTATATTATTTTAATTAAGGATATATCTTTACCTTCAGCTTGATATCCAATCAGGAAGCATGTTACCATTAAATTCTCCTGTATTTTCACATATGAGACTGAATTTCCAGGAAAATTATGACTTTTTATAGATTTTCCCAGTGCTTAAAGGAATAGCAGAATAGTTCTCTAGTTCTTTATAGAATATCTGGATCCACATTCCACTGTCTTGCATATAAGTAGTTGACATTTCCCAATGGACTGGTTTTGCTTTTCATATTTCACAGATCTTTTTCTTAAATTTGAGGTAGGCTTTTTGTGTGTTACTGATTTTAAACACTGACTTGCACAGAGCAGAAAGGCCTTCATGCTTCAATCTGATAAAGCAGATAGCTCTTAGGGAAAAGTTGTAACAGCTGTCTGAGTGAAAATGCTTTTCACACATGTGCCACTACAGTTACATTTAATGTTTCAGTACTCTTAGTCAGATTTTCCTAGGTTAGGCTAAGATGAGTTGTAAACAGGAAACTAAGAAACAGTAAACTAAGTATGTTGAATTTGAGGTAGAGAGGCAACTAGGCTTTTAAGTAAACTTGTGAATTAATAGTGCTGAGAAAAGCTGATGAAGATGATGAAGGGATGATACAGGTTGAAATTAATGCAATATTTACTATAAAACAGTTTATGAAAGAATTGCAGTGGAGARGAAAAGAAACAGAACCTGCAAGGGTTTATATAAAAAGCTGAAAATGCCTCTTTTAAGAGTCTTTTAAGAGAGTGATACAAGAAAAATGGCTCGCTAAATTCATTTATAATGATGTAACTCCAAAACTTTCATCTACCAGTCCAGTTACTCTTGTGATGCCAATCACGTTTTCAAGGAAGAGTTTTGTAAGTCACTTCCTTCAATAAGGGAATTGACTTAAATACATTTTCACAGTTGGTTGTGATGTTGTTCTGTTATGATTCCTGACCAGTTTCTGGTTATCCTGAGGAAATATAGATGGAAAAATATTATTATATTGCACTTCTGAAGAGGTGTTTTGACTTGTGTTATAACTAAAGATCTAAGCTAAGTTTTTCACATTAATAATAAATGCAGACAAATCCACTGGAGAAAATTTCTTCACAATGTGGAAAAGTTGTGTTTTTCTAGTGTGCTTAATGGGTCAGGGGTACAACAATTCCTGGGGGATAGCTTTCTTCATTGCAGAAAGTATAGTTGGTGAAGAGAATCTGTCATCTACAGAAAAACATATTTATTTGAATATTTATTTGATGGCTTTTAGCTGTCAGAGTTTGCTGCATCATGAAAACCTTTGACAACTTTTCAGGGGTTCTCTGAACAATAAGAAGTATTCAGCTCACCAGACAATGGAGTAACAGGCTTGTTTTCTAAATGTTTATATGTTGAATGTTTTGTGCTCTTTGTATCCATTAAATGCTGTGGGTTTGAATTAACCAATTCAAAACTATCCCCTGGTCAGACATTTAAATATCACTTTTCATCCTGAGCTAGAAGTTAGATAACTAAACACTGTCCGTTTTCACAGGGTGGTTCAACTTTGTGAATAAGCCTTCTGCTTCAGAATAAGCTAAACAGTCCATATAGGTGTAGATAGTGGGAAAACCTTTGTGTCTCTTACAGATTGCAGCTGATTGGATTTGAGTCCTGGTTCAGACTTCTGAGTTGTCTTGCTTTGTGTGCACATATTCAGCTAGCTTTTGCTTTATTTTKGACTTAATAGAGGCTTTGTTCTGTATTCATAAAAGCAAGGTAGGCCATATTCTTTTAGAAGACTTGCATATGACTTTTTATCATTTTATATAATAATTTCATTTACAAAGCTGGTTGCCAGAGTTCCTGGGAGTTCTCCTTGTTTTGCTTTAGAATCATATTTTTTAATATGCTTAAGAGTGCATATACAGAAAGAGAAGCTCAATGTAAAGCACTAGGTCTTAAATGTCGTTACTTAGATGTGTGTGTGCTTCCTCAATAAGCAATTTTCCTCCCTTTTTTATCTCGGAGTAAGCCTCTGTAAATGAGACCTAACAGTACTTGGCCTTTTGCAGAAATTGAGCTGATTTGGGGTGAGTGAGCATGTCTGCATGTGCATGTATGGAAAGAGGCGCTGATGTTTGTATCTGAACCTAGCTTGTTGTTCTGTAATTCATCATCCGGGTTTCTAGCCTTGGACTGACAGAGACAGCACTCTGTAGGCTATCTGAAACACTATAGCACATTCTGCCTCTGCTGCATCCTGTTGGTTTTATGACTTTTTAAGGTCAGAAGGAGCTAAGGTTAATTCAGCTAAAGAATCCTCTGACTGTGAAATAAATTCTGTGGTTTGTTCATAAATTCTAAAATAAATTCTGTGGACTGCTTTTGGAGCTCGAAAACTGTGGGCCAAAAGGTTAATTACTTGCCTAATCTTTCAAGCAACTTTCAGCATTAAGAGCTGCTGCCTGTGGTTTAAGCTTTTCTTCCAGTTGCCTTGTACGTAGATATTTAAATCTGTTAATTGTTGTCCTTTGTGTATATTTGTGTATGTATTGGTCTGTGTCTATGTAATGTATATTAATAGTGCATTTAATCTAATACTTGTTGCTTTCCTAACTTGTTATATGCTAATGCCTTTCATCTTTGGGATGGACCACATCAACTTTTAGAACAGTGGAAATTGATGTGAGGTAGTTTGTATTTGCTTGTTCACTTTTTAAGACAATTGAGTCTGTTTTACCTAATTTTGTCCTTTCCATGGCATCTTTTATCTGCTCTGTTACGTAGTTTAGGGACTGATGAGGGACAACTGATAGCCATAGAAGTCTTTCAGAAAATGCCTATACACACAAAGGTAGCTTAAAACACAAGGAAGCAAAATCTTAATTTGTTTTTCTGCCACACTTCGTTAAGGYCCTGATACAAAGCCGATCATACGACTCTGACTTAGATCAGTCTTAAGTATTTTCCCCAAATCTTGATATTTTTGTTTAATGCTTTTCTTATTTGAGCCATGACCTAATATGTCATTCCTTACAATACTTTCATATTATGCATACAATTTAAATATCTGAACAGGCAGCTATGCTTTGATACACATAAGAAAAGATGTACATCCARAGGTGCTCAATCTAGCATATCTTCTGGTAAATTGCGTTATAACTTATATATTCCTATTTTAAAAAAGCAAAAGATAAAAGGAACTCTTGAAGGAACTTCCTCTCATAGTGCAATGAAGTATGTGCAAAAGTGTGTCTGTATCTAGTCAGTGAACAGCTTGCTAATGTCTACAGATAGGTTCTTTCTATTCAATAACTTACAGAYGATCTCTCTCTTATCTACTGAACTAAAGAAAAGATTGCAGAAGGCCTCCAAGGAAAGGATTCTGTATTTCCAAACCTTTCAGTTTATACATCATTGTCCTATTTATCTTGAGACCAGAATTAAATCTCTAAAAGTACCTGTAAAGTTTCAGGCAGCTGTCAGCTTCTTGTTCTCTGCTTTCATGAATGATGAATGATGAAGGAATATTCTTACAAGAGATAGATCATTTGAATGCTAGTGACATCTTAGATCAAATTAATTATTCCACTTAAYTGATTGGTTAATGTGCATAATCTAAACTATGTGTTTCAACACTGAGTTCACTGAAGTAGCAGGTTTTAATACTCCTGTCACGGGGAAACAAAATCACTTAATTCCACAGTTAGATGTGAAGAATCAATCCTTAAAATGAGCATGTGAGGTATTTATTTATAAATAAAATTTTAATGCTATGCCAGAACTTATAAAAGTCCAATTAATAATTGTAATTTATGTTTCACGGTAAGGATTTTTTATTTTGCAAAGTTCATGCTAGTCTTTCCTTTAGTGAGAGACAAAACCATTGCATTGCGAAGTTTGTGACAGACTATGTGGGCAAATATTTTGTTTATAGCTCAGAGMAAATAGGTACTTCCTGGTAAACAAACCTGAACTACCAAAGTATCAGTTTCATGCCTCAAAGAATAAGGCATATTGAAGTAATTACAAGAAAGATGAGTAAAAACAATAATTGGTTAAAGCAATCTATACTTTTTAAAAGACTACTGTTCATTCTTTTCTCCTTGGTAAATATGATCTTTGGGAGTGGATGGAAATGCATTTGGTTGAATCTCACAAAATCAGTCTTAGTTCTCCCCTGTGTCTGGAGAATACACAAGTATTGGGTCTCAGAAAGCATTTATGATGCACCTGCCAATGGTTATTAATCATCAGTGAAGAAAAGCAAATGCGGAAATAATTGATGTGTTAAGTCTACCAGTCTGAATGTCACTCAAGATGAAGGATGGATAAGAAACCTTTCTGACCCATACCTGAGTACTGGTTCCCTGTATCTCTCATGCAACATTTACRGCGTGTGCAGGACTGATCTCCTCAGACCACGCAAAGAATTTCACTTCTGTATCTGATCATCAATATATAATTACACGTGTTTTTGGTGTCTCTGGGTCTTGTCTTAGCTGAAGTTCCAGAAGTATTTTATCTTTCAAGTCATTAAATTGTTAAGATCTTGCTGTGAGGGAGCTATTCATGGATGCGTACTTCTGTGCCTTCAAAACTGCAAAATTAGGAGCAGTAACTTTAAAGGTTGAGGATGAGTTGAGCAGGCCAGAGTTCTGGGTAAGACAGAGCACTCTGTTTTATAGCCCATGTTACCAGGAGGGTCTTGTGAAGAGAGCATTTTACTACTGCGGTTGGCCAGACTTCTTTATCACTGTCCCATCGTTTACCCTCCCTGGAATCCTTGGTTAAAATTCTGAAATGCTTAAAGACCTACAGTATTTAACACTTATGAAAATATCGCTTTGTATGTAAAAAAAAAAAAAAAAAAAAAAAAGACACTTGCACAAGGAAAGAAATTTCTGATTTTGAAAAAGAGAAATGCCTGTATCCTTTAAATCCATTTAATGTGCTCTACAACATATAGATGGTATAATTTACTGAATATTTTTCTTCACTATAAATGTTAAATCTTCACCCAATAATCCATTGGGGGGGGGGCACATTTTCTTATTTAAGATTTTCTTCAACTTTATTTCTATTCCTCATGAAGATCACTTCATTTGGAAGAAATTCCATTCTGTAGAACTTACTTTACTTGTGTTTCTTTGTCTCTATTTGATTGCAAATATTTGTATAATACGTTAACTGGATCTCTATAGTGCTAAGAGCACAAACTTTTTTCTTTAATAGGAGCTCCAAATATAGAGCAGCAGCAGCAGAGGATAAATGTGTAGAGTTGTCAAATGCTCTATATGAGCAGATAACAACATTCTAAAGCATATGTCGCAGATTATAATTTTGTCCTATCCTTAACCTTTTGCCCATCCTTRCTTGCTGTTGAGTGCTGTCAKCACCCCAGATTATCTCTGACTAAAAAGGGCTCTTGCAATTCCCTTTCTGGGCTGCCCTGTTGATCACCTGATATGGAGTGTTGCATGTGTGATCCAGATGGCCCTTTTGCTTCCAAATTCCTCCCCAGGAGAACTATCTTCCTTTTACCAGAGTTTGTGTGTATTCTTTGCCTTCRCTCCGTCAGTCTCCAATATCATCAAATATTGGGACGCTCTCAAATTAGATGTTTAAATAGAGTTGTATTTTAGCATAATTTTCTGAAGATCAACTTAAAAATATGTGCTCATTTATTTGTTTATAAATCATTTTCTAATCATTGTTTTGACTAGTCCAACATCTGAATAGGAGTGACATTTAGAAGATGCCTGTAGAAGATTCTGAGGGACAATACCATAACTGTCCATTAATTTTCTTAAAAGGAAAGAAAATAATTCCTTCTCATGATCTGATGTTCTGTACAGTTTATGATAAGTCTTTTTGATGCCAGTGCGTGTTGACCTAGACCCGTAGTGCTAAATCCTCCCAATGACCCAGAAACAGAGATTTTTTTTTTAAAAAAAGATAATTTTACTGTATAGTTAAATTTTCTATTCTTTAGTGCAACAGTTGAGTTCCAATGAAGATGTAGAAAGCCATGTTTCATAAATGATGCAAACATGCAACTGAGAATGTCATACCTGTGACAAAGGAAGACACTTGGAGATGGTAATTTTAACCCCAAATTTAACAGAATGAAGTAGAAGTAATTACAGTCTATAGTTTGGAGGAGTTCTGTGCAACTGTTTCCCATGCAAATATTTTTGGTTGTTCTTTTTGAGCTAGAATGGGAAAATCTAGTGTTTAAATTCACCAGCACTTTTTTTGTGCTTTGTTAAGGTCCAGTAAGTATTGTGAACAATCTCAAGCTCGATATGTAAACACTTGAAAAAAGAAACAGTATTCTATCATGACATCTTACTTTGCAGATCATGTTCCCATATGGTTTTCAGTCATAGAATTGCTTTTCATAATCCTTGTATTAGGGTTAAATTTATTTTTATTATGTTAAAAGCTTTGCTTTTATTCATATCAAATCTATAAGTAGAATGTCTAGACTTTGAATTATATTAAATCCACTGCAATTTATTTAAGGATTACTTATTTGCAGATATTTGTGCAGAAAGACCATTAATGTGTTGAGCAATTTGTTCATGGAGAGCAGGTTGTGACAATCAGCAGTAATTGGAGGGCCATAGCATTTATTAGTACTGTATTACTTGACTGCCTTGCTGTTTTTAATTACARAAATTTTTCTTTGTTTTCGTTGTATTCACAACACTACTTCCAGCCACATTCACTGGACAAACTGACAATTTCAGATGTATTTAATGTGCCTACTAGAGGTTGATACTGCATAAAAATCTAACAAAATGTTCATAGCAAGGAATGCAGCTTATATTGTCTTGTTGATGTTTACTAGCAGATATTTTGGAAACGTGAAGTGTCAGGTTTAAAGCTTGGGTGTGTGTTTGGAAGTTGAAAGACATGAAAGCACTGATGGGTGTGGTTACTTTGCTAAGCACCCGTGTCACCTTACTCTTCTCCATTTTTCGTAACACTTTAACTTCTTTGGAATACAAAAGTCTCTCATTTTTAGACTATTACAGTAGTCTCGCATGAAACTTTGCACTTCAGCAAACCGTAGAAAACATGTGGGAAGAGTATATTTCATATTGATCATTTCAATTTGTGTTTTTCTGTCATCTTTATATGCTGTTTATGTACTCCAGTRTTAGAGAAAGGGACTGCTGCTCATCTTTATCTTGTAGGCAAAGAGTAAGGTAGACCGTACAAGACTCCCACTGGGGAACACCTACTTCCCAAGCARTCCCACTGAAGAAAAAAAATTTTTTTTGAGCAGCGGAATAGTAGAAGGAATAATGTTTTGTTTAGTCTAAAGCAATTATTATTATACAAGAGGCAGATAAGTAAGGTCCCTTCCAGAGAGCAATTCATCTCAATTTTTAAATGGCTGAGGTCAAATGAGGAGAAGTTTTCTTTTGCTCACAGATATGATCATATTAAAAATACTTTTTTTTTTTAATTCAACGAAAGTGTATAAATATATTTTTCATACAGTGACACAAACTCGTCTTTGAACTGGTTAGAGGCYAAGAAATTTCTTCTTGGAACTTTGCTGTTGCAAGGAGGTGTGTGTGTCTTATGTGACTGACAGTCTTGCAAAATCCTTAAACTCTTTGAGGTGGAAGATAAGTTATATGTTTAAAAAAGATTTACAGCACAAAAGAAGCATTTGCTTATGTAAGTGCAAGGGCGCATTGTATATATATATGTAGTATATATATAATATATAGGACTTCGAAACTACAGGCTACAAGCTTAACTGAATGAGATTAATCAAAAATAAGAGCAAGAATGAAATGATTTGGATCATCCTTAAGTTGTTTTACAAATTACTAATAACACAGGAGCATGAGTTGTTTGTATAATATAGAAAAATAGAGATCACCAGATATCAATGTAAATCCAGAGCTTACATGTTACATTTTAACAATGTTACATTGTAATTCAGAATTCTGGAGCAATTCTGGAACAATAGATAAAAGTTGAAATTTTTAGTACAAAATAGCTACTCAAAGCAAGTCTCTGTCAGGTATGACATTGATCTGAATTCATAGTGTTTCCCTCTACTAGCACGTGCTGAAAGCTGTTGCAGCCTTATTCCTCCAGGATCATAATCTCCGTGATTATGATATGGAGAAGATTGTTAATGGACTTCAAACTCAAAACCTTCCCTTGAAAGCACAAGACTTTGTCGTTAAAGAAAATTGGGGATGGTGGGGGGAGAAGAGGATGGAGGGATGGTACGGTTCTTGCTTGTCAACACTCATCTGCTTATAAACTGCAGAAAACTTTATTTTCTGCATTCAAAAGGCCATTCAAAAACATAAAACTGTCAGCTGAATTAATTAAATGCTTGAGCTGACAGCTTCTGGAGTRTTTGAAGGATTCAGGCAAGGTTTAAAGACAGCAAGGGTCATGAGAGATAGTGTCATGTTTCAAACAGATGTTAAACTTCTCATTGAGAATACAACTGTGACATAGTAACTGTTGTCTAAAAAGCCACCCAAATTCACATAATTTTGCTTATAGAGAAATGGCAGGATACAAGAGAAGAAAAAAAAATCATATTTTATAGGTACTTCACTATGCATTTTTCTGTGCCTGTCATTAACTGAGTTTTCTAATAATAAAAGAGCAGAATCTTGCACTAAAAATGTTTTTTATCCCTTACTTGAATAATCCTCTAATGACAACTGCCCTCGAATCTCTGCATTCTGTGGGACTCTTTGGAGTTTTGATATATGACAGTGACTACTAGCGCATCACCTGTGTGTACATTGCATTGAGTCCTTTTGAAGAACTGTTTCTGAGGCAGTCTCCACTTCTAGCAATTCTTTGACATTTTGTTCCCAAGAAACAAAACATTCAGTATCTTCTTGCTGAGCAATTGTAGAAGAAACACCTCATTTGAAGAAAAGATGAGAACGGAGATGAGGTTTCCTTTCTCCAAAGCAGGATGAATGTCCCCATTATTAGGGACTGAAACTTTCAACGCTGATCTCAGTATCCTTCTGAGACTCCCTTGCACTATGATCTTGGGCTTATCAGTGAAAGAGCTCTTAATATCTGATAATATTGGTAAAATGTAAATAATCTTACTTGCTTACCTGTTTTCCAGGGAATTTGAGTGTTAATTAGTGTTTGTCTGAAATTCGGAGAATGTGAAATATCTCTCTACAGGCAAGGACTCTCTCATGGGCAGAATTCTCAGCCTTTACTGGTAGAAGTGGCTTTGTTTCACTTTTATTTTCAAATAAAGGTTTGTTACTATCTCAGCAATATGATTGTGCAGAACAGATGCCATTTTGTTCATGGAAAGTAGTTGTTGTTTCTTATTACAAAAACACAGTTCAACAAGTTAACATACAATCTGATATTTGTTCTTAAAGCTCTGTATACAGGAAGATACCAGAGTTAGATTCTAGTACATTGCCTAAAAGGTTCAAAACTAAAATACCTTTGGGCAATTAGAAAACTGTAAAACTTCTTAGAAGTTATGGAAGTAGTTCAGAAGCTCTTCATTGTATAGTCATGTGTGACCCAGTATTGCCATTACACTGACATATGTTTCATTAGATCAGCAAAATCGATGCTAAATGACACCAGTTTAATGGAGCATTAAAACTAAATACTCTTAAGATTGGGGATGCTGCAGGGGAGATGCTGGGAGCTTTCTGTTTTCATTTCAATCATAAATTGTGACACAAAAGTTGCTGAAACATTCATAGAAAGATATTAACTAGCTTTTAACACATTTAGGTCAGACACAACATTAAAACAAGACTGTATTTTATGTTTAAATTGGATTCTGGAGGCCCAGAGGGCTCTAATAATGACCAGATGTGAAATAAGAGAAATATTTGGGACCAGTTAATGCCTAAACCATAAAAATGACTATGTGCAAGCTGCTACGGAGTGCAGTTTGTGGGCCAGGGAGTGGAAGGGTTGGTGTATTATTTAATTTCCCTCTGTATGTATTTATACCTTGTTAAGAAAAATCACGTAGGTAAAGGTAATATTTTGATTCAGCCATGAATTTTTGTGTAATTTTCCTAGTGCTCAAATCTTTCTTTTTATTTGAGCATGAAGACAAGGGCAGAAAGACGTACCTCAGTTTGACAGAAAACATGCTGTGAGGCCTTCGTGTGCTGAGACCACATTAGTAGATTCTTATACTTTTATTACTTTCAGGTGAGCGTCCTTATCAGTGTCCTTACTGTGACAAAGCTTTCAGCAAGAATGATGGATTGAAGATGCATATTCGCACTCACACAAGGGTAAGTCTTCCATAAGGGTAAGTGTGGGTTTTTTATGTTTACTTGTCTATGAATTGCATATGTGAGGAGATATACAGATAAGGCTGTTTMAGCCAAGATACATTATTCTACTCAAAAGAAGAGGCAAAGACTTCAGTCATTAACTGTTAAATTTCAGTTCTATCTCCCTTACCTTCTATTTTAATGTGTTCAATTTCTTGTATATTAAAATAATAATAATAATAGTACTAATTCCTTCCTGTAATCTGACTTTGTGTGTACATATAAGAAATATTTTCAGTTTCCAGTGAGGAAAACAATTATATAAAGGCTTGAATATCCAGTGAATTGTTTCTTATGGTCTTCCTCAAATCTGGTCACTGTGAACCTTTGTGGAGGCTGTATTTCATTAACTGATGACAAATATTAAACTGTAAAACAACTTGGTGAGTTAAGTGAAGGCAAAGTAAAAAGCCTTTCAAGATCATTCTTGAACTTCAAGTCTCAGTTATCACAGGAGTTCTTTATTTTAGAATAAAAAGCTTGTCGTGTGTATATGTTTGCTAGAGGACAAATGCAAGATCTCAACCCTACTCAGCTGTTGCTTGTTGCTTTCTAGCAAGGAGAGGAAAAGCTGCCTTTAAGCAGCCAGCTGTGAATTCCCTTAATAAAGGGAAATCTGCAGCTAAAGTAAAGCCAGTCAGCATTCTGCATCCTACCTGCTTCTGGCTTCCCCATTCACCCATTGAGGGAAAAAAGAAAAAGTTAAGAGCGAATTATAGCCTTTACTAGTAATCCCTTGAGGGCTGTTAACTGCTTGCAGAAGTTAAGGCAGCCTTGAGGCCAAACCAGCAAGTTCCCTATCCGTTAGGATATGGGGAGAGTGGAACTGAAGTTAGTGGTCTCCATATGCTAATACGCACATGCAGTAACTTACTGCTGAGATTAAAAAATTAATTCAAGGTTGGTTTTTTTTTWAAAATTTTCTTCCATTCTACCCAAGACTTCTGGGTATTGGCTGAGGGTCATTTTATAAGGTATTACCTATAATACCGCTAACTTTAGTTTGGAAGTAATTGGTAGTTTCTCTAATGCTGCCTGGAGATTGACTGGTGGTTGCACTGGTAGTTCCATGACAGGAGTTCTTAATTAAGAGTGTTCCTTGGGTTCCTTAGCACAAGAAGTGCAACTTCTTTTTCATTTCATATGCTTGTGGATAGCTGCTTAGCAAATTTAAATTATGTTCCCTTTTTTTTYCCCCACATAAGTAAACTATGTATTGCAGTGGTAATGCAGAACATTTGCAAAGCTTCTGTTCAGTAGATTCAGCACATTGTGCCTATACCATTTCTTGCAGTCAAGGATTTGGTCATTGAGAACCTTGAATTGGAATACCTGGTTCACAGGAGGTTCAGAATTTAGTTTAATACATATTTAGTATAGCACACAGAATTCCTTATAAAATCTCAGGAGATACATATTTATATATATGTAAATATATTCTGCTGCATCATCTCTGAATTGAATATTTTAAACTTAGCACTGTTTATAACTATGTAATGGGAAAATACAATGTGTTGCATTCTTTTCCTTTTCTTGTCCTTTCYTACACTTACATTTTCTTTTGAATTTTTTCTTGCATGCCTACCGCAGTATAATTATTCAGAGAATAAGGTATAAATACAGAAAATATTTTAGAAATAGTTAAGCCTATCAGAATAATAACTAAAATAATATATAACAATAATAAATAATAAACACTCATAGCACCCTTCCTCAAAGGCCATACTGGCAGAAATCTTGAAAAAGATTTTTTTGTCAGCAGATTGTGAAGTAGCTTAAATGCAATAAATATGACATTCAACAAGGCGAATGTCATTGCACAGATCAAATCTATATTTTACCAGTGGGAGTAAGTGCCAAACTTGATCCTGTGGACCAGGGGAGGCTGCTGGAAAAACCATTGTAGAAAGTTGATTTAGGTCTGGCAGCTGCTAAACTGAGAGCAACCTGGGTGGCCAAAGGTGTCAGCTCTAATGCTGGAGTAAACAGAGAAGGTAAGTCAAAACCCCTACTGACAATGTAAGGAGAAGAAAATACCAAGCACCTAGCATTAAAATGTCACCTGAGTTCTGATTTTCTTCTATAAAAATAGAAGTGATTCTTTTTTCCCCTGAAGATAAAGAAATAAAACAGCTCAATCAAACATAAATGTGGAACTTACTGAAGGTCTTGGGGAAATGCATTTGCAAACCAGGTCAGCCTTGAAGATATGTATGTATTGCCAACCTTCACTATGAAGTAAACTTCAACTTTTCCTAAGGCTTTATTCAGGACCTGCTATATTATATACTCTGAGCTTTAACTTAGAAGAAAAAATATTGTATTTTCCTGTAATATAATTGTCAACATTTTTGAATGTAATCCTATATGTATGTCCAAAATTATTGTCATGTTGAATCAACATTTTCTCTGCATTTGAAAATGTCATTTAATTACATTGTTTCATGACTGTACAGAGCAGTGATGGAAAATGGTAAGAATAGAAGCCTTTACAAGTGTTTACAGTGTTTTTGTCACTTGAAATATTTTATTTTTATACTTACAAGGCATAATAGCTTGTTTAAAAAGTCTGAGTTCTGGTGGTTGAAAGACATCTGTTTAAGAATGCCTCAGGTATCCAATATGCAGATTACTCTGTTAGAAATAGATCAAGTCAAGTGATATGCATTGTTTAAAACATCTACACACAGCAACAATTCCCTTCCCTTCATCCTCTCACCAAAAAAAAMCCCAACAAACCTATTTTTGTAATTAACTAACTTGTCTGCATTTGAAATGCTTGGCCAATATTGCTATCTACCCAATATTGCTATTGCTATTGCTAACTACCTATCTCTGTGTATATTGCATGAGACTGGTTAATAGGCTGTTGCTGTTGCATAGCTTCTGGACACTTTAGTTATCCCTACCTACAACACTGATTCAGRGGCTTTGCCTCTTATTCTTTTTAATTCCTTCTAAATTGGCAGCCTGGATACCTTTAGCAGTGCAGCCTCTGTAATGCAAGGATTGGTCTGGTCTAGYGGCCTGAATATTGGATATATTTTGAAGCCTGCTCCTCAGTTCCTTAATCCCACACTTAGTAGTGGCTGAGTGTCTGCTCAGGCTACAGTTGCATGACTGGCTTCAGTTTAAAGTTATCCGTAGAAGGTGAAGACTCAAGACCTGGCAGCATTATGTGCAAGAGGTAACTAACTGAGTTAATCTGGAGTGTCATTAAAGAATTCATTGGAAATAGTGTGAGTGAACATGGAGCTAGACAGTCTTTCCTAAGGTTTTTATTCCAAGTCAGCATTTTAGTTTGCTTGCACAGTACTATGGGCAGAAAACTGTCTTCATCCTAGACTTGGGTGAAAAACTCTCTTCAGAGCACTAATGTGAAACTGGTTTTTGTTGTTGTTTTATTTTTGTTTTGTTTTTTTGAACTGAATTTTTTGATCCAAAAGAAAAAAAAAATCTTTCATAAAAGAAAATATATTGATGATTGTGTCATAATTTCCCTAGTTCTGTATTTCCCCAAAAATATTAGGGCTTAAAAAAGCTTTAAAAAACGTGGTCTAGAAAAGGCTTTCCATGCCATTCCCCCTTACTCCGCCCCTAAAAATTGATAGGTCTTTTATGCAGCAGACGATTTGTCATGAAATGATATGAGGTGTAGATTGAATTTTGATTTTTTTTTTTTGTGTTAGATTCTCATTATATTTCCCCTAGGTGAGACATAAATGAGTTCCCAAACGTCTGTCAGCTTGAAGATGATGGCTTTGCCAGTGGTATGATTTCTTTGCTTGTGAAATCCCTGCTTGTATACAGAATATAGAAAGTTTGAATACTACTGCACCTATATTTTTTCACAATCTTTTTTTGTTTATGTAATGTGGACTGACCTTATTTTTGTATTGCTACTGTTCTATGACGAGTAGATCAACATGTATTCAGTTCTCTTCATTAGTAATGATTAAATAACTTAATTATATCTTAGGGGCAGATATTTTTGTGTTGCAAAGCTTTACTTCTAAAGTGATTTTTTTTAAACTGCATTTCTCTTGTTTATTGAATTTTGATCACTGTAAAATTCAACACTCTGCAACTTCTGGAGAGTTTCTGGAGAGCTGAATTTTCATCAGCTTTGTCTTTCCATGTCAACATTACTTCAATAACTTAATGCAAGTCTGATCATTTAAGTAGACCTCTGGATATGGGAGAGTCATTTGTTACAGCTTCCCCAAAAACCCTCTAATTTTTGAGAGAGCATCTTGTTCTTTCATATTCTTCACACTTAAATGCAAAACTGGATGCCATTAACTGTTCCCATCTGTGATCTTAAGTGACATAGTCTCTATTCTCAGCAGCAGATGTGTTACTACCTAGCTGAAAATATYGCAGCAATTGCTTCCTTGATTTTAATCAGTTTAATGACCTTTGTAAGGCTGAAATGTAAATTTACACCTCAGCATCATTAGCAGCCCTTGCTGTGGAAAGTATTGAGCTGTTTTTATTACCCCACTCAGTTTCATGCCAGTTCCAGATAGCATTGCTGCATGTGCATCTTGCATATAGGCATTAAGAGACTTTTGCTTTGGCAACAAAAGAAATCTCTTTGCTTTAGAACAATTAAAGCAATTAAAAATAGCAAGCAAGAATTAAAACCATATGAAATAAAGGAAGTTCTGTCAAAATATGCATTTAAAGTATTTCAATATCAAAAATACAAACTGATACTCCCTCTAATATTCTTATTTTTTCTAGTAAGTATACGTTTCCCTCAGCAAAGGCCTGTACTTGCCATTTAACCAAGAAACAGATTGAAAGCTGCCAGTGCTTATGCATATTTTACTAACAAACCTCACATAAGTTCTAGGACCATGAATCACAACCGTATTGTTTCTTAAACACTTCATGTTTGCCTCCAGATTTCCCTGTTATACCTCATTTAGAAACCTTTTTTCTGCGTAATCAATTGCAGTATGTTTATCACAGATAACTTAGCAAGCCACTTACCTTCTCTATAAGTTGATACACAGAATATATTTATATATCTTAGGGAGATGCAGCTGCAGCAGTGGTTATAAGTGCAGATATTCTGCTCTTAAGTTTTTCCATCTGCCATAGTTGTAGCGTAGGCTGTACACATGTTCTGTCAGTCCGTTAAAGGTGGTGTTAAGTGTCCCTGAGAATTGGTCTTGTTCTGGATTTTTTCTAATGCAAGATGCTATTAGTGTAGGATTGAAAGTAGTTGTTCGTGATTCAGGGAAGGCTGTGTTTTATTTATTATGGCAGTTAAAACATTGAATTCCTCTTACATTTTTAACATAATGAAACAAAAATTATAAGGGATTGGAACTTAGGAGTGGACTTACTGTTTTTCTAAGCGTCTCCTCGACTGCTGAGTCCCAGCTGGGTTGGCCACTCTTATCTGGCCAGAAGGTTGTAAAACATGATCTACATATGTCTATTTATAACTGATATACTTAAAAATAAAATATTAAATCACTTCAGTATCAGCTACATCCTGTCTCTCTCACTCTCCCTGCTCCCTTCCTTACTTATGTCATCAATAAAAGAAAACAMATGTAATCCTTTGGCTTTCCTGTCACCGTAGCCGTGGTCTGGCAGATGCTTTGTGAACAGAGGATGGATTTATTGTACCAGCGGTTGCAGTCTTCTCTGAAGTTAGACATACATGATCTTCTCAGTGACCTTCCATTTTGTTGACATTCAGCAGGTTTTTCATTTAGCTTCATGTTTCAAATTTGTCTAGCTTTCTTGTAATTTCATCATTGTACCTTATTGTATTTTTGTAGTGGCATTAATAGTCTTTCAGCATTGTTACTATGAATTTTGTATTTCTTGTACAGCAGTGGTGGTTAAGCCAAATCAGCATCTTCTCCGTGTTTCAAATGTAGCCTTCTCCAAATACTAGTTTAAGGCAGTGGAAACTAAGTTTGAAGGAAAAAGAGGTAGGGAATGGAAAAGAGAAGAGAAAAAAGCACAGAATATTTTGTTTTGAAGAAATTGGTCTTTGATTTCCTCTTTGAAACTAGAAAAAACTTGTAGCCTTTGAGGGAAGCTCAGGGGCAAGTGTTTTCCCTGACAGTTCTGCTGATTTTACTGTAATGGACATGATTATGAACAAATGGCATCTTGGTGGAGGGAGAGAAAGGCCTGGTGTGAATCAAAAGCGCATCTGCTGAAGTCAGTAGAATATACAGATGTAAAGAGATCTAAAATTAGATCAAAGACAGCTTTGGATAAGTTTCATGCAATGCATATGTGAATTCGAATATAAATGCCAAGAGGATGGTTAGATGCCCTTTTTGGAGCAGATAATAATACAAATAACAGAGAGGTATTCCAGCCCAGATTTGTGACTTGAGCTTCACAGGCATTATTATAGCTCTTTCTCTAAAATGAAATTGAGTTGTTCCTGAACCACATTTAACTCTGAAGTGGATAAGATAATTATAATAGAGTTAACCCCTCAATTCCTTGTAGAACAAGACAATAAAAGCGAAGCAAGTATAACTGGTGCAGTTTGCAATATTGAATGTTTTCATAGGTGTTTGTGCTTTCTGTGGAACAACCTACACAGAAGGTAAATTTTTTTTTTTTTTTTTTTTAAGAGAAGTCATAGAAAATGTGGCTTATGTTAATCACAATGCAAAACCGGTTAAGGGTGTGTTGCAGAAACTTGCTTTTCATATGTTTGTATATACATTTTATTAAAAATTGTAAGACTGCTCCATGAATAGCAGTCACAAAGAAATCTCTTAGATGTAAAGATTTAAGCTAGCTGAACATTTTTTAAAAAAAAATCTTTGTTTGCCTGTAAATTTGTGTTATCCTCTAAACTGAAGGGCTATTGGAATTACATAGTTAAGATAATGATTAAAAGCCACAGGGCAAGCACTGACAAAGGAGAGGTTTGTATAGAAAACTTTAGAATTGGCTTCCCTTTAGACTGATGTATTTATGTACAGCTGATCACTTTGTGCTGTTTCAGTAAAAGGATTTCTCTCGCGTCATACTGAAATGCACTTTGTCACAACTTACTCTCATCTAAAATTAAAATTGATGGAAAGAATAGCTTTCTCTCTGCATGAAGCTTATGTCCTTGTCTTGGTGAGGTATTGCTGCCACTACAAGCTGAGACATGGGGGTCCATGACACTTCTTTGTCTAGGAAACCTCCTCGTGGAAACCTCCACAGTGTCTTGCAAAATGCAGAGCCCAGTCTTTACCCTTAGAGAGATCTCTGAATGCTGCAGAGACCTACCCTGAAGACAGACTTGGGGACTTTGGCCAGTGTRGCACTGATTAAGAGTCCATTTCACTGCTTGTGTAGTTTATGCTGAGTAATATATGGAGCCCTCATTGCTCTCTACATAGGAGCATTCAGTAACCAGAGAATTTCATTACTTCATAGCTTTAACTCATGATTTTGAGTTTTTATTTGCGCTTATCCTTGGATCACACAGTGTCTCCCAAAAGATCATAAAGCATAATGCCTATTATTTGTTAATTCAGGGAAGCAGTGTTTTTATTGCCTATTGATTTATAGTCTTTGTTTTTAATTTAATGTCACTTAAAAATCCTCCTTATTTACTTTGCTGTCGAAAACATACATCTTTTGAACTTGAATGAATGTGGAATGAGAGAACACAAAAAAATATAAGTAGTGTGAAAGAAGTGTAATTATATGACTTCAAAAATACAACAGTGCCTCTAGAGCATCAAAATCTTTAGGGAGGTAGTAGGCAATGCCATAAGATTAAGTTTTATATTAAATTAATTTGCTTAGGTGTATTTTTCCCTGCTGTGTTTTGTAACTGTAGTGAAATGAAGAATGAATTGTACTGTATGTAGAACTTCCTGTATTAAGGAAGAATTTTAAAAGAAGAAAATCAGTCTATAAGTGGATGCCCATGCGTATCGCTAATTACTTATTTGAGGTCAGTGGGCTTGCAACTCTTATAATGTGTTACAGTAGTTTCTAACCAATAGTTCTAATAAAAATACAGATGGCTTGGTTGCCATCTGCACTTCTTTTGAGATTCTGCAATGAATTTGTGATTCTGTCACCACTTTTCAAAGTAAGGTTTTTCTCTTCTATAAGCTTTTGTTGTGTTGTGTCCACTCTCCCATTCCCCCCACCATTTCATCCTCTCACCATTTCCTCCACTTAGAAACCTTAGAAGTCTGAGGTTTTTAGGCATCTAACTTTTCTTTAAGGTTTTATGGAGGATGAAGGAAAGTGCATTGGAATTTTATGGACTATTTTTGTGTGTTTCACAGTATGGAAAAACAGGCTTCCAAAATGGGTGGATTTGAAAGACTGGAAGAGATAATTAATTTGTAAGTGGGTGTTGAAGTGGAAACTGTCAGGCCACAGCTTTCCCAGCTTTCACTTAATCATTTGAAACTCATTTWCTGTTGTTTTCACTGACTGTAATCCCTTGGAGAGAATATAAAACTTGCACCATGCAGCATGGAATTCTGTTCCCCTAATGACTTGGGCTCTGTGTTGACTCACTGCCACTCTCTCTCACTCCCTGTCGTCATTCTGTGCAGGAAAAACCGTACCAATGTTCTGAGTGCAACAAGGCTTTCAGTCAGAAGCGGGGCCTCGATGAGCACATGCGAACCCACACTGGGGAGAAGCCATTTCAATGTGATGTGAGTTGATCCATCCTTTTGTTGTCTTGACTTCGGTGTAGGATTACGATGCAATTTTTAATGCTAATATTGGCCTTGAACCTGTTGTCTGTGGCATAAAGTTGTACCTCTGATGGTCTTTGATTAGCTGTTGAAAGACCATTTGGGGAATTTTATGCACCATTTTTACTTACAAAGAGCATTGCACACACTTTTATTTTATGGTTTTAAATCCCTTAAGAGTTATTTTCACCATTCTTAATACAATTTGGATGTTACAGTGTACAAATTCATGGCATTTGGGATCTCTTGGAGTTACATGACAAGTTAATGGTTGGAGATAGCTTGTACAGGAAAAGTTATTTAATTCATTACATGAAATCTGAATGCTTCTGTTACAGTTTCCAATTTCTGTAAATCTGATCTTTTTTTTTCTTTTCTCTCTATTCATGGWATAACTGAAGAAATAAGTAAGGCTAAATATACTTGCAGGGCTGAAATGTAGCATGTCATGTTATAGTTCATATATCACTGTCAAGTATCTTGCAGTCAGCAAGCCCCATCCTTTCACAGTGTATCTCAGAATAATTAGAGGGTATTTGGGAAGGCTGAATATGCAGAAAGTGTCTGCATATTTAAAATAATGTTATTCAGAATTATCAAGTGCCAGAATTTGAGGTGTCGTTCAAGGGGTTAGAGAAGGGCAACAGCTGTAAGAATTGGTGTAGGTGCTTTGTTTTTAATTCGTTTCAGAAATAATTTCATATATAATAGTAGCAATATTATTAAATTGTGAGTCAGGAGATTTGCAAAATTCTTTTGCAATTATCTCAGTCTGCCTGTGTAGGTAACACTAGAGGATTTATCAGATTCTAAATCGTAGCCATTAACTTCTTTAATTTTAGGATTGCTGTACTGTTTATCTGCTATTGGCTTGCTTGCAATTAAGTGCAAGTTTTTCCTATACTGTCTTAGACAGGGTCAGTAGTCTACTCTTAGATTTGCTATATGCTTTGTGAAACCAATTTTTGTTTTTTTATATTCCATCTTTTTTCCTCCTTTAATTTGAAATAGAGTTGCCTGTAAATTCACTGTTCTGCTTGACTACTGCTTATCTTTTTCTCATTAATTGTACAGACAGAACTGCATTTCCTCTGAGAATTCCTAGGTTCCTTCTCTTCTGGAGGACTTGTTATACTTAGATTAATGTCTTATTTCAACAAAATTGCTTTTAAGCACTTGCTTTTTGCTACCTGCACACTGCAGAGATTGCTACTTTTCAGGGTTTGGATGCACATCCATTGGCCTTTACTGTTCGTTCATRTAATACCCAGTTGCCCAAGGGCTTGCAATACTCTCCTGTGTGTAACATACAGTTGGAAGAAAGAAAGTATTAATGTTTTGTTCTTTGAAGATCAGCCTGATATTTATTCCCTCCTTCCTTTTGCCTACCTCCCTTCTAACCTTTCTTGACTGAGCCTATTCTTAACTTTTCATTTTGGCTTTGGTACAGGGACTCATTAAAGAAATGACTTCTCCTCAGAAATGATTTCCCGAAGAAATGACTGCTCTTCTCTTCCTGTGTTCCCACCTGTAACTGAACAATATGAACAGATTTTTTAGGAACCCACAGATTGGTTTCTGGAGATCAGGAAGGAAACATTTAATTTGAGGTCAAGTTGGCAGAGGTTTTGTGGTTTTGTCATGACTTTTGCAGCATCCCAGATAGAATAATGTGTTTTTTAAAAGCTGATGTGATTGAGCACTTTTGTATATTGATATTTTGAGGAAAGGAGCTGCTTCCTCCACTTTCCCATTTTCCCACCCTGTGTCTGTGGTACCACTTTAACATAAGACATTGAAAAATATTAGCCAAACTAACAATACATAGTATTCTGTAAAGGAGTTATTCTTCCTGTACCTTAACGCATTATGCATTAATTAAGTGTTGCAAATGTGTTTGTCTGTGACYTCACTGTTGAAAATAATGGATGCTTTGTGCAGTTCAGATTTTGAAAACTCTTTTGTCTTAACTGCCTTAGGTTTGTGATCTGTCCTTCAGCCTGAAGAAAATGCTGATCCGGCACAAGCTGACTCACAACCCCAATCGCCCGATGGCAGAGTGCCAGCTTTGTCACAAGAAGTTTACAAGAAACGATTACCTCAAAGTGCACATGGAAAATGTCCACGGGGAAACTGACAGCTAATTACAGCTCATGCAAGAAGACTAGTTCTTATGTTCCAAAGTGCTCCGTTTGTACATGTACAGACTGCAGGTTTCTCACYTGACTAGTGAAAGTAGTCAGGACAAACAATTGTAGTGTCTTCACATACTGTTTTCCTGCCTTTTTTGTATTCTACTAGCTGATAAAAAAAATCACCTAAAGTAACAAATCAATTTGAAAATAAACAGTTAAAGATCACATGAGTTTGGGAAGCTTTTCTGGAGAAAGAAAAAGTTTAAATAAAATACATCTCTTCACTTGCAGCCTTAGTAACATAGATATTGGTGGTATTATCTGTAAAGTTTGGACATTTTAGAACTAACCCTTGGCTGTCTGCACCTCTCTGTCTCTGTATCTAAGCTTCAAGACACCATTAAAAATGCCGAAGTTGAAATTTATTATCCTTAGATTCAGTACTGATTGCRTTTGGCATATTTATTCAGATCTTGGTGCTGTGTTTTATTGTAACATAATTCTGTCTCATTTTATTTACAGCTTTTTGACTTGAATTCGTTCTCTACATGCCAAAAGGTATGGGTACAGAAGCTGCAGAAATCTTTCACCTTAACGGTTTTGAATGAGCATTGAGAAGGTTGTAATTTCCTCTGATAACATGAAACGAGACAGAAGTAAATTGAGCAGTTTAGTTTAGTTACTCTATTCATACTCACCACTATGACTGCAAAGGCAAGTGGAATTTATGAGCAACTTATACTAGCTTACAGAGCRGTTAGACTTATCTGGTTAACATGTGTTTGATTTCTTGTTGAACTCCTGTTTCCAGAGTGTTTCCTTCTGCTAAATCAGATGCCCTAGTTTTTTCATCTTGATTAAACTTGTTTTCTTATTCCTGTTAATGAGCACTGGGAAAAATAGTGCTTTACTACTCAGTAACAATCAAATTCTTTCAGATACCTTATTAAGATTTATTTGCTGTGCTGCTTTTCTTTATGTTGAGTTCCCACAGGTCCTCTTTGTATCACAACTAGATGACTAAGAGATTTTTATCTGAAGGGACACTTAGTAGTACAACTTAAAAGGGTGATTCCATTTGCAATTCCTGAGTTATCTGCAGTTTGTATTAAGAATCTGTCATTGCTGCAATGACRCATTCATTTTGGACCATTCAGTATTTCTTAAAATGACCTCATAACAGCACATCTTCATTGATAGTTTTCCAGGAAAATTACCAACTTCATTCTAMACTGCTCCAGGGGCCCAGTGTCATCATTTTTACTGTTTGTCTTTTCTTTCTGCTGACATCTGTTTATCACATGGTAGATTTTCAATTTTAGAGGAACTGAGGCTAGCAATAGAAAGTGTTAATAATATATTTGATGTTTAAACTCTGCTTTTTTCCATACTGGTAATTTGGATACCTTTCTACTGCTTAGCTACATAAGTTGTTAAATTCTGAGGACCAGCACTGGGTCTCAATAGTAATTAATTCCAAATCCATTACTTTTCCAGAAAAAAAGCAGATTTTATGCTTTTCTCAGAACTCAAGGAAAGCCTACCACTAATGAGGGTAATTGTAAATACAGGATCTGTTTCAGAGGGTCGGAATGTGGACTTTTCTTCAACCCCTGTCCTTTCTGCTTGGAAATCTGTATACTTCCTCTCCTTCTCTGCAGAGCTGTTGTTAGAATTTATCAAAATAATATAAGGCCAAAGAATTTTAATTAATATACTGTTATGATGATTAGAGAAGTTAACAATGTTAAACAATTCATACAGCAGAATCAGTGTGCACCATATGCTGCGATGTCTCATGGGTTATTTTGATTTTTAACTACACTTTCTTAATTTACTGCAAGGAGAATTCAGTTGGTTACAAAGTTACTTTTTGTTGTTTTGCTGTTCTGACAACAATAAAATCAAGAATTTAGTCGTGGGAAGTTTGAGATTGTATTTTCTTTTACTTTCCTTAAATTTCTCCTTCTTTCCTCTAATCAATTCAAACTAAATAATAGGTAACATCAGAAAGAATATAAAACAAAACAGTACATGAACAGGAAAATGTGCCTATTTTAAAATTACTACTGGGTAAATTATTCTTTGTATGCTGAKGTTAATATCACTGAATGTAATTTGTAGTAGCACCTTAACTAACTGTAGCTGTGATCTTGTTAATGCCTCAACAGAGTGAAGGATAGACAGGATCAGCATGCGAGTTAAGACTTGTATGGAAAACAGAAGTAAGTAATGTGGAGAATGAAGCCTTCTTCAAAGTGGTGACTTGTAATTGTGTCTACCAGAACCTCACCTTGTGAGCAGTTAGAGAGCAGTGCCTGAGCTAATGCAGAAGCAGTACCTCTCCGAGCAGCTGCAGGTGTTCTTGCCGTGAGAAGTACTGTGTTCTTTCCCAAAGGTGCTTTTATTTCAGGCAGTGGGAGGTAATGTGATCCAGATTACTGGATTCAAGATAGCAAAATGTATATTTGCTTTTATATGCAGTAAAAGCATAGCAATATAAAATATATTTCTATTTGGTCATAGATTTCTTGTAGAAAGTTTGAAGAAAACTTTCTGTTAACTGCCTTCCACAGAATGATCTGTGGAAAAGGCAGAAAATTCCTTCAACCAATTTTGAGAAATGAGAAATTGAAACTTATTAGTATAAAGATAAATGCTGATTTATGTATTTGTTTCACTTCACTGTTTCATATGGCATGTCACAGAAATCCTCTGTAGTTGAAATATTGACTTTTCCTTAATAAGTTGTGTCTTGGAGGATAACATAAAAAGCTAGAGCCAGTACTGAGATAACATGTAGACACAACTATTTGAAAAGGCTGTGATTTCCACCCCCCCTCCCCCCCCCCAAACATTTAGTTTTCTGCAGAGTATAACATTTGGTCTGTTCTCTTCACTTTTCTATGGTAGTTAACCCTTCTTGGAGARAACTCAGTCTCTTGTAACAGCTGCAAACACGCTTGTTCCTTACGCTTTGTGTTCTGAGAAGAGACTGCTTCCATCATGGCGCCTTATAAGGAAAGTCACTGTGTGGGAATACGCGTTCCTGTGGAGGATTTCAGCCCTTTGTAGCTGAAATCCAGTAGTCCAGCCTGAGCTTCAAATACTGCAAAGTGGTGACTTCTGTGCAAGTGTAATCAGAGATGCTTTGCTCTATTGTATCTGGTTTAAAGATCCTTCATAAATGAACCTCTAGCTGTCAATTATATTGGCAACCACTCACAGTAGTTATGCTTCAAAAGRTGTAGCATTATCAGTCCCTCTAAAATGTTACCCTTAAGGAAGGGTGAGCCCAGAGTACTGCTATCAGTATATAACCAAGTGATATTAAAATGTTTTAAATTCAATTATCTAAACATTCCTTGCATCGAAGTATGGGAATTTTCCTATCAGTGAGGTTTGTAATCTACCTGTTGTTTTTTTTAATACATTTCTACTAAAAGTGAGGAGTAGATAGCCAAGTAACTTTTGAGGAAGCAGAAGTGCGCAGACCTCTTACATTCACTTACATACATACCTGGAGTGAAGAGGAGAATGATCATGATTCAAAGAGTCAGAAAGACSCTAAATAGCTCCCTAACCAAAGCAGAGGCAGTACAAATGCTGTCTTCTACTGGCCAAAGGTATTGGTATATACCAATACCATACTTGGTATACCAAAGGGTATGTGGATAGGGATGTGATTTTTCTCTGATAGACTATTTATTTTTGGCTATGTAATGTGGGTAATCGCTCCCTAGGAAGCCAGTGCTAGCTCAGAATATAAGATGGTTGTTGTAGCTGTAGAGYTCTATTCGTTGAACACATTTGAACTGTCAATCTGCTTTTCTATCTCTTGTATATACTATGGCATTTCAAGAAGATGAAGTAATTTAAGGATACCCGGTAAGAACTGAGAAGTTCTCACCCATAAGCGATCTCTTCAACTTGGAAAAATAATTCCTTTGACATTTCAACCTGGGACTGCCAGTCTTAATTCTGGTAAATAGCTATTGTCTTTTAAAATCTATTTTATTTCCCATTCCCTTGTAAGCTGCTTGTGAATCTATGATATCTTGTAAATACTGGCAAACGGTACGCTAGTACCCTTGGTGTTTGCAGAACATTTGGTGAATGCTAAGTGTCAGTTTCACCATACCCTATTTGTTATGTTTAAGTAACATTCATCTTTGAGTTGCTAACTTCAGCGATGTCTCATGTTACAACAATCAGAGGCTGTGCATGACATGTACACTGTCATCACCCTGTGGTGATGAAAGAAGCTGGGAGGAAACAATCACCCATGTCACAGGTGGAAGAGAGAAGGAAAGAGGCATGGGGATTCATTTCTCTCTATTGATTGCAGCTGAGGTAGGCAAGAAAGCTTTTTTGCATCTCCATCATTGTATGTGTCCTGGGCCTGATCCTCTCAGTTTTTTTTTTTTGTCTGTTTGTTTTTGGGGTTTTTTTTGTTTTTTTTTTTTAAGAGGGGCATTCATCAGTTTTCTTGAAAATCTGATTAACAGCAGTCATTTTGCATTGTCTGTGCAATGATCAGTTGTAGCCAACATCAGCTGAATGTTGAGAAGGTTTCCATTGCTCTAGTTCTCTGTGCCCTCAGTGGAATAGGATTTTAAGAAATGAGGTGTTAGTAATGCATGTGAAATACCTGATATGTACAGAGTGAGACTCTCTAATACTGATCACTTTTTTCTGTGTACAAAAATCAGAGATGAGATGTCTTTGAAGGAGAAAAAAGCAAGCCATTGTCCTGAGGTTAGTAGATCAGATCATGAAGTCCCTCCACCAGCTAGAAAAACTATTGTTTGGCGTACTTCCATTCAAATAAGAGAAAAGTAGTAGGTTTTTGGGGTATGGTGATTGCACAAGCGTTTCATAGGCAGATGTACATATATACTGTCATTTTAGTAAGGTCTATAAAAGACAGTCTAGCTTGAGARCATGGGACAAAAATTCTCTAGAACTTTCAAGCCTGATTCGCTGTCTGCTCCTTAAAATCAGTGGAATTCAAGCAAATCCCAGGATTTTGCTATATTAAAGATTTTGCTTAGCAGGATGCCCTGGTAATCAGGAACTCAGTTCCTAACAAATGTAAGTGTAGATGGACAACAGTTCCYCTTTGAGTCAAGTCACTTGAGTGCAGGTTAGAAGGGGGTTGAAATGCTTGTCTTTAAAAAATACAATAAACAGCATGTAGCTGAGAASACATTTTAATATTACCACAGACTGAGACCTTTTCACTTTCTGAAACAACCACCAGGCTCAAGAGAAGTTGTGTGAGGAACTCAGAGGGGGACGGATATTATATTTCAGCATTTGGCTGTGAACTGAGTGCTGCTTGGACAAACTACTGTATCTCTTTGCTTTCTTCTCTCATCACTGCTCTTTCCTTGTTAGACTTAGAGCTCTTCAAGATAAAATCTCTTCTGTCTTTATTTAAGCCATTTGCACTTGTCTTTGACCAGTCATTGTAATAAAAGTAATAGCAATAGTAGGAGCATTTCCTGATACAGGGTAACAGAATCTCATTGGAAAACTAGGATTTGAGAGCTCTGGATTTAGTGTGGCTGCAAACACCTAGAAAATTCACCAGTCTGAAATGGCTTTCCAAAAAAAAAAAAAAAAAAAAAGAGCAAATACATAGTTATGGTGGTTTAGCTGCTGAGCGATATAATTATCTTCCTCAGCAGCTACAGTTCAAACACATTTGCTCATGTGTTCATACCCTTTGACTGTAAACTCCCCAAAGTATTGAAAGTGTCTTTCAGCGTGTTTGTACAGCAAATAGCATCAGGTGGATCCAGCAGTTAGTAAATGGTGAAGAATTGTTTCACATTTTTCAGCTTCTGTTCACCGCATTTTGAAGCATCTATGTTGTTGGCTGAATAGTAACTGAAAAGAGTTTGTTTTCATTTGTGCTTTTCTTTGAGAAGCGCATTTAGCAAAAAGGGATCATTAATATAAGAAATTTTTTGCACTTCTATAAATGTGCAAAAAGCCTTTAACCTTAAGCCCTTAAACCCAAAAGTTTTTTTCCAATTTAACAGCTGCTCAGACAAAGCTAGGAGGAAGTACTACAACAGGTAATGTTGCTGCTGGATTAGACGCCTTCACTGCAACATTACTCAAGTAAACACCTTGGTCCTAATATTATAGTCATTTTCTATCCGAGTTATGCCTCACATTTCAAAATATTCCGTAACAAATGATGACTACCAAATTCAAAGTTGGTCACAAATCAACTTGCAAAAGCAAAAAAATTTTTAGGATTTTTTTCCCCCACCAGGCATTTTAAAACTTGAAAGTTCATCTGTCTTTTTTTGTGGTATATGCTCACTTTTTAACAGAGGTTAGTTTATACTATGATAAAAAGCAGAGTGTTTCATCTCCATGTCATCTTCCACATCTGCATGTGGTTTGTTCAGTTTCACAGGGGGTAGATTGGAGATTGAATCTGCTGAGATGAAATAGTGTAATGGACCATTTCAAAATGGGAGAGACAGTAGCAGTTTGAGATTAAATAAGAATTCTGCTTAGGACAGGGCTGAAATGTTTTGTTATTATAGATCATGCTCTTGCTTTGTTTTCTCCCTTTTTCCTCTGTCACTTAGAATGAACCCACAGAAAAACCTTGGAATAATGAAATAAACATTGACTAAGTCTAATTAAACTCAGTCTAGTAAGTCAAGAGGAGGGTGGATTATTCATTTAAGTAAAATTACATTACCATTTACAAAGACAAGATGCATATTTTTGTTTTCTTTGTGTTTATTTTTTTTGTAGCTTGCTTTTTCTATCACGGACTATTTCCTATTATCCCTTCTGGTTTTGAGTATACATATTAGTTTACTGTAACTAAATGTTATCAGATCGTGCTGGCAGATTACACAGAGGAAATTTGCCTTTTTTCTTTTTACAAAAGTGAAAAGGTTATTGTATTTATTCTGAATAGAGAGCTGAGGTTTTGAGCTATCATACCCTTGCTTGAGATTTGAGTGTCTTTGACTCGTGTAGGAACCTTTTCTGATAAATCTCTTTCTGGGCATTTGTCTGGTGGAATATCCTTTGATTTCTCACATTGCCCTGGTCTAATGTTCTTTTTCATTGTTTACAGTACATAGTCATTTGTGCCTTGAGAGTAACTGTGAGTAAGGCCAAAGCAGGTAAGGTGATGCCTTTTAAAAGTTTATTGTAAATTAAAATATTTGTGTGGGATGGCAGGACTTGGCTTTTCAGTAGAGGAAAAGACCATAAGATCAACAAGCCATTGGTTCAAGCTGTGCGCAAGGCCAGCTGTCATTGAACTATACAAAACAAAGCTTCTGTTAATTTTTCTGCCCATTCTTTTACAGTGAAGCAAATACGTCTGCAAAGCGTAATTTCTTAATTTCTTCTTGCTCTGATACTTTCCATCAAGTTAGCAGTTATAGTAAAATGAACATGATCTTAGAATTCAAGTGAAGATTGGAGAAAAACCTATGAAATTCGATTTGCCATTCAGCTGATCACTGAGAGGTAGTGAAGGGGCTGCTTTAGTCTTTATAAAAGACTAACACCATAAGATGGTATATTCTCATTCAAACCTGAACATACTCACACAAATTTGACCCACCAATAAGCAGAAATGTATCTCTTAGAGCAAATAAAACAACTAATTTTCAATTAAAAAAAAAAAAAAAAGTTGCAAGATTTTTTTCCAGAAAAAGAAAACTGAGAAAAAAAAACAAAACACGTAAGATTGTGGAGTCCTTAGTCATGATTGTTACTGCTGAGTGTAGTACTAATCACTGTAGTAGGTTACCTAGTAAGATGAATAAATGCATTAAATCTAAAAAAGTGTGGCATCTCTATATTTTCTAGCAGACTTATTTCATAATTGCTAGTAACTTCATATGTAAATATAAAAGCCTTGTCAGTAGTGAACTCTGTAATTGCATGTTTCCTATGGTTAATTGTACTGTTTCCTAAATTAAGCCCAGCTGGGATATGGGCTGTTGTCATGTCCACAAGGATTTGGTTTGTTTTTGCCATTGTTCATCTCTCTTATCAGCAGAGAATATATTTAGGTATTTTACTACAGAAGGTCTTTTCAGAAAGATAAAAACTTACTTATGAAGACATTTACTCTAAAAGAATTTAGAGCTACATATCTTTTCCTCTCAGTATCCCTCTTGACGTATTTTGAGAATACCCAGACATAAAGAACAACATTTTATAAAAAGTAAACAAAATAGATCACAGATGAGTTTCATTTCAGACTTACCTTACCTGAATCCACAGCTGCTGTAGAGTTTGGCAATATATTCGAATACAAACTATGTGAGAAAACTAAAAATGTTTTCTTGTGCTTATCTCATACTACCGTAATTTAACTTCAAGAAGTAGATTTACAATGATGTAGGGAAAGAAGGAAATATAGTCAGTGTGTATGCAAGTATCTAGTTAGAATTCACTGTTTAGAATAGGCAGATGAAATCTATAAAGTAAATTAAAGTTTGTGTAAGTACGCATGCACATAAACAGATCGTAATTTGCACACAGCAGGAAAGTTTGTTATATTTATCATTTACGTTTTATGTATTGATAAAAGAAATCTGGATATACATCTGGATGGATGAAAACCTTCTCTACATATTAGCCTGGGATTTTTTTTGTCTCTGGCCTGTGTCCATGAGGAAAAGTTGACAGAAATAAGGATCTTTCGTTGATAAGGTTTACTGAACAACCTGATAAAAAAAAGGCACAGAGTATGAATTCCAAGTCTAGAGATCTACAGAAGCATTCCTACATGTGGTTAGACTTTTCCAAAGTGTGGAAGAAGAAAAATCCTTACAAGTACTTACCTGCCCAGTTCACATTGATTTTTCTAATATTCTAGAGTTTCAGATTTTTAAGGGCTTTTATGAACTTGACCATATGCTTCTGTGTGCTTGACCAGTGGCAAAAATTAAGATGAACTAGGGACTTAACCACATAAACATGATGCAAAGGAAATGTATTTGGCATATGGTAACTGARCCTACACTTGCTTACAGGCTTATTGAGACCTGGATAGTTGCAGGCTTGCAGTGTTGGCCCTGTGACCTGGGCAGATAGATGATATCTGAGAGTTTTTAGTGAGCAGGTTTCTCTCTGGTATAATTTTGGCTTTACTTGGGTACTATACAGGATTTAGAGTGCCTAATGGAGTATGTGCTTAACCGCTTCAAAAAGAAGAGCCTGATCTTTTTTCTGACTGTATACTAATTACATGAAGCAACTTCCCTGCTGTGCTTTCTTATCTAATTCTTTCCATGTGTTTCACAAGATGGGAGTTGGCATGTAATTTGGGACTGCAGGTTCTGTTGGTTGAAAGAACTTCTAAGAGTTAGGTATGTCATTCACCAAGTCTTTTTAGGGCTGTAGTCCAGAATACTTGAATGTCTTTTGAAGATTAATTTTAGGCTTCTACAGCATTTAGGACAATTTTGCACAGTTTGTTTAAGTCCTGTTAGCAAACAGCTTCTGATACAGTATGTAAGAAACAAAACTCTCCAGTTGCAACTTTGTTTGAGTGGGGCTAGCTGTTGTACAAACTGATTGTATCACTGCCGAGAAGGGGGTGCAGGCTTCCTCTGCATATTTTTAAAGGCATTATATCACTGGCAGCAACTAGTGACTGTCCAGCTGAAATCAGTGCACAAATATGAATGACTAAAATTGTGGTCATTTTGATTATCTGTGGAACCAGGGCAGGCCCAGTTTCAGAATAAATGAACAATTGTCTGAAGCTGTTAATAAAGTTCATATTTTCACCATATGGCAAGGTTACATGTTTACGTAAATGGAATCAGGAATATAAATGCAGTTATGAGCCAAGTTCCTCCTAATAAAAGGTAAAATTCTCCTTTAAAAAAAAAMCCCACATATTTTAGAATACCAGGGTCTTGAGCAACATGTGGTCCAGCTTCTTTTTACCTTGTTTGTATCTACGTGTCTTTTCTATGTTCACCTGTGCTCCTGACCTCTTCTGGATTTGAAAAGTATTAAGTGTTGTGTAATTTATTATCTAGGTTTTAAGACTACAAGTTTTTGTAGTGATCTTATGACTAATATGCATTATTTAGAAAAAAAATAGATTTACATTTTCTAGGATTCTGCTGTATTTCAGAACAGTGTTTGTCTAAAAGGTCTTTAGACTTATCTTTGGCTGGGGAAGCTGTTTGATTCTGTTTGTAAAGCATGTTTGTCAAAGCAGAATGAATGCCCAATCCTCTACAGATTTTTCTCGTTTCTCTTCTTCTTATTCTCTCAAAGTTGCTTTTCCAAATTTGTTTGTCTCAGGAAACTGTGAATTAAGAAATAAGGTTGAGACATATAAAATAGCATGGATTGATTCAGAGTTTTACAAGTCTTCCTCAAGTCATGAAATGAAGAGATCAGAGCCTTTTACAGTATAACATTTTGCCAGTACTGCTTAGTGATATCTGGAATRTTGCTGTATGTTCAGAAGAGCTGGAGGCCAGGGATCACTACTTGTATTGAAAACATCCAAGTTGAAAAGCTACAAGCTAAAGTACACTCCATWATGTTAAAATACTGGAATTGAGGGCTTTATTCCTATTCAAAAAAAGTCRTCATTCAGTCTGTGATTTTCCATCATTCAGGTTGTTGGTCACTGTCATTGTGTTTCTGTTTTTTAAACCAATCTTAGACCTGTAGCTTTGAATTTTGCTATAAAGCTAAGAGAAAGATCTGTGGTATGTTCTTAGTGCACAGCCTGGAACAGAAAAACTCAAATAATGTAAAATGACCTATCAGACAGTATAGTTGTGGCAATAYAATGGTCAATGCAAAGGCAACTTACATTGACTCTTTGTTCATATATGTTGAAGTATAAAAAACAAAGGGCAAGAAAGGGGAGATAATGAGCATAAGATCAAATTCAGACATTAAAAAAAAAAAAAGTGAAAAGTGCATTATCTGGTAGAAATTTGAAGTATATTTCTCAGCTTCCTACAAGGGAGATGGGCAAGTACAGGAAGCATTCCAGAGAGCTTGGCTGTCAGCACCTCAGCTAGTCACCGGCAATATCTCAATTCATCTTTTTTACTCTGAGTCCTGTTCTTTATTTGAGAGCATGCAGAACTGATCTTCTGAACAAATTTTATGCATTTCTGGGACCTGTATTGAAAATTTGATTTAAGAAAGTTGTAGTGTAGATGTTCGGAGGCGTTTTGTGAGTGAGACTAACCGCCACAGGATTTGGTCTATCTGTATTTTGCATTTGGAGAACTGCATTTGCCACTTGTGTTGCCCAGGCTCGCCCTGTCCAAGGTGCTGATGACACCTTTGAAGAAACCAGAGCAGGTCATTGACCCCTACAAAAGCAGGGACTGCCTTTGGAGACCACTAAGCCCTCAGACAAAGAGCTGGTCTGCCTAAGTCAGACTTCATCCTACTGAGAGAGCAGTGTGGCGGAGTGTGGGAGCCCCCTATCTTCTTACAGAGAGCACCGATAACTTGTGCGCAGCCTTTGGAGATACAGGTGTCACAGGAGCAGGGCTATCTGGCTTTGGACCTGAAGACTCCCAGTGTCTCAGCTTTCTTGCTCTGCTTTTGCAGAATAATTTTGCTGGTTTTGAGAATTTAACAGCAAATATTCAAAGTATGAAAATTCATTTCTCACTGTTAACCAAGCTTTTGTGATGTGCTGTTGTTGCCTGATTCTTAAACTTCAAAATATCTTGGGTCAAAAATAAGCAGTGTTTTCTTCTTTCTTAGTCTTTTTTATTATTATGATGATGACTGTGATCTTTCTCATGCCTGGAAATGATGGCAAAGACTTTAGAGGTCACTTTAGTGAAGTTGGGGGTAATAAGTTGCTGGTTWTGATGAGTTGCTACTCGTAACAGTAATAATAGATGAGAAATTACGAGAGAGAGAGGGTGAGGGAGAGAGGGAGAGTAACCTTATGCTGCTTTATATTTTTTGCTGAGATCATGTAGCCCATGACTTCTAGCCCTGAGAAGATACTGTTATCCTGCTGTGACATGTTTGGAAATGCAAGCAAAAATTTGAGATTTGTATTAGAAATTACAGACCACTTAGATCTCCTGAAACTATAAAGTCAGCTCTAACAGATGAGCTGCTCATCTTGCCTATGTTTTTGTTTGTTTTCCTCAATTTAGCACCAGAATTCTGAGGTGAAGAAACACAGAGATATTCAAAGGAGGTTGTTCTATTCATAAAAGTTTTATCATTTTTATAAAAGCACTTGGAGATGTGGGGAGAACTTGCTACTATTAATAGAAATATAACCTAGGTGGTACAGAGTACTATCTCTCCCAGGAGATATTGTTTTCATTGGGAAAAATCCCAATGGCTGTCAAGACTATAGTGAAAATAATGTATGCTAGTTTATTTCTTTATTTTCAGTGGATTCATCTCTACACATGAAAATGGCCACAAAAGTGTTTAGCGATGTTGTAATGATTAAGACTTTATTGATAGTTTGTGTCTCATCATATGTTGTCTGCTGTGCTTCTATCTATCACATATATATATAAATATGTATGTATCTTTTCACCAAGGTTCCAAGAAAGCATTCATATCTGACACCCATGAGAGTGCAGTAGACTCAGCTGGCTTTAAAATATAAGGAAGCGGTATAAACACACATCCTAAATAGAAAAATGTGGATGTGAGAAAGTGTAACTTGTGGCTGTTCTGTAATTACCTTGTTTTGTTTTTCAAAAGTACTACTTATTCTGAATTAGCGATAAAAACTTTTCCACGTATTTTAGTACTAACAACAAAGACCCTTATTCTGCAATCATAACATTCTCATTTTGCTGAGGAAAATTTAAAATCTGTTGCTCTTTCTTTTGCACCTCAACTTGCAGTCCTACTAAATCTTTCAGTTACCTCTCTTTACATCTTTATTTTCATCACATTTAGGTAATCCGGAGGGTTTTAAGTTGTTTTAGCTTGGGTCCATTGTGAGACATTAATACAGGTTTGACAGGGTACATGGAGTGGAACGTTTTGGTCTATGACACTAATAAAACAGATGAGGGAGCAGAGCTGTATGTGACGTAAGCCATGCAGAAATGTGGATCTCGCCAATTAATCATGGTGTACTGCTGACAAATAAGTGACAGTAATTGATGCAGCCCTTTGAGAGGCAGTCTGGAACTACTGCAACCTGGAAAAGTTCATTCACTACTTTTTCTTTGTAAAGTTAGTGGTGAAAAGCAGTCCTATTTAATTGCTGCCCTGTGTTGCTTTATAAGGTAGCAGAGTCTGTGACAAGCCGGGAAGTAGGAGAGCCCAACAGCATTTCTCTGGCCAGTTCTTGCCTGCGTTCTATTTCCACAAACCACTGATGTTTTCTGTTCAGTGTTTTGGCCAGCAAAGAATTGATGCACAGGCATAAGATGTGCATTTGAATGTCCAAATATATTCCATTAGTGTTTTCTGCTTGACAGATTTGCACAGGTGTCTAGAAAAACAATCTTGCCAGTTTAATTGTCAAAATATTTTAATTATTTATATTCATCTTATGCTCTTAGGCTATAGCATCAGAATTTTCAAGATGCCTAACAGATTCTAGCAGTAAAAGGTATGCATTCTGACTAGATCTAACTCTTGCACTCTGTACATACTTTTAGGTGAATTCGACAGACTCAAAAAATGAAGGCAGACAGAAGGTCTGATGGCTGTATAAAAATGTATAGCTATTTTAATAGGCAGTAAGCCAAGCCAGCACAACATACATTCAGACCACTGTCTGCTGCTCAGGTTCCATTTGCAGAACATTCGTTTTTTTTGTCAACAGAGAGAGAAATCAATGCTTATCCCGGGTTATTAGAACAAAAAGATGTTTCCAATGATTTTTTTTTTTGTTGGGTAGACAGTGGCTTCTTCCATCACATTGGGCAAAATTTCCTTCCAAAGCAACAGTAGGCCATCTTATTACTGGAGTGAGGCCAGGATATTTCCGTTCAATGAAATAATATTTTTACAGTAAAAGAGCTGCTGAATGCAGCCTGCTAGGACTATTGTATTTGCTGGCAGGGCTGCCTTCTACCCAACTCATAACTTTGACCTGCAGCCATTTCCTTGTAATTATCTGGCAGGATAAAATAATATTCCAATCGCCATTACTSCCGAATATGCATTCTGAAGATTTTCTTTTTTGCTTTCTCATCATCTTTTCCTCAGTGGCAGAACAGGTGAGCCCATCTATGTGAAAAGCAGGAGGTAGAAGTCAGGGTGGCATGAATAGCCACGTCGGAAGACACGCAAGATGGAAGAGTGCTCAGGACTTGTGGTTGCTCTTGTGTTTCATTATGCAGAGATGCAGCCAGGCAGGCAAGCAGGACAGGATGGAACAACTGACACAATGACGCATTATGGTGGTCTGTCGGAAAGAGGGATAATGGTACCATGACAGCAATTTTCATGTGAGACTGCTGTTGCTTTAGGAGGAGGGAATCATTTATTTTATGGATGTGGGAGCTGACGCACAAGGCCACCAATTGTCCTATTTGCTGATAATCCAAATATTTACATATTTCATTGATATGCACGGGATTTGCAGATACTAATGAATCAAACTTATTATGTCTGATCTACTGAACATCCTTGGTGATTCAGAACAGAATGGAGGTTAACACATATATTTAAGGAGGGAAATTGAGTTAAAACGGGTCTTGCATTTCCTCACGATAAGCTTCCTTGCAACGGCCGTGCCATTTGAAACTTCCTGGCTCAGCACTTCAGTTCATCTTTGTCTCCAAGTGATAGATGTGAGAAGCTACAGAGAAGCCACACAATGCTGATCAATGTGCATGTGCAAGCTCACACATGAAATAACCTACCAGGAGGGGCAGCACCTAAATCTGGTCTAAGTCTCTGTAGCCTTCTACCACATTAGCATATAATGCACATTTCGCACAGATATAAATGAATATGTACTGAAAGTACATATTCATCTGTACCATCCAGATCATTTGCTTCTCTGTCATTGGGTGTGTGGTCAGGCCTCAGAGCTACTGAAATACAGCACAGCAGTGTTTCTGGACATTTGACAAGTTGGCAACATCAGTGGATCTACGGATTTAACCTCTCCTACGAGTTCTTTCCAGGTGATGTACTAACTTCCTTTTTTAGAACATGGGCTTCTGCTATAATGTGTTCTTTAATGTTTTTAATGTTTTTTGTGCTGACACTGCAACAAACCAGTAAGCACTAGCATCTGTGTCCAGTCTAAAGGGGCTTTGACACAATATAGGGCCAAAAAAAGGAGCAGTCACTAGGGCCTCTTTTAGCTTTGAAAGTCCTAAATCATGCTGATGAGCTGTGGCCTTATAATATTGGCAAACCCACAAATAAACCTTCTGTAGTTACAGCAGAGATACGTACAGAACTTTGCACATCTGGGAGTGCCTATGGAGATAGCTTCTTCTATAAAGTTTTGGTGAGTTTTGGTCAGTGGTAATTCCCAATTCACTGATGGTGCACAAAGGTAGATGGTTTTGTTGTGCAAACGCTCCATACTTCTCTGGATTTAGCTTCATATTGGTGGAGAGCATTGTGAGTATATCGGTCTTTTTAGTCTTTTTAGTGTGCGTCCTATCACATAAGCAGGAAGCTGAATGAAGGATGTTTTATTATTCCATGCAACTCATCATTCAGCCTTTCCTCCTGGAAGGAGTCTGAATGGAAGCTTTATTTCCTTCTGTGAGGTCTCCAGCTCCTGATTTAGCTCTTGAATTTGCTTTGTTTTGTTTTTATTCTTTTTCTTCCTCTCCTGAGTTTTAGTGCTGTAGACATTGGTAATGCAGAATTTTTTTTACTTCAATATGTCATATGTTTTCTGTGACATAAATTTACCTCTTTAGAACCTGGCTTTTTTTTCCCCCCCTTAGATCTGTGTTGTTGTTCTGTTGCTGCAATGTTGTTGTTCAGTGTTATTCCTCTCTAGCAGAAGATACTGAGCAACATATAAGGCTTTGGAAGTTGACACTAATATGAGGAAAATCTTCAGTGAAAATTAGAAGGAAAATGCAAAATTCTGTGTTTTTCTGTTTGTGGAATAACTCAAAATGTGTGGAAAAGATGTCTTTGAATTCAATTTCAGGAATTTTTCAACAATCAGGTCAGTCCTGGACTGAATTCTTGGAGTTGATTGGATACAACGCAAAATTTGTTTCTCTAGTAATTTTTACCTTCCCCTGCTTTGCCTTTTCCTTCTGGTTTATAGTTGCTGTTGCAGCATTTCCCTTCCTGCCTTTCTCATTTTTTAGATTTTTCTCCAAGAGATTTGGGAAGATGTACTCATCTATTTTTCTTCCAAGTAGAACGAAAGTGCAAAGTAAGTGATGGCTTCACTGCTGGTTTTACAACTTGAACCAATATTGTTCACAGTGTTTGTGGAAGCTTTCTTTTGGAGATGCCTGTCAGATCTTGATCGTGCTGAAGCTTTTGTTCCTGTGGCCATGTGCTGCTTTGGATTGCTAGAATAAGATGTCACTCAGGAAAGTGTGTTTGCAAAAGGTATAAGGAGAAGCATGTTTTTCTGTAGAGAAAAATTAACAGGTTCTTTGCATCTGAGTTTGTTATCATATTAGTAATTAGGACACTATGTTCTGATGGTTTTGATGTACTTCATAAGATATTTTAGACTCTGATACAATGCTACTCTTAATCAATAGTTCCTGAATGAAAATATCACTGTTATGGCATTTATGCCACATGTATTTAGTAAGCTAACTATGTATTTAGTTACCTGACATTGAAGATTTTCAAAAGGAAATTCCCCCAGTATTCATATGTCAGATGACCACATGTCACGTCTATATAGGAGTGCTTCCCCAGAAGTTAGACTGCAGCTAGGGGCAACATTTTCTGAACATGCCTGTTCCTTCATGAAATAGGCAAAACCAAGAAATAATTGTTGATGTATTGATTAAAAGCATTATTAATAATGTTCTTGCTTAGTTTTAGCTTTTTTGAGAACATAACTTATTTGTTCATTGCAGATGTTTATTTGTTATACGGTGTGGCTCTTTCTTTCTCCCTAAAGTGTCTGCAGTTTGTATAAGTGCTGTTTAATAAATACCAGTCAGCCTGTGCACCTGAGGGTGTCAGGAGTGTTTTTATGCATATTTCCTTGTTCAATAAAATCAGTGCTTGGAATGTGAAGCAACATTTGTTCTAAACACCTTGGAATAGTGTTTAGCTATTACATGAGTGGCTGGCATTCTTGTACTGGTTTCTGTGCAAAACTAAGTTTGACTAAGTAGAGTGTGATTTTTCTTAGTATGACAATTCTTAGTTTGATAAAAGGTTTTGATTTGGGAAAAGATGTTTCCTGGGTGACTTGTGAACTTAAACCTCACTGACTGTCAACTAAAAATGTTACTCTAAAAAATATAATATTTGTTCAGGGCCGTTAATGTGTGGACTGTGGTCGTGATGGTCAGTCTTGTAGTCTCTAGTCCTATTTTACGTGGTACTGTTTGCACCTGTGTAAAGAGTAGATTCCTAATTAGTGAGCTTACAGTACAGATCAGTAGTTCAGAAAACTGAGGAAAAATACTGTTCCTGTTTTATAGTTGTTAACTGAGCAATAGAATAATTAATTGGCTTAGCCATGCTTTAAGGTTTGTGGCAAAGCTGGCATTTGAAATGGTATCTTCTGAGTCAGTTATTAGATCTGTGTGCTTGCCTGGGAAGAGTTTCAACTGTTGAAAACCTTTTTTCATGTTGAGCAGTTTGAGTGTCACCTAGCAAATSAAGTTGTTGTTTTGACATGAACAACTAAATTTTCTTATTTTACTGACAGACTTCATTAACTTTGTGGCTTTTTTAATCACCAGACACTCACCTAAAGTAGCCTACATGCAGTTTGACTCCATGTAAGACTGCGTATTTCTTACTGATAAGAAAGTAAGTAACGTGTAACATATGTACATATTTCTTACTGATACGAACATGTCTTCTATGTAATACTAGGCCACTGAAAAAGAATGTACTGACTTTGAGATGTGATTGTAATTTAGCCAGCATTTACATAAAAGAAAACAATGATCTTCTTGTTGTGGAGATCATTAATGAAACATCAGCACTGGTCTGCGAATGCTACCATGTTGAGATCCAGCTGAAAAAACAGCCTTGTGTAACTTGAGTGCATTGCATAACACAGGAAGTGGAAAAACAAACTAAATTTTCAAGGCTTGTTTACATTTTAACTAGGTCTGAATGAAAAATGTACAATGAATATCTTTTTGAGTAATTTAAGTTATGTATCCTCTGAAAGAATATCTGTGAGGCAGAATGTTTTTTTTCTCGCCTGCTTAATGCAGGCATTTGTGGTTGCAGTTTTTTAGTGTGTTAATCTAATATTTGAAATTCAAATAGTATTGAGTTTCTGGTAAGTCACATGGCACTGTTTCTGTTTTCCATTGGATAAATGTATGAATACAGTCAGTGTTTCTGGATGATGAAAAATGTTGTCTTCATATAGTCAGACTTGTAATTTTGAAATTTGTTTGCCTTTTAGTCTCTTGACAGATAAAAGTGGTAAATCAAATGTTGTAATAGGCAAACTCATGTTCCAGCAAACTCGTGGAAACATAATTACTTGCAGAACTTGCTTGACATTATTTATCCAGCTGTCGTTGAACATCTTTTGATGTAAGTACATTCAAGACAAACCCATTTCCTTCAAATAGTATTTTTCAGTTGTAGAAATGCAAAGCTGCCAAGCACAGTAAGATTTCAGARAGAGGTAGTTGGTCAAAGAACTATTCAAGTATTTCTTATAAGGTTTGCCATTTCAAAGGTGTTAAATTCCCTTAAGAATCACATGTGTAAACACTGATCTTATCCTGTTTTTGGCATTTGATTCTGATATATTTCTTAACAGCTTTAAAAGCTTCCCCACACACAATRTTTTCAAACCTTACTAGTTAAGAGATTTCTTGAGGATTAGTTACAGCCTGTGAAATTTTCATTTTGTTATGAAAAAATTCAAGGAAATTACACGTTAAAAGGATATTTTCTTCAAGACAGAAAATTCAGCAGACTGAATTGCAGAATGAAGCTGTCAGCTTTTGCTACGGGTAGTGGGTAAATAAATGTGTATGTAGARTTYAAAAGAATTATTTTGAGTTTTTCTTAGCTACACATCTTTTTCTCTGACTCAAGCAAAGGGACCTAGACACTACTTACCGCAGAAAACTTACTCAACTTCAAACAACAGATTGAAGTTGGTCCACCTGTGAATTAATAATAGGTAGGACAATTTCATTGTAAGTTGTATTTTGTCTTTTTTTTTTTTTGGGTAGGAGGGAAGAGGGTGGGTGGGTGCAGGAGGAGAGTGTGGTGTTATTTTTTATTTACTAAATAACAGGGCTGGAAATATATGAAAGTAGAAGTTTCTTTTATATTCTAAACTGAACAGAATTTTAAAGCACACTTTCATTATAGTTATTATATAATCATTAAAATCAATAAACACTTGGTAAGCWATACCTTCAGCATGGAAAGAGATGTTCTCTAGTTTGGTCAACCTTCACTGAGTGCGAGAGAAGCACAGGGTACTTGACATTACTTATATCCTTCCTGCAGGATTTAAGGGTAGATGATGAGAAAGGACCTGACAGTCGATTTAACTGCTGTGTACCAAGRGCATGAAGTAACCTTTCAGACAACATTATCTGCTCAAATAAACCGCATGCATTAAGTTTGGTGCGTTTTTTGACCAATAGCATGCTATTCCCCACATTCTCCCTGAAACTCCAAGCTATAGATGCAGCAGTGACTATTCAAATGAATAAGGACACCACATAATTTATGGTTGCCTAGAGATTATTCTATGGATTTTTTTGGTTAACTTAAAATTTGACTAAGWTTTTGCAATTATTTTTCCCTTTGTTTTATTTTCCCCATGTGAAAAAAGGATGGTTTTAATATATGTTATTACTTATGCATTTTTAAAAAAATATATGACAATATACAAACTGTATTTCAAATAGCGCAGCCCTGGCTGATTTCCAAGGGGGGTTAGATTTATAGGATAACAGTGTACTGTGTACAGTGTATTGGTTTGTGCAAAATTCTTGGACTGATATGAGTGTTAATTTTAACACATGCATGTGTGTGTATACAAGTGATACAAGTGCATGTGTGTGTATACAAGTGATACAAGTGCACTCCCCTATCTATTTATCTAGAACAAATCTTGCCAAACATAAAAAAGGGGTGAAAAGTACCTACTTCACTAAAAGGCTGCTTGTTTTAGGGAAAATGCTCTGTTTAGAGAACTGTTGAATAAGGCTGTGTGCATTCCATCATCTCTTTTTATTTGTACTTTGTATTTCAATAAAGCCTTGAGTACATTGACTGCTGGGAACTAGGAACACATATAAGAAGAAAAGTAACCTGTGCTCTAGCTTCTCTCAAGTTAGAGAGCAGGATAGAAACAAGAGCTAGATGTGAAGAACAATTGAAGAAAACTGTGCACTTTCTGAAGGCACATTTTCTATCTTTTTCCTTTGTAATATACATRTGAAAACAAACTTTTTGTTTGTTTGTTTTTGTCATGCTTTTGCTTATTTCTCACTTGAGTTACATTTATCTCCTAGTGACATTAGTGGTCCTGTCTTTGTCAAGCAAATATGCTGTAATGAATTAATGAATAAACTAAGATGGGAAATGCATGTGTTTGCAGAACATATATCCTGTCTCTGTGCAGGTGAATCTGGAGCACGATATTAAAGAGGTACCCTGTTCCATGAAATACTGGATGTAAATAAAAATAAAATTTAAAAAAAAAAGAGATGAGGCAAGGCCAAAAATGTGGACATATTTTAATTCCACATATTTAAAAAAGAACTGTATTTTATTTACTGTAATTTTCTAGAAAATATATACAAATAGAATGATCTTTTTAATACTCATAATTAGGTCTAAAATTTGTGACTCTTGGAAGCCTTATTTAACTGCTTTGTAAAGCTGGAAGTGTCTCAGTTGTGAGTAATACAGTTCCAGTTGTTTGAAGGTTATTGTCCACTGAAACTTCTTAAACATACCTTAAACTTTCCTCAAGCTCAATGGGAGTAGCTTGGAAGCAGACAGTCTAGAACTCTGAATAATTTACTGCAGTTACTTTGTTCTGTTATTTATCAGAGTCAGGCTGCAGTAATTGAAGCTGAAGTAGTTTAGCCACTGGAACCAAGTAAGACAGTAGGAGTGAATGTATTTCCACACAGTATAAGGGTTTGATCAAAGTTTTGTGCATTATCAAAAGTAATTCCCTGTTGTAACAGGAGATTGCCTGCTGATACACATGTTTTTAACAGATACCAAAGACTATTTTCTATTATTTTTGTAGGAGGATGAACTTCTGTTCAACAGCCCATCCTTCAGTAGACCTAAGTTCAAAGAAATGTCAAACAAATGTCGCTAATCCGTTTGAATCAGCAGTGCAAGTTCATGAGGTCACTTGTAAAAGTGATGTAATATGCAGAAAACCCTCTAATAACTGAACATATGTTATATGTAAAGCAAGGGGAAAAGTAAACTGAAACACTGAAATGAAATTGAATGACAYTTAATTTGTATCCACATCAAAGGACCGGCATTTGAGATAAGGAAATGGAATTGATACTGTCTCTATTTTTTGGCTATAGTACTGTAAATGCTTTGTATCGTAACAGTCTGAACCAGAATCTTTTGAAATGGATTCAGGCTTGAGGAAGATGCACATTCACGGCACAGTTAACAGCAGTTGGATTTTTTGTTTATTTTCTGTGATCAGTTTGTTGCATTTGTAGATCTGGCGATATGCATTGAATATGTCTTACCACCAGTTCCGTACATTAAATATCAGTTGACAGATAATGAAATAAWATAATATAATGATAAATTTTATCATTATAATGAAGAAGGAAGACCATTCTAAAGCTCAGATTCCCTTTTGAAGTACTGCACTGTATTTGGTGTTGCACAAATGATTAAAAGACAGAATTTGCAGAAGAGTTTCACCCTGGCCAAATATCCAGAATGGTGTTCCCCTTTAGAGTTAAAAACTAGACATTTAGCTGTGTTGATAATCTGTGCCAGATCTCCATTTTTGCTGCATATTGAATTAAAGAGCAATGAGAGAGGGACAGGAAAAAATAGGAATAAGAAGTTTAAACTTCCTAGAATCCATAGTTAGAATCTCATAATTATTCATTCTTACCAGAAATTACATTTATTCCAGTGTTGTTCAGACTATAGACAATGTTGTCTGACCTAGACCAATGTGATGCTTTGGATAAATATTGCCAAAAGAAAAATGGGAYGAGGATTTTTACTTCTCCTTTCATGCTTTACATAGTCCATTAATGTTCATATGATATCTGCTCTGTAGAGTGATAGAATCCTCTTTTTAAGTATTGAATGTTAGTGGCAATAAACTTGCATTTAGAACCGTATCCTGAAACTGTACTGATGTACTTGAACATCTAAAAAAGAATGTTGTCTCTGGTTAGCTAAGGATACCGTTTCGATCTAGTAGGTTTTGTGCATTGTATTTTGTAATGAGTTGTAGCTGAAAACTGAGGAATACCTTAAAAGACTGCCCTTTTAAACTGGGAAACATAGAACTCTCAGATCAATTTACTTATTTATTTATTCCCTGTTGTAAAATGCAATAGCTCCTAGCCAGGGACAGTCTGAAAAACTGAGCTGATCTTCYTGGCACTGGGAAAGCGCTGACAAGTTTTCTGATGTGATATGGCTWGCAGTGCAGCCAACTGACTTGCGAGATAGTAAGAAAGCAAAGGAAAGGGCTCCCATTTGAAACTGTATCACTGTGTTTGGAGTGGTCACATCACTGCATGCACTCCAGAGTGARGAGATGCCTTTGAAAACCTATGCCTAGATATAGCAAATTTAGTGAGGGTGAAATGCATGTCAAGAARTCTTTTCTTCGTGTTTCTGTACAAGAGTGGGCCTTTAGTTTACTCCTTGCAAGAAAGCTCTTGTTTTCCTACTGAATGGGTTAGGAAGTTGCCTGCAAGAATTGTTATACAGCTTGTGACAGCTGTATTAAAAGAATTAATTCTGTTGTACTTAACTCCAAGTTAGCATGCTATGAATTTAGCATCTTTTCTCTTGAACTAAGCAGAATTTGTGCTTACTGAGTCCAGTGCTTTATGATGTTGAACTCCTTATGCCTACTGCTTTGTATGCCTCTAAATCTGAGTTTATAATTAGGGCAATAGTAACTAGAAGAGTACAAAGACCTCTGAGCTACACTTGAATTAAAGAGGCCATAACATGCAACTCAGTACCGTATAGATAAACTAGCACTGATGCTAGAAGCAGCAGAACATGGCTGTTGGTTTGAGGTAGCAAACCCCATTCTCTACTCATCTTAGTCTGGAGAAAATACAGTGTCAGCTCTGTACGATTTCCAGCTGTGGAGCTAGCTTACTTGCTGGAAGATTTGGGGCCTGCTAGTCACTCCACTGTACAGGGTAAAATCCCTCTGTCATTTCCTTGGAGAAGGAAGAAGTTGTTCGTTCCTAGGAATACAATGAGATTACATTGTCTCTTAGGTAGGTCCTCTTCTTTGAGTGCAGAGGTCGTGCTGAAGGACTGAGTTGTTGCTTCTTCATTTTATACCACTGCRAAAGGATTTAAACCCCTTGGCATATGCTATGCAGTTTTAAGTATACTTTTCGTTTTATGCCTATGTCCACATTACTGAATTTAGTGGTACTTCCAATGCAAAGCAACTGTGGCAAGCATCCTAGATAGGCTACCCAGCCTCAATAAGCAGCAAATTCTTGTTGCCTTGCTAATTCTGTACCCCAGTAGGTAATCTTGATGCAGGCTGTACTGTATGGGCAGAAATGGTGAATGAGGACTGCAATATTCTGCCTTTGCTTAAAAATAATTAATTTGAGGAACCTATGGCATATACATATGTAATGCCTGTGKTTTTTTTCAGATGAAAGTGGTAGTTTAACTTAGGGCCTATGCACAGTAAAGAAGTGTGAAATTTCATTTATTTTGACTCAACTGCAGTGATGTCTTAGAAAATAACTGAAGTAACACATAAGGTATTACTCAGGGAACAAGTTCATATCTTGAAGGTATCAGTGTTACTCTTCATCAAGGATGAGCAAAGAAATCAATTCTTTACAGATATTGAAGCTTCTCCATGTTTTTCAGGTGCAGGAAAAGCACAGTGATTCCAAAACAGGCATTACTTGTGCAAAGCACAGCGTATGTTTGAAGGGCAGCTCTTTTCATCCATCATCTGCCACTAAATACATTCACTGCTCCGGAAGCACAAGTGTAATCAGGTGGCTAAGGAATTAAAATTCAGAGGGAGATGCAGACATTGACACATGGGATGATTTCTGGCCCTGGAAGGTTTAGGAAAAGCATACAGTATTCCTCTAATTAGAAGCAGACGTTCCCCTCCACCCTAGCTCTCTCCTCTACTCTTTGTTTGCATTTTTATATTAGTAACATGGGCCAGGCAGTGAAAATTTAATTTCCCATAATATCTTCTAGGAAATCTATGGGATTATCACCACCTGTTACCACTGCGCAGCATTCGGATTCTGTTCCACTGTGSTAGGCGACATAGGAAGGGTGCAAATGTGAATGACAATTGCAGGAGTGAAGGACAAATCCATGAGTGGATGGCTGCAGAAGAGGCAGTGGATGACTGCTTTTCATAGAGGTTTTCCTGCCTCAGGATCAGTGTCTGAATATCTCAGGACTAGAGACCTCAGTAWATCTTCCAGTGTTGTTGTTCTTATGCTTGTTTTGCCCCTTTTTATTTTGCCTCCTTCATCTCTTWGTCTTTTCCAGTCTTTTAGTGCCTCACTAAGACATTTTGCTCTCTTCTTTTCAAGTTGCTTCCTCCCTATCAGGGGAAAAAAAATAGTAAAAGAGATCTGAATGCACAGACACTACTACTGGTGAGACATACGCTGTGGGTGGGATTCAGTTACCTAAGCATGGCCGATTTGTGCTCTTTAAGATGCCCTAGAGCAACCTACTTGGCCTGCAGCTGCCATTTCAGTCTGTAGGGGTGTTTTTCTTCTCAGTCCTACCATTTGGCAGTCCTGTGGAGACACGCTCACATGCCCTAAGGCTGCTAAAATGGCACTAGACACTTGTGCTTAAGCAACTGCGACTCACCCGCAGAGACACATAGTCATCTGTGCAAAGATTTAGAGAAGGTTTTCTAATGACATTTCTTTTTTTGACAGAAAATTGGATTTTGGTTTATTCTTTTCTGTGATAGTTGCTTTTTGTGTTGGWAAAATTTCCACCGAACGCTTGACTGTTGAGCTCTCTCCCCACATGTCCCCTGTCAGAGAGGAAAGAAAGGTTTTCCTAGCAGCACCATGTGTGCTCCGTTGTACATTTTTTTCACTTATAGAGCTATGCCTTTTAGTGAAATAAATAGCTGTTTGGAGCATGGTTTCCACTCTTTGTGAACTCTACATTTTGCCAGAAAAGCAGAATAGAAAGAAATATCAGAAAAAACAAGTAGTAACAGGAATGTTTGTCTTCCTCTCATAACTTTGAATTGTGTAATATCAGCTCATCTGGAAAGTGGGTAATAGTTGTATCTTTTTTTTAGTAGTTTTAGAGCAAAGGTGATAGAAGACTTGAAAGTAAAGGATGAATGTTTTGAAACAAAAGTGGTTATGTGCAAAGAAGTATATGGAACAAAATGCTCTGTACCTCTTCCCTGCCGCTTTTTTTTGCCCTTTGCTTTGCTTTATGTAGTCTTTGTGGAGAATACATAAGGATTTATTTAGAAATGCAACCCACACTTTTGTGATCATCTCCCCATAGGGGCAGATGTCTGTCTGTCATTCTTACCGGCTTGGGGTATTAATTTTGAAAAGCTCTGTGTAAAAGCTTATGTGTTTTTGATATTTCCTCTTTTGGTTATGGTGACTTGTGCTTTCCTCCTGTCTTTGATGAGAGCATTTACAGAAATGCTCAGTTGGGTGAAGTCTTTTCCTATATATAGGAAAAGACTTATATCCTTCCTTAAGATATAAGGAAGATTCTTATAGGTTGAGTTAGTTGAGATAGGACAGTAATTGCTCTTTAAAAATAACATCATTCATGATTTTGCAGACAATAGGTATAATACCGAAAATGAAATAACTCTGTAAACAAGCGACCTGTCAGTGGTTGTTAAGAGAATATTGATGCTTGAATCCTAGACGGAGAAACATTTTTATTGGTGTCCTGAACAAGAGCATTGACTGACATTTTTTGCTACTGGGCCAGAATAGGTAGAAAAAGGAAAATGAGTATAGAATTTATGCTGAGAACACAGATACTTATCTCAAAAAAAGCAGATGACAGTTACTCTTCAATTTGTTATTTATCTACTGGTATTCTTAATTTTTGTATCYTCTTCTCATTATCCAGATTATAACCTCTGTCATCTCTTCTCACGAAATTTATTCTACTGCAGACTTAGACACCATAATCATTGTAGTTCATCCTGTGTGTGAATAAAGAATGTTGTTGGAATCAAGGGGTTCCTACCAAATGAACTAGAGCAGATGAAGTACAGAAAAGATACAAAGGTATATTTAATGTTTTCTGTCAGTCACCTATTAACTATGACACTGATTCTAAATATTTTGATTACCAATAGGACATACTAGCAGTGTTTTATCTGCAACATAAAATATACTGTGAACATAGTATGACGAAGTAGCGGGAGTCTCTGAGGAGATGGAGAGTACATTTACTTGAATAAGTCTCTTACTTGAGAGGAAGTAGACATACTTGAAGTGCTTGTGTTTTTTTCCTGAAATTAGTGAGATTATATCCATCTGTTTTGTCTGTGCACTTTATAGTGTATATCAAGCCTTTTGGATGATGTTAGTCTCACGTAAAATTTTCTTAAGTACTGCTGTAAGATGTTTAAGGCCATTCAATACTATCAAATGCTTTTCTGGCAGCTTATGATAGGACAGKTGAAGCATGTTCAGATGATTAGGGCTCAGGAATTAACTGTGTTATATCTTGAACATAGTCAGRTTTTAACATCCAATTTGTGAAACTTATTTGACCTTTCTGCATAAGTGCAAAAATCTGGTAGTGCAATCTGACAGGCATGAGTTTTGGCTATCCTTTTGCAATTTACAGACACGAAAGCTTTTGACTATAAATACCTTATATGGTTTCCTGTTTTATCTATTTCAGGATTAATGTAATCAGATGAATTCCCAAATTGGATGGGATAATGCCAATATTGAAGCATTTTTCCTACAGCTATTCTAAGATCAGCATTATTTGGTATTTATGATTGTATAAAGATGAAGCTCTTTCATTTGCATCATTTTGTTAGAAAAACAATATATTTATCATTCTATATTGGTAGATTTTTTTAGTACAAGGATAAGTAGGAGAGGAATTTTCCTTATTGTAGCATTGCCTACAGATGTTTCTGGATATAAAGTTGCCCTTCTAGGATTTTTTTTCCAGTGTTATCAGTTATTTTGAAAGGAAGGAAAAAGTGACACTGAGTTTCAGATTTGCTTCATCACATTAATCTTGTGAAGAGTTTCTGCACTTGTTTGGAAGTTATTCTGACAATCGTGAATAAAAGGAGGAGAGATAATTCAGCAGTGTAGCTGCTGAAGAACCTCTGCTGGCTAAATAAACTAGAAAAAAAAAATTAAAAAAAGGGTTAGTGCTGCAGAGTTTATTTCTGGATGTCAAAATTTAACATGATCTTCCCTATTGGTATTGCAGGTAACATTCTAATCCAGTTCCATTTCAGAGAACTTGGTGGTTTTCCGATTTATAGCTGAATCTGCATTTCAGCTAAGCTGGGTTGCTGTGGAAGGGGTGARAGTGTTTTGCCAGAGGACATTGTTTCTCCACTTCCAAACTGATCCTCTGTTTACAAAAGTGAGTATGACATGCCCTAACACCCGTGGGTTTTTTTTTCCTTTTTTTTTTTTTTTTTCAGTAGACTTCATGGATATGGTTGTTTGCGTCTGTCAGGAAAAAGAAAGCTAAAATCTCCATCTCACCAACTCTCGCAAAAGCAGTCCCAGCTGCAGACTCTAGCTGGAGTTTACTAAGCCTGTTGTATCTGACTGAAGCCTGGGACTGTTTGGGGCCAAAGGTACCAAGATTATTTTCACCACAGTGTGGCTAAGGTAGAGAGTCTCATTTATCACTTACCTTCAGATGGTTGCTCCAGGAGTCTGTAATCCCAGATGGGATTTAAAGCTTACTTGTTTGGTGACAGTTCCGTTAGCAAGGGTTACAGTTGCAGGGAAGAATTTCTCTATGCTCTCTGGGGATAGTCTTTCTCTGTGGTTAATTGCTTTTTGGTGAATTTGATACTAAAGCAGAGTTCAGCAATGCAGCACACACATTTGAAAATGAATAGAAAAATCACTCATAATTCAAAGCAATCCACAGTGACAACTCTTCCTAATACTTAAATAATTAGGATCTGAGAGCCATGCAACTTGTGGCCGTAGAACGTAGTTGAGACAAGATTATTGTGATGGGTGTGGGTTGAAAGGCTGCATGGTGGCCACCATTTGAAAGAAATGTTTGTACTTTTTGATYTGCACTAATTAACGTACTAATAGGGGCTATAGACTTAGCGGTGATGACAGCAGATGGCTCAGAATATTCTCATAGCAGAGTGTGAAGTGCAAGGAGACATTTGTGTTCTTGCTCTTGACCTGAAGGTCCAGAGTCATTACAGTACAGGCTGCAAAAATGATGCAAAGAAAGTAATCAATTGCRGTGGATGTGTGATCCTATTGCTCTTTTCACAAAACTCATAAAATGTTTTAAATATTTTACTCTAAATCATATGTGTAAGAGTGAATGAAAAATCYGAGAGTCCGCAAGTATCCAATGAAATACGTTGTTAATTCAACTGCTTAGGTGAGGTTGAACAAGCCACACAAATCTGAGAAGGAATGTCTTGTGCGTCATTCCTTTATGAGTAAAGTTTATGCTTCCTCCTACTTGGTTTGGTCATTCTGTTGAGTGCACTTAAAAATGAAATAGAAAAGGTGTGCTCTTGGAAGCATTTCCAGATGGGCCCTGTGTTGCAAGTGGGAATACACACTGCAGGTTTTCTTTGAGAAGAGATATATGCCAATGCACAGACATAGAGTAYCTCTAAGGCTTAAAAGGACTTTTAGCCTGGGCACTCCTACTAAATTCCCAGAACATGCTTGCAGGAGAGGAACGTGTTGCAAAAGTGATGCTTCATCATTKCCACATATCATTGCTGCTAGTATCTGCCTCCAAATACAAATGTCAAGGTGCTGGGRAATGTGGAGTGTTGGTATGCCAAGGAACAGTATGCATTGTCACCTCAAGCCACATGGCAAGAATTCTGCTGCAGAATGGGTCTGTTTTGCCTCTAATTTTATATACATAGAGATKGGAAGCACACACAAAAGACATTACAGAACACAGCATCAAAAGAAAACCYTGATATGTTGGCTCTACAAGCTTCCCCCCAGGGGATTTTACAGAATCCAAAGCTTTAAATCTCATTGCATATGACTACGTAAATACTAAATGAAAAACAYTTTGCATCAGATGTGAAGGCATAAAACAGCAAGATTATTAGTTTATTTGCCTGTGGCAAAAGTATTTCATGACTAGAGTCATAATCTATAAGTATTGTTCTATTGTCTAACTTTTTTGACTATTGTTTATCCAATAGCATTTGCACATAAGCTCATTTTTGAGACTTTTTTTAGAAGTTAAAGTTATGTTTAACATATATGCAAATTCTTTTAGAAAAATGAGGGCAAGACAGATCAAAACTGACTGTAAATTGCTGCTGATTTCATAATGGGGAGTTGGACTTACATGGGTATAAAAGCTTGAGATTCTTCCCCAATCCTTTTTTTTCCACTCCTTGTAGCAATTTCCATAAAAAAAAAAAAATCTTATTTTCCATTGTTGAGAAAGACCCAAGCATTCCCTTTCTTCAAGAACTTTCTAATCTCTCTAGGCAGACACYCAGGAAAGTGTAATTAAAAATAAATTAAAAAGTAAGGGTGAAAAATTAAAGTGAAGATGACTATAAGGGTAATTCTGCATTCATAACCAATTCCAGAAAATGAAGCCAAGTATTGAGAGTAAAAACTTAGTCACTAAACAGGTATTTGGAGTTGATATTTGCACAAGTATATATTTGATGTCAGATGAACTTTTCATTTACACCTCATTTATGAAGAACTGTGGGGGTTTTTTTTGTTTTGTTTTGTTTTGTTTTTTTTCTTGTGATTTCCACACCCCCCCCCCCAATCTTGTCTTGCAACAGATACTGCTCTGTGAAGGTAATGGATATATTATGGACACATTTCATGGATCTTCTCATCAAGAGGAGAGTTTTCAGGTATTTTACTGCTCCCACAAGAAAAAGGATGCATTTGCTTTCCTGCCTTGAATATCCTGTAGAAGGAAAAGGTAACATTTCTAGATTGTGTAATTTCTCATTTTGCTATGGAAAGCATTGTGGACCTTTTTCWGTCCTGCAGCTATTTCACTTCTGCCAGCAAATCCCAGGATTTGRGATTTCTTAAATGTTTTTGGGATTTAACCTCAGGACCTGTCCCCTTGTGATTCACTCAGTAGGTCAGATGGCTGTAGGATGGGCCTTTAGGTAGGGAAGAGAAGAAGATTGCAGGGCTTCACAGCTGTGCAAATATTCTATGTGCATGTGTGCAGAACATTTCACACAGTGCACCCAGGGTGTGTAAGCGCCGATTCAAGACGGACTGAAAATAGCTCACATCATTCCAGTGAGAATTGCCAACCCGGCCAAGCGTCTGACATTCTGACTGAGAAGCAGCAGGTCGGTCACCGACTGTAGCATGGCTGAGTTTTCAAGGTCGTTTGATCAGATCTAAAAATGTTGCAAGATGCATATCAACTAAGTAGGTTTTTGCTCTTTTGTTTTTGTTTTTTTTTATCCCAGTATTTACACTTTCTATGACTGGCCTAAACAACGGATAAAGAACTTAACAATGTAGAAACTTGTCATTACAAAAAGCTCCTCAGATAGCCTCTGCAAAGTTTTGTTACAGATCTCATTTAAATGATTCTTTTGACACTGCTTATTTATTTATAGCTGAATGGAGTGTCCACAGAAGCAAAAAGAAGGGAGAACTTTAAAATAAGAAACTTGCCATTTTGTATCTTGTTTGTGTGCCAAAAGAAGTAAGGAGGCCTTTCCTGTCTCATTTGCCCTCTCAGGTTTTTAGAGAGGTTGCCTTTCTAATCAATTATTCTGTGCCCCAAAGAGCTATGCACAGAATCACTCAAAGCCTAGAGTGATAGAGCAATATTTGTTCTGTCTTCAGGAAAGGCCAAGATACTGGATTATAATATAGTAACTGCCATGAATTTAGTATTTCCTCTTTTCAACCATCAATTTAACCCATACTACCATTGTATTCCATCAAAAGTCTTTACAACTRAAACTCTTCCAGAAAGCGAAAAATTAAATTTCCTGCCTGGGAAGTGCTACTGAGATACAAAATCTGCCATGTTTCCTGTTTTTCTTCAAAAAAATCATACCATTTAATACAAAGCCCAATCACATGTTTACTGATATATTTTTATCATAACAGGGAATTGTTACTTAAAAGTTTTCTTTCTTTAGCTACTGACAGTAATTCTTCTGCTGTTAGATAAATTGTTTTGGAAGCAGTTTCTAAAATCATATTAAAAAGAAGAGGTGCTACAATGATGAGAAGCTCATGTGCAAAACCTTTGTAAGCAGCTTAGTCTTATATGGCTCCACACGTTCCTGTTGACTGATCCCTCCCTGTGTCTATATATGCTTGTATGTTGTTTGACACGAGGAGCAAGCTTTCTGAGAACAAAAGATTGGTTTTCTAAAGCACTGTCCAAAGTAGAAGCTCTATAATGACACCACAACTAGTGGCAAACCTTAAGAAATTTCATATAATTTAGTGCTTGAGTGTTTTGTTGGCTGGTTTTTAATTCATTTGATAATTAGAGGTCAGCATTTTTTACACTTCTGKTTTTTTTATGCCACATACTATAAAACAATTTTACTTTTTCAGTCAGAATGTTAGGCAGAACATAATTTTTGGAGGTTAACCTTGGAAAAACTCCATTTTGGAGTTTTACCAGAAAAGAACGAAGTAGTAATTGGATCTGACAAAAAGGGCCTTATATCTTTCAAGTCTAGCAGCTTTTAATTTATATGTTATCTGAAATGATTTTGGTTTCAGGAATGAAACAGTAATATGTGGTTCTAACCTCTGTGSTTTTTGGCTGTTGCCTAGTGCTGGAATTCTAACTCTTGATACATACCCAATYGCTCCAGTGTGTAAGTCAAATATTTTGAAGAGTATATTCTCCTTCCAGAAAATTATCATCTTGTAATGGTGCAGCAAAAATGGATGCAAAATAGCATCATAAAATAATTCAAAATACAATAAAAAGCTTCACGTGCTAAATCTGATGTCCACTTGCACACAAAATAAAAGAGTTTAGGAAAAAAATGAAGAATTTGCAGRATTTTCTTAAGGTAGCTGTGGTTTTGTAAAGCAGATACATTAAMAATATTAAAAATAATTAGTGAACGTATTACAGCCAGCACAACTGTAGGATAAAGAGATTATTTCTCTATGACAGTGATATTCTTCAAATATGATAGATGTCTTCATATTATCCTTCATATACTTATGAACATCTCTGAAGTGACTGAAGCAAATGACTGAGATCTAATGTAATGTAGTCTTTGAAATGATAGTGTTGTATTATCCCATTATTGTTGGTGAATATTTGCACATATTCTTGGACTTTTTTAAAAATAATTTACAAGGTGATATTTTGGAGACTAGGGAAAATACCAGAACATTTGATGCCTGGATTTACTCAGACCAGCTTAAATTAACCTCTGATTCAGAGATATATGTTATTCCCACTTTGAATGCASTACCTTCATCACATGTGACCTTGCTGTTTGAAGATTTGGCACAATGCCACAGCATAATTCAGTGATCTACTGAATATCATGATTCTTTCATGTGGAAAACAATAAAAAGCATGTGGTACCAATTATACTTCACTATTTTTCTGAGAATTTAAGCACCAGAAATAAAAAGGCTGTCTGAAGACTTTGAATTTCCATTAACCGGAAACAGTTGGTATAAATTATTTTAACTGAAACTATTCTACCAGTCCTGGGTAATAAAATAAAAATAACTTAGGCATTTGATTGACTACATAGGTGTAGAATAAATCATGTTCAGAGGGAGCACAAAGTTCTGGATCATGCAATAGAGTCATTGATTGTGGTATTTGTCAGAGATGTGGAGAAGCTTGAAAGTCTAGGTCTCCTCTTACCTTGTTTTCAACAGTGTGGTGATTTGAACACTAAAACATGCTGGAAAATGAATATGATGAGTAGATACAGTAGAAGCTGGAGGTAAAAAGCAAGGATCCTTGAACAAGACTTTTGTCATTATAAATAAGCAAATGCTTGCAAATGGGTAAGATCTTGCACAAATGCATAAATACATTGCTGGTAATTTGAAAAGTACTCTGTAATTGTCATTTCTCAGTGGTGAGATGCTGAGATCTGTAATTTAAACATAGTTTCTGAGTAGCATCCAAAGTAAAAGATCCTGGGCTATTTCTCTGGGCACTTTTGTAGGATATTCCTCTAATATTCCTCTAAAGGAATGGCTTTTCCTTAGGTGTGTATGAGTGGATATAAAGGCACAAACTGGACTTGGGCAAGTTAAAGCTAAAGTATGGCTTGGATCTAGATTTTGGAAATTTCGTAGCAGACTGTACTTTGATATCCTACATTTCCACGGAACATCTTCATTATAACTGGCCTTGGGGAAACTGGTACTGGTGGTGGAAACGGCTACCTCAAATCTAGACCTCTACCTCAAATTTAAGGCCTATCATCCCGTATCCTCTGGCTTCCTCTGCCCAGCTGCTAAAAGGCCATTGCTTGGTCTGTTATCTCTGAAGACTGATCCTTGACTGTCCAAATACACTAGATTTTGCCTGGTGGCACTCCAGTAATCTGTGACTGGAACAGTGATAAACAAAGCACCTCTTCTTCCTGCTGATTCTAGTTTATTTCTACAGCTTTATTCTCATTCAGCCTATGAAGGACATAAAAATCCTGGTCAGACCTTGGTAAAAGGAGACTCCGAGGTCTGTGCTATCGCATTTTTTTGTTTTTCTTTGTCTTTCTTTTTCTGTTTTTTGCTTATTTGAACATCCATGCATAGTACTTCCTGACTCCTGGTTCTGAAGTAAAGTTGGGTATTATCCATGTAAATTACAGTCTTGTAGTCCTTATACTTGTCTGCTTGCCCAAACAAATCCGCCCTGACATCCTCAGGAACAGAAGATATTTTTAGCATCTCACTTGAGAGCAGCCCTGCTCCACACTGTCCTGTACTTGGGGTCAGTTAACCCAAAGACCCCTGTCCTCACTTAACTGGACAGCCATCAAGGTTTAACAAACCTCTACCTTCCCTCTTTTGAGAGGTGAGTAACATGGGCCTGATGGGAAATACTGAACTCTCTCTGTGCAATTATTTGGTGGTGGAAAAAAATAATAAAATTATCTATAAATCACACCTACTTTTTCTGAATAATTTTCATTTTTGTATTGATGGCCCAATATAGAAATATTTAATATAAGCCAAATAAACATAGCCAAATTAAATCATATTAGGAAGAGCATATGTACTTGGAAAACATTAAGAATTGGTGGGATGAAAGAGCATCTGATAGCTACCATATTTTTTGTAGGCATCTTTCATTACAGAGACTGATGACTGTTACTGTAAATATCCCACAGAGTATTTGATTGTGCTGGAAGAAGTTTGAACATGACATACCAGAAGCTATGCAAGAGAGATGATGCATATTATTTTAGTTTTATGAAGTTGTACATCTTGGGAAAAGGAACAATTTATAATGCACTCTTTACAATAATTAAGAAAGTATGAGTATGATTTATCGATACATAGTGGGAAGATGGAGTACTTTACTGAAAATATCACAGAAAATAGGATCTCTCTGACTAAAAATTATCTGCAGAATGTGTTTTATCTCTTGCATCCTCTTGGCTTGTCTTGAGGTAAAAGTATCTCTCAAAATGAAAAATAATTTTCCTGCAGTACTGAGCCATTGTTTTCTGTTTTCAGGGATTTGAATCTAGCAAAAAATATACTATATGTTGTATTTAATGCCTCCTTGTCTGAAAGACAAAGCTTGTAACTCATAACTTTTTTACTTCTAAATAAGCGCTGGCCTATCTTATCAGGTCGATTAACTATATGCTTAATGTTAGTGTGTAAATGCCATTGACATCACTTCCAGAACTTAAGAAAAAAAATTCTGTTTGTTTTTGGAAGAATTAATATTTTGATTATTCAGGAGCAGAGGAGAGTCGCAAGCTTGTATACTTTGATTACTTGAGGTCAGTGACAGCTGTATGTATGCAGATCTTGAGGTAAAGTTTGGCTTCAACTACAGCTATTGTTGCATTTGATAAATCTTTTTAACACAGACTGTTTTTAGAAAAGATTATTTTGAAACTGAAGCTTGTAATCTGTTATTCCCTTTAACTAAAACTAAAGATTCCATTTTTGGATGACTAAGTGGAATGTGAGATACATGTAAGTCATTTGGATAAAGGGTATTTTTGTATTCTTTGTGTTTCTCTTTTGATATTTTACTCTGTATTTTGTTCCATGAACGCATAGGGAAGATGAACTGAAACTAATGAAAAGAAATTTCTAGGAGAAAATATAGATAAAATCTGGCTGGTTTAAGTGTAAGGACAGTATACTAGTAACAGTAACTTTTTGCAACAGTTAATTAACATGGACTGTGTCATGGGAAGGATAAGACGTTCCCATCCAGCAATTTTTTCAAAGAAAAAACAATCTCTGTGTCTTGGGTTGGAAAAAAGGAAAAAAAACCCATGATAGTCATAATCACAAAAGTCCAATCTGGTTTTCCTTTATTTTTACATTGAGGTTAAAAGTTTATTTGGAAAGTTTTTTTAAAAATGGTTTTCAGCTGGAGAAGTACAGCTAAATGCAAATGTACTGTGAAATGGCACCACTACCCTGAAAGCAGGAAAGCTTCATTCGTTTCCATCAACTGTTGCATATTCTTAACTAGAAAAATTGTAGCATAGTAGAGTATTTTGTGACTATGATGTCCAGATCCAAGTTTTTGAGAAAAAGTTCTTTAATAGCATGTTTGGATGACTGCAAAGGGATATTAGTGAAAAGAAAACTTAATGAAAATCAATATATTACTCAAGGAAGTCTGACTGGGATATATGCTGTGCTGCAATATACCTAATGACTGCTTGCTTTGTATGTATGTGCTAAATATTACAATATTAAATATATCTCCTATTTTGAGTGACAGCCTAACCTCATGTAGAGAAAGTGTAGTATTTGTACCACAACAGGTATTTAACCTGAGAATATATGCTGAATCTGTGGTATTAATGGCACGAGCAGATGTAAACTGTAGGGTTTACTGAAAAGACAAAAGGATCTCACCAAATTAACTCCATGCTGAAGCTCACACAGGGGCAGACCTTGACTCACGTGACTGACCAAACCACAAGACTGTCTTGGGCCTGAAATTCAGAGCAGCAGAGTTTGAGGAGAGCATCTGCTAGGGGCAGTGCCCCCAAATTCCTCTAGTTCAGAACTTGGAGGAAACTGTAAGCTGTTGTCCTGAACAAAGTGAATGTAGCTGGTCTTATCTTGTGAGGGAAAAAATGTTTTTATTGGCATATTTCATTTTGGCAGAGAGCAATGCACTCTGGTAAAACCTTGGAAGACTACAGACCGCTAGGCTGTCTGTGGGCTACCACCCATCTTGCACATGATCCAGCTTCAGTACCACAACGTTTTTTCTTCAGAAGACAACAGTTTTACAAATAATATCTTTCTGTGACATTGAAATGGCTCCATAGCCAACATTCAGGACAAGCTATCTTTTGAACCAGGAACGCCTCACTTTGGATACATGGAGCCAGGCAAATCCTGCTTTAGGCTGTATATGATTTGTGCTTTTGTCTGACTTTGTAGTGTTTTCTAGACTCACATTTGCACATGTAAGTTATTCTGGGCTCTTCTGTGGTATTTTGCATCTTATGCAGTCATATAATCACTCAAAGGAGTATAGAAGAGCTTATTGACTTAACAAATCATTCAAATTATGTTGCCAAAACTGACCCTCCAGTGACAGCAAGCCCTGTCTTTATGTTTTCACAGATTTAGCCCTAAGTCTTCACAGTGTCTTTGTTTTTCTGTCCCTAAGAGAAAGGGGTGTAGGTTTCAATGTCTCATCACTGATTCCCTCTTCTGGAAAATTCCCAAATGTGAGTGCAAGTGAAGAAAGGAGCAGTATGTGGAAAGAGAAATGATGTGAAATTTTGGTAAAAAGGTCTGCTGGCAGCAAAGTGTACAAGGTTTTGTTTTAACTCTCCTGTGAATTAGGAATTTGAAATTTCAGGTGGTTTTTTTTTTTTTTTTTTTTTTTTGTGTCATTAAACCAGAAACTTGTAAGATAACGGTCTACATCTCAGATTATGTTCTGGTTTAGGCCAGTAAGAGGCTGCAGTGCCCCCACAAGTGATGAATGGTACCTCACAATTCTGGATAAGAACAGATCATCTGCTCCTTAACATACAAAGCAGAGGTAAATATGGAAGAGGTGGCACTGAAACAGAAATCTCCAAATGATTCTTTCTGTGGACATTGTAAAATGACAGTGAAACCTATTTTTGAATGAAAGGCTATACAAGTTGCTAAACTGTATTCTTCCATCTGACACTAGAACTGGTAGAAGAGGACAGCACAGGGGAGAAAGAGTGTTTGGATATTCCGCCATATCAAGACCTTACAGAGCTTCCTCCTCCTACTTCTGGCAGCTTGGAAAATGGTTCATTACTAGTCACCCAGGAACAGCAAGGCTGGAAAGAGCGTAGGTTTTATTATTCAGCAAGACTTTTCAACTCTTAAGAGAAAGTTCTGCAAGGTTTGGAGTTGCGCCGTTAAAGCCCTGGCAGCCACCTTATGTATATATTTGTATGTAGTTATACCTGTTCATAGTTAATGGGGCATTCTCTATGTATGGCTGGCAGCGCGGGGTCAGCCAGCGGTCAAGCAGCAGCCTGACCTCYGGGTGACCTCCGTGAGGTGGGGGCCTGCAAGGCCCAGAGAGAGTTCCAGAATCTCTGGGCAGGCAGACTACTCCAGCCAATGGGAACACCTGTCACATATGTCTGATGCTCCAGCCTATAGGAAGATCTGATGCTCTAACCAATGGGGAACTCACGAAGGTGCTGGAATCGTGGGACTGTCCAATGAGCTCTCCGCGGCAGCTATATATACTGCTGCGCCCCATAATAAAGTTGGAAGAGTTGGATGATCTGCAACCTCGCTCCCGGTGTGTGTGTATGTGTGGGGGTGGTTGCATCTCTTCCCCCGTGCTGCGCCTGCGCCACCGCCCTGGTCAACCCGGACTCTCGTYGCGGGAGGCTTACGCGACCTCAAAAGTTGAGTTTGTATTTTGGGTAAGTTTTCTTCTTATTTTAATTCAACAATGTCCTTGTTCCCAACTTACTTTAGCATACTGCTAATTAGTAATATGATGAGTGTTTTTAGAAACGCATCCTGCATTCCTGGGGAAATAATCTCACTGGCTCTAAAACAGTGAACTTGCAGTTCGTGGTTGGGCTTCAGTTTGGGTATCTGTATTTAGCTATTTTAAGGCACTGTTGAGGCAAAAGATCCTGTCCCAGTAATGTTTTACAAAGAATTCTGGTCATATGAAACACTGTATTTACTGAATAATGTAGCACAGTGTCAGAGTAAATCACTACTGGTTATGGAAACATACAGTTTTTGTAAAGTATGTGTTGCAGTTAGCACTAAGATGATGTGTTGCATCTCTAAACTGTCTYTCTGTCTGGAACTCTACATTTATATCTGGTAGCTGTTGCATTCAGGAAGTGAAAAAATGGGTCTTATGATTGTGTTGTCAACTGTATAGATARATTTACAAATTAAAAATCAGACATATCTTGAGCGTAAGGTTTAATGAGTTCTTAAAATATAACAGTAGCAATAAAATCCACACGAGGTTCAAAGCACACTTAAATGAAGAATACAGAGTGACCCATACTGAATGATAAATGGTGTGAAGTGGTGAAATGTACAGCAGAGTATGACCATGATGAAATGAAAATGTGCCTGTGATGAAAAACAGTGTTATGACAGCAGGATTTTTAAATTACATTTTCTGAAAATCAATGAGACAAGAATGATAAAAATGCCATTATAATCTGAATCAAATCAGAGACCTACAGCAACAGTGACATCTTTAGTCATCTTTTTTCAGTCCTTATCTATATAAAGTAATTCCTGACTAAAAATGGCAAATATAATACTTTGTTAATTGTAAACAACWAAGGTAACCTGGAATATTTTGTTGAAAATTATATCTATATTGAATATATTCTCTTTATTTTGTCTGCCATCCTGTGGAAAGAATAAAAATAATTAGATCTATACTTTTATACACAAGTACCTTCTACAATTAAAAATACGACATGTCAAAATTTATATTTGTGCTGAATTGCAGATACAGATGTAAGCACAAGTRTCCAGGTCTGGAACTATCTAAACAAATAGCTGTATGTGCCTGTGTTTATACCTACTATCTGAATGTCAGTGGGAGACCCAAAGATACAGGCTAAAACTATACAGTATAAATTATKCTGGGAATGAGACTACTGAACTCAAAAATGTGAAATTTAAATACTGGAAGCAATTTACATCCGTCTCCTGTTCTCCTGTGTCTTATTTACCATTTTAGACTCTCATGTCTTCTGAGCAGGAGGCATAGCAACTAATGTACTTCATTATATCACAAAAGACCAGTAAGGTTCAAAACAATACAGTACAAAAAACTGTTCCATCTGTCCCACTACCTTTTTTTCAGATGTATAACCTGTGTTTGTTCCTGGAATGTAAGATATGGACTTAATTACATCCTCAGACAACCCATGCAAAATTAAAAACAGAGGTGAGGAATGTATTTTGGGGAGCAACTTATTTTGGTGAACTTCCTCTTTAATATTTGGAGAACCATAAGACTTGAATTTCTTTGAAAYGTAGTCTGGATTTGCTTTTTCTTCCTGGGAATCCAAGAATTGCTGGTATGCAAAAGTAATATTTATATTCAGGTCTTTATTCCACAGGATTTCTTTGTGCACAACACTTTGTACTTCATGTCTTATTCTGGAAAAGCCATGCAAGAAATTAAACTGTGAGACTCCTTGAACATACCAGTATCGTATGGAAGAATGGGTTCCCTATAATGGCTTCCAGTAGCCTACCTSTAGAGACTGTGTTACCGCCCAGTCAGTGGGTGAACCTAATATGTAGACATCTAGAGCAGGCAAGATTTCTTGAACTCTGAAGGAATTTGTGCACAATCTCATAACACTCTGCAGGCTCTGGCATATACTTATCAAAACAGTGAAACCCAGTCATTTAGGAGTGATTAGAGAAGACAGGGAGCYATACATGTCTGCAGTTCTTCCTGCCCTATTATCCAAAACTCAAGACTTCAAGGCCAAGAACAGGCCTTGTAGGTTTCTTCCTGTCTTCTCCAACCTGCAAAAAGTTATGTGTACTGCRTTCAGAAATTTCTTTTGCTGCAATAAGAGCAAAGTCATTGTTTAAGCATGTCTCCATCCTTAAGCAATACACTATTGAACTGATTAATCTCCAGCCTTTTGTTTTCTCAGACTTTTGCCAAGAAAAATTCTAAATACTTTGTCAGCCAGAGAACCAAGCAATCTACACAAAGGTAGAAAGCAAATAGTTCTGGTTTTAATTATCTCACTTGTCATTGACCAAAATAAAAACCAGATTTTGAAGCCCAAATCAGAAATTTTCATGCCATCAAAATGCAAATTTTGCTGGGTCTACTTACCTGCATATTGCTCTTCTCRTGCATGCATGAGGATTGTCTTGATTCAAGATCTAGCAAATATATGTTGAGTTAGCAGATGTCAGTGGAAAACAGTAATGAATTCAGATTTCTTTATTTCTTTTGAAAGTAGCTTGCTGGATGTATATCCCAGGACTTGGGAAATGTGCTGGTCATAAATAGAAAACTGTACTCAATATGTAACAGTGAGCCACGGTTTTAGCCCTGTTAATCTTGCCAGGTTCTGGTACAACCTTCCAAGCTACTATTGTTATCATATTAGCTTTCCACGGAAAGAGAGAGATAGAGATGTTTATTTTTGAGATATAAGCAAACACAATTCAAAAAGAAAAGGATGTTCTTTCTGAAGATTTTAGGGATTTGCATCTGCATTGCTCTTCACCTTTAGGAAAGTGTTTTACTAGCTTTGAATATCTCATTGTTAGAATTTGTATATTTGGTTAGTAATATGTGCTCATTCATCTGATTAGCACCATTCTTTCATTTAATTTCATAACTATATTTTGGAGTCAGAATGATCTTCATCAACTAGAATTATTTATCTTTGCCATATAGAATTAATTAAGATGAAGACTGTCAAATGATATGTAAAAAGTAATAGGTGGTTCTCATTAAGAGATAATAACAAGGTTTTTTTTTTTAAATCAGTTTTGGTTTGGTCCTGGCATCAAATTTTATTTTTTAAGAACTGTTACATGGTAGGAATACTCATTTTATCTCATTTTATCTCATCTGACACACTGAGATATACAATCCATAACCTTCTTTTAAGAATCAGGAATTAAGAATGCAAATGGAATTATTGAAAAACAGATTCAAGAATGGCTGGCCAGTTTCAGCATCTCTCAGGAGTTCAATGCAATGTCGGGTACTTGGAAGATTAACGGAAGCTGTCTCTGTGAGAAGTTAATGATTGTCCCCAAGAGCTGATAGACAGCCGATACAGTCTGGAGAGGTTTGTGACAAAGAAAGGAACTACTGCTAAGAAAGAAAAAGGAGCAGTCAGGGAATTATAGGCGTTGAAGAATTAACTGCTCTGTAGTGCTATTCAGAATTTCCTATTTTGGGAATATGAATGTCACCCTAGTTATATTTTGATCTTCAGCAATTTGTACATTGAAGTCCTAGACTGGCTGTGGCCCGGTGTGTTGCCTCTCTGCCAGTGCTAGATGTACATACTTAGCTATCTATGAAATTTTATTAAGGTCTAACTGAATAYACCTTGGTAACAAGAGCGTACAGCTGTGATGCAGATATCTTATATGAACTAGGTCAGATTGGTCTAACTTTGCAAAGAACTTTGACATATTTCCCCTTGAATACTTACTAGCAAAATAGGAATGTATCGTTCTCTAAACCATAATGCACAACCAAGTAAGAAAGTGTGCCTGCAGAACAGTTGTGATTTGCTAGATATCAACTGGAATGGCATTACAGGAGGGGATCTAAGTATTTATAAATCTACTTCTCTTAAATATTTGCATTAACTACTTGGAGTATGGCTAGTGAAAAAGACTGATATAAGACATTTGTGAAGAAAACTGAGATAGGATGAATGGTTTGGAACAACTCAGAGTATAAAATTGTAGACTTGAAATAAGTTGGTAAAATGGTATTAAAAAACTACATGAAATACAAAGCACAAATGTAAGTTACAGTGATGCTGAAGGAGAAACATAACATAAAAGTGTAAAATAAGGACTGTGCAGGAAAGAATACACTGGAAAATTATGGAAAAGAAGATTTAATGGGTCACAAAAACGAGTGAACAGTGTGATGCTGTTGCAAAAACAGTAGATTTCACTCTGGAGTGTGTTAGTAGATAGACTGTTTGTTAGATTGTCTAAATGTCCCCTGTAGCATGAAAGCTYAATGGGGGTATAGCATTTAAAACATTCAAGATAAACAGGTTCAGAGGAGAATATCAAGGCAGTATGAGCTTTAGATAGACAGGAGGATTTTGATTTGTTTTGTAGAAGAGTAAGTAGAACCCTTCTGTCTTGAAAACGTTGCCTGTAAAAAGGAAGGTGCTGACTGATTCTGCCTCTCTTCTAAGGACAGTACAGAAAGTAGCTGGGAGCACTGTGCCACAATGATATTTAGATGTCAGGAARAGCCAATATCCTGAAACACACAACTAGGTAATGTGGCCCTGGGTGCTCTTTGTTTGGAGATTATTAAAATCAATGTAGGCAAGCATTGCCCAGGATTTTAGGTGGTATTTTTGTCCCGCCTCAGTGCTTGGTGATGGACTTAGTTGACTGCTTGACGTCATCTTCTAGCATTCTATACTTTCAAGTATTGTTTTAGAAAACTGTTGTTTTGTCCTCATTTRTGCTGGGGATAAGTGTTGTCTGTGTTATATCTGCCCAGTGCAGAACTTTTCCTTTTATTGTCCAGACTGAGGAAACTGCTAGGACCTACTGGGACAAACTGAGGAAACTTGTTATCTCCTCTGTCTATTTTTTTCTAAGGGAAAGCTGAGTGGTCACAGTGGGCATTCATAAGGAGCACATCTGCTCCTTATGCTCCAAGTTGAGCAATATTCATAAAATGATAAGATATATAGGTTAAAATACTGAACCATGCTGAACTTGCACAGACATTGTGGTCTGGAAGAGAATTCTGCAAATGCAAAACATTAGTTGTGTTTAAAATCAGGAAAGCTCTTCCTCCTTAAATGTGCAGTTTTTCCATGATGTCAGGAATATTTGTTGTCTGGATTTACTTTGTGTTGTTACATTTGCAGGACTGTGGTAAACAAAAAGGTCATTATTAACTGCTCAAAGAACATGAGCTTTATGGGGTTAGAGATGTCATCCTTGTTGCCTACAATTACATCCAAGAAATAGAAGTCTCACTCTTTCCAGCTCAATATTGGGCTGTGTGCCCAATGAAGTAATTTTGCTCTGATTATGCAGCCAGCCCTGAATGTATGAATAGATTAGATGACTGCATGCTGTATTGTTTTTTTTTTTTTCACTTTATGGGTTTGGTTATACAGTATGTTTTGCTACCCATCAGACTTGGCAACAGAATCAAGCTTGAAGAACAGTGTTCTTTCTTGCCAGCTTATTCAGCCTCCATTCACTCATCCTACAACAACTTGTCAGCTTGACTATAAGAAGCCAAATAAGACTTTACTGTGATATTTCTTCCCCACTCTCCTACGAAACACAGCACATTTCTAGAATGAGATTGGGCATAAGTTCTTGTTGTACATGGCCAAGAGCTCTGTTAATATCTGCTGTATTCACAGCAGGCAGCCTGGTCCTGTTAGCCATTGAGTGCTGAAGAGGAGCCAGGAAGCAAACAAATCTTTCTCGTACAGTTACAGGAATGTTCCGTTCATAATGCATCTATGTTTTTATGAGCCTCAGCAAACTGTAAACACAAAGGCAGATGTAATTTCCTCCAAAATGCTGTGGTTAAGAAAAGCAGCATATCCTAAGATTGCAGAAAGAATGGCTACTGAACTGCACATGAGGAAAAAGTACTGTTATAAATAAAATCCTCCAAAAGCATCCATGCAATGCATCATAGTCCAATACAAGTGGAGAATGCTTCTCAGGAAGTTACCAGGCTGATCCATGAAACTTTGCAGGCGGAGCAGGAAAAGTACATTTCAAGCTGAGGTTGCACTGAGTCCATTACTAGTAACAGAAGAGGAACAGCAGCAAGAGGAATGAAGCACGACAATAGAAACAGTACTTGCATCTGTGTTTGGGGAAAGATCCACTACCTCTGTAACTCTTTTGTTTTAGGTATTTCAGTATATCTTATGGAGGACCATATGGAGCTAAGTAGTACTAGAATCACAAAGACCAATCCCTAATAATTTAGYTTCATCATATTTGTATGCATTTTATGCTGCTTGGGATTGGCATTTTCCAAATCCTTTAATAAAGAAACCTAATATAATAATATTACTGCATCTTTTGCAATTTTCATTTCTGAGACCCTATTGCAGAGAACTTTTGCTGTTGTGCATTTTAGCATAACTAAGTACCCCCTCTATCATTCTATGTAAGAAAGCATCTGACATTCCAGAACATGAGTTAATTACATGGTAGGGAGCCTGCATCTGGCCACTCTGGTCATGAYAGTGATGAATAGAAGGGCAGGAAGTGGTGAAAAAGGACAGTGATAATTGTACTGGAATAAGAGCAGGACCATCATGCAGGCCTAGACCATTGTTGCAACTCTAAAATTAGGGACATAATCATAATAAAATCCTCATATTCTAACTCAATTTAGATTCTCCTAGAAGAACTGCAAGTGTTTTAATGTTTTCATGTTTTCCCACAAACCAAATGTTGCCCGGACAAAGTTAAAAGAATTATATTTATCTGCATTGCATGCTAGCCATCACAGCACATGTGGCTGGGAAGGTTTCTAGAGTGTGGTTAGGCACAACTAAAATTCATCTCTTTTGTTCTTCCCCTCCCTTCCCCTCCTCTCAATTCATTCCCTCTGGGGCATTTCTTTCAAATTCTTCTGCCAAACTTTCTGCTTCTCTCCTGCCAGGCTTTCTGCTTGCAGATTGCCAGACCTCTTTCTTCGCTTCTAAGCACTCATTTTTTCTTCTTTTCTCTAGTCTTTCCTCTTTCACTTCTATGAATTCCTTTTTTCTCATTCCATCTCTTGCAGCTTTTGCCTACTTTTTTTTTTTTTTTTTTTTTTTTTTAATTTTAGTTTTACTTTTTGCATGATGCTTCCTTTGGTCTAATATTTTTCTCCCCAGTTAATCATTGTTTTGGCTGATTTTGATTGCCTTTCAGAGCAAATGTCAATACATTCTTTGCTTCCAGGTAACTTGTATAATACTCCCTGAAACAGAAACTCAGAAGATTAGATCCTGTTAAACAATGGAAGTGTGAATTGATTTGAATATTTTCAAACTCTGTTTACTCAAAACTGATTTTTTTTTTCTGCTATAAAATTCAAGGTACAAAGTAGAGTGTTTTGGTAAAGGAAAAAGTAATACAAATGAATTTAAAGTCTTTTGCAGTATTATGTTTTCTGCTGGGCCTGACAAATAAATAGGAGACTTTGAAGTACTGTATTAAGAGCAAATATAGCATGAGAAATGGTGTCGTCTGTGTAAATGTTGAGATATGTTTATTTTTATACCAAGAACAGTATTATCAAAATGCTTCCTATCAGTTGTTGAAAATAACTTTCTTCATATTTGAGTAATGTTTTGTATTCATTTATTTATCTAGGATRAGGAACAGCAGGAACACAAGAGATTTTGCTGGGAATGTTTCCAAAAAGTGGTGGTGGAGACTTTCTAGTTAATCAGTTTGTTAAAAGGAGTATTTTTTCAGCATGCAGCATTATTCACTTACATTTTTCATTGAGCCTTCTAATGTAAGTACTGTTAAAGTAAGCAGCTGTGATATGGAAATGTTTGTTTATGCCCGATCACTTGAAAGTTCCGACTCTTCTTCTGTGCAGCGATAAACCAAAATATAAATTTTAAGCATTRCTAAAGGATAACAGTCTCAACAGAGCCATGCTAAGCAAAGATGGTTAAACTGCGTGCTCCTCTAAATACCATGTACTTAATACACTCTTTCTTCAAGTTTGCTCTCTGTTCATATATCATAAGTGAGTGTTACTCATAAAGGATTTGAAGTCCCCAAGCATATGTGTCCACTTTCACCATTAAAGTGAATTCAGGTGCTTGGCATGACTGTCTCCAGGCAGACTTTCCTTCAATAATTGGTAACTGCAGTTCTGTTGCCCCATAGTCTATATCTGGATATACTCACGTTGCCTTTATAGAAGTTTCATATAGGTTACTGGCTGACAAAACACGTGATAAGAATCTCACACTTTCTTTTATTAATGTGACCTATTTTCACATTCTTAGATGACAAATTATGGCAAATGAGCTTTCTTACACCTCCTAAGATATGATGTGAAATTCATAGATCAACGACAGCTGTCCTGAAAATGTTGTAAAACTTAGTGATGTGAGGCACTGGAATTTGATTGCCAGAAGATACTGAATGAGAAAAGGAGAGACACATCACATAAATTAACCTTTCAGATACTTAACCATGAAGGAATGTGTGCATTTTGATTTACCCCTTTTCTTAAGAAACAACTCTTAATACTGTAACTGCCTCTGTAGAACTCTGCAGGTTCTCCTCAGTTCCTTAAGCCCATGTGCTACATATTGGCAAAAAGACAGAACCTCTACAGAACTATACAGCACTGAGGAAGCTGGAGTTTTTTTCTCTTACCTCAATCCGTATACCATGGAGATTTACCTCTGTCATTTGATGTGACACTATGCTGTGTTCAGCCTTGTTTATGCAGTATAATGCTGCCMAGATATGTAACACTTGGAGTCCACTGTGACTTGCCACAAATTTTCCATTAAGCTGTGAGGCCCATAAAGTCTGGCAGTCTCGAAAAGGGGAGTTTTCATGTAAGACAATGGTAGACCAAGTATATGGTAAAGATCTTGCACTTTCTTTTGTCAATGTGATTCTTTTCACATTCTCAGATGACAAATTACACCAAGTGAGCTTCAAGAAGTGTTCAGAATTGGATGAAGACCTTAATCTCTCAGGTGTCTGCTGAATTCTGTATAAAATCCCACTCAAACTTTTGCAGATAGGTCTGTGCCCTTACATGAGTTCTTKACCTTTGCACAGAGGTAGATACCAGTCAGTGCATCTATAACCTCATCTACATACTCTGCTTTTTATTTTTCTAATCATGGTTATCTAACTTCTCTTCCACCTCAAAACAGGGACAAATTTTTCTAAGGAGAATGAGATGCAGGGCTAAGAGATTTTCAAGTGGTCATCTAGTCTGTTCAATGCAGACAGGCAGTTCTTGACAGATGGTTGTCAAACTCTGCAGTTCCCTGGCTCCTTCCTTTTTACACTATTTAGGATAGATATGAAATTTGCCCTTTGSTGAGACCTTTACTTTTCACCAAAATAATTACTAAAAGATAGTAAAATTTTCCTTTGGACACAGTCATAAAGTTTGCAAAACCAGAATTAATAGGCTTGCAGACATACATATGCATTATACACCCGTTTTAGTCACTGCTAGTCATATGGCAGAGTCTTGCATGAGTTCTGTGTGGGAAAAGACACATGGAGTGGACAATTTGAAACAGTTAAGAATAAACGCAGTGATGTATTGGAAGGGTCAGAGCRGTGCAAAGCTTGAAAATATAGATGAATAGAGTGGGGAAAGAGCTGTCTTTCTTAAGAGTGCAACAAACAGAAGCTGCATTTCTTGCTCAGCATCTGATCATCTCTCTTCCCCRTTCAAACAGGCTTACCAGATGCTCATCTGCTATCGCGTAAAAATCTGCCTACTTCAAAACCTCAGATGCTGAGCAAGAGAGGCAGCTTCTGTTTGTTGCACTCTAAAGTTTTGAGGCAAGAAAGGCAGCTTGGAAAGCCAGGACAAAGACTGACACAGTAGCAAGCACATAATAAGGATATGAAGAAGAGCTGTAATGGAAGAATGATCAGGCCTGGATTTTATATTCCAGATGAGCAATCTCCTACTGGATCTGCAAAATCCCTGAGAGGGCAGTGGCAAGGAAAAGGAAATGAAGATGTGTCAAACCTGAAAAATCATAACATAGTGTCTGGCTACATTGTTATCCAAGTACATCTTTCACTGTAAGAAACCTCTATGACAAGCATGGATTTGTAATGAGAAGAGGCTACTATATCAAATCAACCTTCTCTGTTGGTATGTCTGAAGAAATAAAACTGGCTAGATATAGTGTCTTTGACATGTATTCCCAGTTCTGATCAGAATATATTATAACCCAGATCCCTAATAGCATTTGGGAGAAATAACTGCAACAATGGGTTGCAGTTGGGAGGGCCACAGTGGTATAATATTTTTGAACCTTAAACATATTGGATCTGATCTAATATTACAACTAATCCTTAAAAAAYACATCCTCCTAAAAATGGCTGTTGCTGATGTAAATACATATAATGAAAGCTTCTGTTGCCTTGCTGAAGATGAAAATGGTACTACATAAGTTTGGAAACTGACAAAAATAGATCAGTAGCTTATAGGAAAATATCTACAGTGGAATCTCATGGGTACATCTCTCTAGATGGTCAATGCTGCAGTTTCCCACTCTGAAAGCAAGTCAGACATTGCCAAATAAGTTCTAAAAAATCATCTAAACAGGCCTTAGAGCAAACCTCCCCTCAAGACAGGATCAACTGTACCAAAACCAGTATGAGTACACTGTGAGTTGTCTAAGTAAATTTTATTTCAAGAAACAACGTATAAAATCTAGAGATATGTGATTTTTAAATGAAAGTGAAAATAAAGATGATCAGTTATGTACTTATCAATCCACAGGCCTGATGATCAGCAAGACAGGAGTTTTAATGACTGCAGATATATTTTGAGTTATATTAAATTTTGTTACCTTTCTTATGAGAGAAAATAGGTTTTGGTGCAAGGTGTGCCTGCACAATAGTAGAGTCTATTGTTTGTGATGATTCCAGTACTTTCAAGATACATATTCTTGAAATACCAGTGAATTAGCTTCTCTCAGTTTAGCCACTGGAGTTGTTTATTCTGTGCAGTCATTCTGCTATACTTTGGTCTGTTACTGTATGAAATCAGAAATGAGCTATTTCTTTAGGCTTAGTGTTTCACATATAAAACTAGAAAAGTTTAGGCTACATATGAGGAAAATATTTTTTTGCAAGAACAATTGGATTCTAGAAGAAATTAAAGCTATTTAAACCAAGTGGACTCTCTTAGCCATTTGGGTGCTAAGTAAGCATTAATGAGATTTTATATGAAAAGGAGTAATTCTGCAAATGAAGTGCAGAGCTGAATAACAGAAGTGACAACCTCTGACAGGGTCCTTGCAGTCTATTATTTGTACAGAGAAAGACTATATCTGTAGAGAWAGAGAACTGAGATACTTGAGCAATTGTGATTTTTAAGTTATCATTTCACTACTCAGGATTCTCTTTGAAACTGAGGGTTTAAAAAAAATGCATGTTATTTCTACATGAAATAATTAGGTATTGGATTGTGATATTTGTTATCCATGAATAAATTGCAGGAATTTAGTCAATTTCATTCCCAAAGCATATTTCAGCTAATTTTCAAGAACAAGACCTACTCACATTTGAGAAAATGGTCAGAATTTCAAGACCTCATACTAGGCAACCTATTCAGGATAAGTAGTTTTCTTGTATTTTCTGCACATTGCGTTCTCAACAGAACTCAAGTTTTGTGGCCTCAGGCCATGACTTTTGGCTTTCTCTCCTATGCAGCTTTTGTATTTAGGAAATAGCCATTTAAGGACTTATTTATTAAAGACTGTAAAATGCAAGAAGAGATCAAGAAGGAAGTGAGTAAATCCACAGCTAATATGTATTTCATTCCTGGTGATTCTACATTCTGACTGTTCTTATCMCAGCTTCTAAAATCCATTTAAGAGTTATTTAAAGCATCCAGTAGATAAGAGAAATATTTATTATGATATCCAGGTTATTATCTGTCTGGGAGTTTTAAGTTCACAAATAAACATGACAACACTGGCTATTTAATAGCAACTTTTTTAGTTAATAGTTTAAGATTATGYTTATTTTCATTATCATATTTGTTTTTCAAATTGTCATGACATAAAAGAATGTGCAATGCTTGTTGCCTTTCTTTAACCTTTGGTCTGACAAATAATAAAGATGAAATGGACAAAGAAAACATCAACTTTTAAGTTACAGAGCAACAATGTAGAAACAGAGTAGAGCTGTCTGCTCCATGCTGAATGTTTGACTTTTTTCATAAGTGCATTATAATTCTTTTGTTAAAGAGAAGAGAGCTATCTAGCGGTTATAGATGTCATCAGCTCTTGTTCAACAGTTACYAAGGACTGTATCCAACTAGGAAACTACAGAATGGTTTAAATTATATGTGAATAATGCAAGGTTCGAGATTAGACTAATATGAGAGGACAAATTCTGCCACCTGGTAAGGCTTTACAAACTCATTTTTTAAAATATAGGTTTCTCAGTTGACTAATTGAAACTCCCACAATATTTTTTTCAAATAAAAACAATAACCAAAAAAGTGAATTGAAAGAGTTATGCTGGGAAACATAGTCTAATGACAAGTTGTTGCACAGCCGCAGGGAAAAAAAAAAAACAAAATAGTTGGTAAATGGCATACAGGAAATTTGGTTACCAAACATTTATCTTCTAAGAAGTGAAGCAAAATCTCCAAGGCCTACTTTCCTGTAGAGGATAATGAACATGTCAGCAATTGATGTGATATTCCATGGTAGATCACACTACTACACTGCATACAGCCTGAACTTGAAACTCCAAACTGAATTGAAATATCTTTTTTTTTTTTTTTCCAAAAGAAAATCAGAATTCAATCAAACCAATTGAAATTATTCCACCACTGGGTGCAAATCTKTTTGAGATGTAAGGTGTAGTGTAGCAAGTAGCCAAATTAAAACAATTTGGCAACTTCAAATTCAAAGCTGTAGTAGGATTAATTATGATTAATTTAGAATTGTGGTTGTTTGGTGTTAACAAGACCTTGAAGAAACACAAAACTCATGGTTCACATCCTGGCAGGTAAATCATGCAGATATGAGCTTTGATATTTTTAAACTCTTCTGGAGAATTATAGCTACAAATATTCTTCTGAACTGACAGTGCAGGATATTCCATTRCATTATTCTTCTATGGAGAGTGCCAATTTATTTCCTTGCGCTCTTTATCTTATGATCTGAGCACGTACCCTTACCTTTTCTGTGCTACTTCATATTCCAATTACWGTTTCTTCAATGGATATTGCACCTGCTTAAATTATCTCTAAAACTAACTTTACAATTACCTAAATCCATTGCAGATGCACATGAGAACCATGCAGTGACTCACTGTATATTATGGACACGAAATTGTCATCAAGTTTCTCGCCATCCCTTTTTCACCTGCTCATGTGGCATCCAGCTGTGACTTGTTGGCCTTACATTTGCTTGTAGTATGATTTTTGCTGTTCAGAGCTGAAGTTCTCATTTCTGAAAAGACTTTATGTCAGCCTTCAGTTGGCCCTTGTGTTCTTCCGGAGATCGCCGAGAATTGGGTTTTGATGGGAGGTTGTTCTTCTTTTCATGCGCACTAATAGTGCATGTTCTAAAGAAAATATAGCTGCATATGGAAGCAGAGTGGTTACAGTGGAAACTTCTAATAAGTTTGGAAACCAGTATCTTTACATGTTTTACATTATAGTTCAGCATGTTAACACTTGGCCACAATACCCGGCRTCTCCTAATGCATCAGAATTATAGAAACATCTGGGCTAAATAGCTTCATGCCGATCCACTGAGAAAATTCACAAAGGATTCAATACTTTTTAAAATATTTCATTTTATATCTAGGATAGTAAGTTGCATTATGGTTATATAGGATTTATGAAACACACAGGAACATTTTGTTTCTGTTCTTTTTTTAAAGTCTTTAAGTGCCTACAGGGCACATCTGTGCTTCTTTATTAAGAGTTGTGTTATTACTGGGCCTTGCTTTGCTACAGTGTGGGAGAGGGAGCAAAGAGATTCCTTTTCCCTTTGTGCAGCCCATGTGAAGCCTGCCAAAAATTATAGACCTCTCTAGAGCTAGGAGTAATCCTTTAAAAGAAAGATGTTTCTGCTACATATCTCTTGTGCTGGCCRGGAGAGCTGGCTGATCATGTGGGAAAGTACCAAATTACCTTGTTACAGCACAGCCAAGGTGCTCCGGTTTAAAGCCTCCTTGCTCCAGGCATAATTTCCCACACAGTGTCTATCCCTGGCAGGCCATTCCTGTGGGACTCCATAGGAGCAACACTTACACTGGTATAAGCTGATCTTAAAGCAGTGAAATTCTCTGGGACATACAAATCTTTTTAAGCATATTTGTGTTCTGCTGGTGTAAAAACGGCAGTCTGTAATGGCAGCTGAGGGCCTCATGTAGAGCTCTAATAGAGTTTACACAAATCTTGCCACTTTGCATTTTTTAATTTTACAGGTGACTGCGTGGTATGTAATGGTGCCAGCTGATCCCCTCTAGTGCCAGAAGGACAGCAGAAACTCTTAGTTTCCAAAAGTCCTCCAATTCCAGTGCACTTAYCTGAGATGCTTTATTTTACACTATTCTGTAAGGTCCCTGCAGAAATGGGTGCAGTTTTTATTTGTAATGTAGTTGAATACTTGACCATGTCCTTTTAGGTGATAGAAATAAGATAAGATTGTTCACAAGTTGACTCAGTCATCTGTGAGCAAAATGCTTTGGCTCATGGACTTTTTTTTTTTATCTTTTATCACTGAGTGAAGTCTTCATAGCTGATGGTGAAAAGTTATTTGATAATTTTTTAGCTAGTAATGTCGTGTAAAATTGGTAATTCAAAATAGGTTCCTTGGTGAAAAAATAGTATTACYCCAGACTTCTCTCTGGGCAACGTAGCATTGAGGATGTTCACATAGCACCTACACATTCTTGCAAAAAGACATATGCTGTGGATTTTTTAYTCTATTAATGACAAGAACATTTGTGCTGTTCCTGAAGGCAGCCGTTGTTTCACTCGCCGMGTCCCTCACAACAAGCAGGTTTTGTAGTCCAAATTGAACTCCAGGATGTCTGGAGAGTAAAGGCATTGTAAAATACTGCACCTCATCAGCTTTGCACAACTGGTGGAAATCGTATAGATGAAGGGCATCATGACACTGAGCACCTTTTGTTGGTGGCATAATGGCAGCTTCTATTTACAGTTGTCATCGACAGCGTGAATCCCATTACTGAGTAGCCATCCCAGTGGGATGTAGGAAGAAGAATTGCAACTATAAGCCATTCTGTAGAAAGACAGATTTAAGAACTTTGTCATACTGTAYAGCAGATCTTTTGAGAGACTTTATTCTGAAAATAACTTTAGTTCACTGCATATTCTTGGATAGCCCCAGGTGATTTTTTTTGTGGAACTTCAAAAGTTTGCAGTAAATAATGACAGCATGCCTTTATATAGTGTTTTCATTGGAACTTTTGAAGACATATTAATGTAGGTGATTGTTGTTATTTCTGTAATACAGTTGGTAAAACTAAATCACTAGGTGTTTAAGTGATTCTCCTGAATATCAAAGAGTAAGTAAGTCAAGAGCATGTTAAACACCAGGCTGTCTAGCTCTCAGCCTCTGGCAGAATAGCTCCATTTAGCATAACAGAGGAAAAAAATCCTCAGACCCTTTAATTAGTAGTAGAAGGCAAAAATGCTCATAAACCTGATACACTTTCAGTCACATAGTTACTCTTTTGTGGCATGAGTTCACAGGGAGAAAGGGTGGCTAAGGTGAGAAGTGTTGGAACAACTGAGAAAGCCATGCATTCACAGTAAAATGCTGCAAGGTTTATAAGTTCATATACCTTAATAAATATAAGGTTTATTAGCAGCATATTAATTTTCCAAGGGAATTAGGGGATGATGTGAGTTAATTAGCCCTCCAGTATACTGCACATATTGTATGCTGGAGAATGAAACCACAAGGAACCATCCAGAATGGTATGTGTTGGATAGGTGCCATTCCACCTGCAGCTGCTATGGTTCAGTGGGGTTTGAAATGTCTATCTTGTGTCAAGATAGGGGGAAAAAAAAAAAAAAAGTTGGTGAAAAAAGGTTGATACTAACAAAAGAGCAAAGAGCCTGGTAAAACAAAAGTGAAGACAGGAAGAAATATAAAGTATTGGTACTGGGTGGTTTTGTTTCTTTTCTTCACTTGATTGTCCAGATTCAGAGACACAAATCCACAAAAGAACTGAATAATTTTGGCAGTCCATAATATGGACAAAGTTGTGTCATGAATGGCACGGTATTGTGTTTCACTTCCTAATGACTGTCATAATTAGCATTATTAACTGCCTAGTTGATAGCAGGAAGAGTTTTTCAAACCCTAATAAGTTTTTCTTCAAATCTCATTTCATGAGAGAATTTCAAGTTTTTGAAAGGTCTAAAGCCTTGGTTTCAAGCTGAAACTAAATTTATCCTTCAAAATTTAGAATAACTGGAATTCTGCTTTTTGAGGACATCAGTACTGGAATCTAGGGCAGCCAGTTTGTAATCCAAATTCTTTCATCCTTGTACCATGATTTTCGCAGTGTAATTCCAGCAGCAGCAACTGACTGTTGATGCTTGTTAGTGCTGAGAAGTAAGGCTTTAGGAGCATTGAAGCAGGCACCTAAAATTAGTCTTATAATATATATATCACACAACTCACAGAAAGTCCCCTACTGATACAGTTGTAGTAACAGTTGTATTAGTGGTCTTGTTTAGCAGAGCAAGCATTAGCAAATCTTTCAGGAAGGATTCCAGGAAGGCAGTAGCTTCACTAAAATATATTCTATATGATTTGCTGCAAAAGTGTGTTTTCTGGAACCTTTTCTACACAGTATAACACTCAAACTGTTTGTTCCTGGGGAGAAAAAAAGAAAAAAATTAATATACTAGAAAATCTGCAAGCTCTTATTTCTCCATTGATGAAGTGTTTTATTTTTCCAATTGAATTTTGATAAGAGATCAACATTCAACAGTTTATCTTTTGTGGTTAAACTAGTGTCATAGGCAGGATTTAATGTAGCTGGCAAGTATGACTCRCAAGAAGTTTATACTTTACAGATTTTTTTTTTCAGGATAAGTAATTTTTTCCATAATTTCGGCAGATTCGTGACCCACGGTAATTTGTATAACTCACAGTGTCCCATTGGGAATAGTCAAGTTGAGTATTTTGGACTTAGATGAAGATTCTTGCATTCTTCTATGTTTTCCTGACCTTGAACTAAGACAGCGTATTATTTTAGACCAGAACACTTTTTTTCAGTAGTTGTGGAAGTGTGCGACAAAATACATATTAGTCATCCCAGCTGCTTCTCTCTAATATAAGGTGTAATTCATGTGCCTAATATGAATAGCGAATACAAACAACATTGGGGACAGCTGCATAAGCTGAACAGGCCATTTAAAATAATGTTTATAAGTTCATGCAGTCTTGTAACAGGTAGGTTTTATTAGCTAGTGTAATAGCTTTCCAAGGGAAGTAGGGGAAGATGTGACTTAATTAACCCCCCATTATACTGCATGTGTCATAGCACTGAAATACCACATGTCAAATGTTGGATAAGCTTTTTCTTTAATATTGTTCAGTGAATACAGTCACCAAATTCCATTCAGATACTGAGACACTTCCAAAAGAATATTCATAATAACAGTAGAGAAATGTTGATGAAATAAGGGATGGAAGTGGTGTGTTTTTATTTTGTTATACTTGCATGATTTCAGTGTTTAGCTTGATCTTCCTTTTAATCTTTAGTTTAATCTTTCTAGTTTCTGATAAGAAATCAAAAATGATTGATCATATATACACAATTATTGTCAGAGCCCTTAACTTAAATGAGGCATGATCAGCTTGCCCATATCAGTGATATATACAGGACTTTGGTGATTTTTTTTTTGTATTTATTCTCCTATATCTAACCTACTTGTCATGGTGAAATGATCATATGATAATAATAATAAAATGATATTTTTCTGTGTTGAAATAGCACCCAAAATTTCCCCAAAATATTAATGAAAAGGATACATTTGTGAAGAGACCGAATCCCAAACTTTTGAGCCTTGAGAGAGTTTCATTTGCACACATTTTTTTACATAAATTATTGTGACAGTTCAAAAATACATCAGTCTAATATTAAGTGGAGTGTTCAGTGGTCTCAAATAAGTCMATTTCCTGCATTAGCGTTGTCTAAAATGCAGATAGTAATAGCTGGWGCAATTGTGAGAGATTGTGAACATACACACAAGAACACTTGCTGAAAAAGAAGTAGCCGATCGTTCCCTTGGGTAGTTCTTTTTAGAGTTTCGTTTGCAGTGTTAATGCTTGGCCTGCTTCATTTTAAGTTGTAAACCAGACTTACCAAGGGAATAGCCCACACCATATAGATTCAGATATTGCTAATTTGGGTTTACCTAAGTTCAATATTGCCATTCGGCTGCTGCTCAAACCATACCATTTACATACCGTTATTTTTTGGCAAGATATCCTGGAAGCTTTTCTCCCTTAATTGACTCTTACATAGTTATTTTTTCCAAATATTTGAGACAGAAGAAATTGTGGCCTAGTTTACAGTTAGAAAATGTACTACAAAATAAGTAAATACTCTTGAAAGATTAAAGTATATCATGTTTCTTTGAGCACTGAGAAAATCATTGCAGGCGTTGTAACTTAAACAACAAAATGCCTAAGGTAGTATTACCAAGTGATGTGAACTGGGGAAAGATTAAACTAATTACTTATATTTTCAGAATACAGATACATTAATAGCACCAAAACCAAGCATTTTCTTCAAGAAGCAGGCACCTGGCATGAAATTTTCTTCACTGAATGGTTGTACACTTGTAGCAGGGGCTCTTATCCAGAATGGCACACAGGAAAATAAGGAATTCTTGTTGTGTTTGAACAGTGTGGCATTTGTTTGCTCTGCCTTTTGGGGAGCTTGCCATGAAGGTTGCTGTGCCAGCATGGCTTGAACCAGCCGCATGGTGCTGCCTGGGGAGGTAGATCTTGTCTGCAAGGCTGCTTGTCTCTTGGGCAGAGATTCTTTGCTTGGGGGGTCATTTGACTTGCATCAGCCTAAGAGCAAGGTAAAAGCCTTTTGCCAGGCAATAGAAGTGACTGGGAGCTTGCCCTTAAATGTGTGCTAACATAACAATATAAACACTGTTACTCATGCCAAAGAGGCAAAACATGTGCTTAAAATTATGGAGGTGATCACCAAGTGTATTGCTCTATCCAAAAAGGAATTGAAGAATTAAACTAACATCTATGGAGAGCTAGGTGGGATAGTAAAGCAAAATAAAGCATAGACACATAATTTAAAGCAAATGTTTAGAAATACCACTATGTTGTGTGGGCTTTCTCTGCTGTTGTGCCAATGTGAAAAGTCTTMACATTTGATATCAACAACAGATGTAGAAAAAAATTGCAAAACAATTTAAGGCTTAGATTAATGTGATGTGAATAAAATACCACATTTTTAAAGGTAACCTGGCAAATAGGCATTTACACATTGCTATTTTTATTGATAAATACAAAGAAATTATTCATTACAGGCTGCAAAAAATAGTTCTTTCTTTGGAAATGTGGTAGACTTAGATTCTGCRGTAATATAATGGCTGTTTCTTGTTCTGCATTAACAACTAAGCTTAGTGTGAAATATTATGTAAGTAGGAAAACTGGAAAAATATACTGGTGTTTAAAAATCCATGTATTCTCCTGTAGGTATACTGATCCCTTATGGTGTGTACTGTGCTTCATTTGTTTTAATCCTTGTGTTGAAAAATAATGTAGGCTTACAGCCATCCAGTGCATCGTCCTTAAAACTGTAAGTAGATCTTCAAACAAATTAAGTCTTTGCTCCTTTTCCTTTGCTTTGGTTACTTTAGTAAATGAAAATCACTTTTTAATTGCTAATATTTTGTAATGAATGTTAAAAGTTACCACTGCAAATTGAAATTCTGAAAATATACTTGAAGAACAGGTTTTTCTTAAAAAATATTTTCCCATAAATTTAATCATTTATATATTAATGGAATTTCTCAGTTGCTCCTGTTAGTACTTTAGAAGAATGAGGTTGTATTGAAACAATAATTAAGAATGTTTATAGAAATTTATTGTGTCATTTTGCTCCGTACTGTCTATAATCACAGTGTTTTATGAACCTTTTATGAACCCATGATTTAAATCGTGAAGGCAATTAATATTCACTCCCTCCCCCTGAGAAGGAGGAATGTTTTTGTCTACAGATGGGAAAACAAAAGAAATTAAGTAATTTGTTCAGCTGACACAATGAACTAACGTTCCTGACATTCTGCACACAGAAACATTTGCCCTGTGCATCATTTAGACCATCCCATCTCCTGAAATTCCCCCATTTCACAGCTGGTTGTTGATGGCAGTGTGCCGAGCAGCCTGGCCAGCCCTCTTTCCTTTGAGCCTAGAGAATGTGCTGCCCTGCCAGAAGTGGATCATGATGTATCATGTGGTGCTTGTTACCCTTGTTCCTTGAACAAATACAAGAAATTAATGTTCTGCCTGGTAAGTCCAAAAATTTTCAGCAATTCCGAAATGACATTTAGGATAATAGTATTTTTTAAAAAGTGCCAATCATTCTGAGGTCGAGATGTAAGGATCTCAATGTGATTGAAAGGATAAGTATTTAGTTTCTCTTGGGCAAGAACAGGGAAGAGAAGAAAAAAAAAAAGAAAAAAGAAAATGAAAAAAGCGAGTAGAGCTCTTCAGAGCTCTTTTTAGACGTAGAGGACTTTAGTCTTGCAGAAGGTGTTAGGTCAGTCTAATAATTTCAGAAMGTTTCCGGATACTGATGAGAGTCTTGACATGAGAATACCAGAAATATCAATCCAAATAAAACAGTCCTTGAGCCTGTTTTTTGCTTTTAACTTTCCCTCCAACATCTGTGTTTTTCCAATAAAATTTTTGTAAGGGAAAGGTRGAATAGACAATGATCCCTCTGTGCCAGTGTTTCTTCTCCTTGATCTTCAAGGGATACTAATTTAAAAGAATTTCTCTGCTTCTGTAGTTTATTTACTTCTATTGCCTCTGATACTTGTAGAACGACCATAAGAATATAGTGCTTCCAGTAGCAGTTCATCTAGGGGCCTGATTAGTTCACTGAAGTCTAATGGCTGATGCAGCGTTGTGGGAAACCCACAGAAGCTCTTCAAATCATCAGACACATTTTCCTTTTAGGACTTGCTCCTGCAGAATTTCAAGATTTCTCTCAAATTGCTTAGCATTCCTTTGTATGTCCTGTGAGACACGAGACTGCCTTATAAAGCCAGTCCTTGTGGGTGTCCTCACTAGCATCCCCTTAGAAATAATGTGCTATCTGACAAGATGGCATTGTAAGAAGATGGATTGCAGAAATATATATAGTGGATGATAAACACAGATGACAACATAACAAAAAAAATCATTGCAAAGAAACTGATAAAAAAGTCAGAAACTACTAAGTTTCCTTCTTAATAAAAACTATCGTGCTCCATACACTTCGGTTGTTTCAGCAAAGTGGAGAACTTAGCTTATCACGCTTTCAGGCTGACCTAAACTTCTGTAAAGCTTTATTGATGCTTAAATTATACTGCACTCACCTGTTCAAATTTCTGCTGATATTTTTTTTTTCAATTCAGTTATTATTATTCAAAAATACTTTCCCTRCCAGCTGAGAAAGCAATCCTAGGCAGATAAATTAATATGCCTTGAGATAACTACCCAAGTGAGGCCTAAACTAGAGGAGTCAGAAAGTTAAGGCTGCTTCATTCTGTTCTTGTGAGCATAAGGCAAATAAAATGAGCAGGRGAGTCTTGTTCCTTGAAATATTTCAGACAGAGATCGAGTCATGTGGAGCTGGAAACTCAGTGTTTCCMTAGTTGCCAGTGCTGAGAGGTGGTGCTGGAGCTGTCTGTGAGCTCGTTCAAGTGAGCCTGGCTGCACTCTGCACAGCGGACACCTGGTTGTGAGTCCTGACTGGTTTTAGGTATAGGATGGGATCGGTTGCCTAGTGCTGGCTAAACTCTAGCAAGATGTGCAGTAGCAAAAAGGCAGGTAACCGCTGGGCCTGTGTGTTGAGGAGGCAGGTGGGAACCGTGTGTGCCTGCTGCATCCTTTTGATGATGAAGGTTTTGGTCCCTGGGAGGGAGCAGGTACCTGGGGTGGCGTGGGGAGCTCTCCTTGAAGAGCGACTTGTGATTCTTGGCAGTGCTCAGAGGAGAAGGGGCACTACCAGTAAAAGGAAGGGTTTCTGTTTTCAATGCATCTGCCAGCTTTGGGACACAGCTGCCAAGAATACATATTTTATTAGCAATGCAAAAAGAAACGCTGTTCAAGAATCTTTTTTTTTCAATTCAAATTTAATTGAAGTCAATATTGCAAAGCCTACTCCACTCTCTGCTAGCCTCGTGCTATTTCATAAGCCTTGGTGGAGTTRCCCTCATGTAACAGAGTACAACTGGGTTCTGGGTCTCTGGAGAGTCTGATTTATTACACCAGATTCAGCGCTTAAATGAGCAAGTGATGGGGAGGTGGCAGCTAGAGAGAGCAGGGAGAGGAAAGGCCTGGATTGTGTGAACCGCTTTCGGTAAGAGCCAGTATGAAATTTCATCCCTCTATCAAGAGGAAACCCATCTTTTTAAGCTTAAAAAATAAGTAAATAGATTATACTACCTGCTTGTTGGCTTCCAATAGGACTCAGAAATAGAAGGTACAAAGGGATACAAAAGGCCATTCAGCAGCTTGTAAGATTTGGAAATAAAAATATTTYCAAATGATTCAGCATGAGGTAAAATTGATTCCTGAGAATTGCTCCATTTTCTCTTCATAGCAGAGGATGTGAACTCAACAACTTTTCTCACCTATTCCTGCCTTCACCATATAGTGTGTACCTTTGCCAGGTAATTAAATACAGAAATGTTTGATAAGTAGAACTTAAACTTACATTAGCTTTAAAGGCTCATTTTTATACTTTCTTTAATTAACTGAACCAAATAAGCACTGCAGTACCTCCCTTGCTTTAATTTAGGCCCTGATTCAGCAAGATAATTTAATTAAGCAGGAACATACTTTACAGCACATTAGAAGTCCCAGAGAAACCTAATTTTGTAGTTGTTTCAAAGCTGCTTTTATTTGTTAAAGCACCAGGACAAGCCTTGCTCTTATGCTGCTGAAGCTGATGTTATCATAGTGGCGAAGGGCAATTTAAGATGGAGCCGATGGAGTCGATGAAATTTTTATGGACAACTTTGGGAGAAGGTGGATTTTAAATAGCAATGGATGAGGAGGAGCAAATGCTTCCATAGAGTGGACATTTCTCAAGCAAYGCATATATTTCTACATGTAAGCGACCTGAGTGGTTGCTTGCGCAGGTCAGACCTAGTCAGTGAGGACTGGGCCAGGCACAGACTGTGCCAGCAGCTCCCTGCAAAGTGGGGGAGTCTCAGGTGCTGCGGCTGCCCCTGATCAGCCCCAATGAAGCCCAGCTGTGAGCAGGGGGAAGCGGGTCTTGCTCTCGTCTCCTGCAATCAGCAGGACCTTGTGCAGAGATCTTTCTTGAGAGAGGTTCTGTGCTCTCCTTGCTTGTTCCTACCAGCTTCCTCCATCTGTTCTCCTTGTCCTGCAGGGCTCCTTGGGCTCGATGGTCCCAGGTCAGCATGGGATCTGTCAGTGTTCCTTGTGGGAGGATGGAGAGCCCCAGGACAGTCRACCCAGGCCCTGCTAGCTCATCCCGTGCATGAGACGTGTCTGTGAGCGTGCTCAGGTAGGACACAGGGAGAAGAGGCTGCAGGGTGGTAGTTAACCTCACACAAACAGCACTTGGTTCGCAGTTACTGGAGAGCCCTTCACACCCACAGGAACCGTGGGGCTGTCAGCACTGTGGCGCAGAGCTCTTGGTTTACAGAGTACATCAAACTTTGGTTTTGGATTGGATTTCCTAAATAAGACGCTCCAAACCTGTACTTCCAGGGTGTACCTTTGGCTGTTTGAGGTTTTCTTTGATCCTGAATGAGGCTGGCCGTGCGAGACGTGRAGGGCGCCGTGCTGGCCCCTGCGCAGGCTTGTCCCAGCAAGGGTGGAGCAGAACCGGGATGAGCTTCCCAGGGCCAGCTGTTAAACCCCGACTGCCACCCAGAGACGTGGCTGTCCCCGACCAGGAGTCCTGAGTGGAAACCAGCCGCGGCGGTCTCGCAGAGGAGGCTGGCGCCCGGTGCAGACGTGTGTGCGGTCGCAGCGCGGTGACCCGCCGAGGCGGTGCCGCATTGCAGCCCCGCGGCGCTACCTGCGCGCGCGGGCAAGGACGGCGTCTGTGCGGGGTGCCGCTCCCACCRGGGCTTGGAGCTAGGTCAGAAATAAAGCTCTGCAGGCTTAAAGGAGCACCAGGTAAACAGAGATAAGCTTTCGAAGAAGGCGGCAAGGTAAGCCTCCAAACATCATAAAGGTCAGCAGTGAGATACCCTCCTATCGGAGGGAAAAGATGGGGCCAAGTCTGTGAGGGGAGTAGTGTAACCACAAGATTTTCCTCAGTGAATTTTACAAGAAACCTGATGCAGGAATCTTCTGTTGGAGTTCTTAGTCTAAAAASAGTTTTTTTCCTACTGGGCCTTATTAAATATCCCAGCTGGGTTATATGTAGGTACAAATGYGCAGCCTTTATGTGCTCGACATCATAAGAGGTGAACACATTCCTGTTCTCCTTTGTGCTTTGTGATCATAAAAGCCCTGAACACATGCATTAGGCCCAGCATGCTGGATGGAGGCAGAAATCAGATCTCTGCCTGCTTMCTGAGCTCGCTTTCCTGGGTAATCTGAATGGCCTGAAGGAGCCTTCCCCTGTTATCCCAAAGGGCTTGAAGAAGCCGTAATAAAGTTTTTGCTGAGATGTATTTCATTTAAAAAGAAAAAAACAATGTGGTGTGGGTTATTCACTTTGGTGTGAACAACTCAACTTTATGAAAAAATATACTACTGGATAAGTTGCAGAAATTTGGGTCTTATRCCTCTTAAGAAATTATGGATGAGGAATCAACAAATGCTTGGTATGTAAGTTGAAAACATAAGGAGGAAAGGCTTTATTTGTTAGTATGAGGACAGGAATATTATAACTCAGTTTTTATTAATTTTAAATTAGGAATATAGAAAAATAAATACTTCATTTTGTTTAAAAGTTGTTTATCATGCAGTAAGAATTAGTGCACACCATTCATAAAATGTAGAAGAAACTTAGCTTAAGTGAATATTTTTGTTTAGAGAGAAATGTCTAAAGAGCTTTATGGAAGTTTTGGAAAACTTTGAGCATCTAATGATACCAAAAATGCTGGAAATCACTTAAAATATTTTTGTGTGTAATGAAAGAAWAATTGATCTGCACGTTAAAGGGGAAGAGATATAACTATTGGACCATTTATCAAATGACTAGAATTGAAGAATGCTCTTAGCTTCCTGTCTGGAGAGCCGCAGAAAGCCATTTTCCTACAAATGTAATACCAAACCAACAGTTTCTGGGAAACAGGAGTACTTGCATGTAGAAAATTCATATGAAAGATGATTTGATTTTGGATTTATCAAAACATAGTTTTGAAAAATATTATTTTTTCTCTTTCTCACCTTACCTCTTTCAGTTTCCACAAAACTTCAGATGGGGGCTTGGTAGCTAAGTTGCATCAAGCGTGCTTGGAAATGTTTTGACTTTGCAGAGTAACATTTAAATGCAAAATTCTTGCTTTTAAAGTCTACTTAAGAAAATATCTTTGAAGATAGCAGTGCTATGCTTTCATACAAGGAAAAAATCTGTTTCTGCCAATAGCTTTTTTCAAGGAAAAAAAAAATCTTGAAAAAGATTGAAATCTTGAAAAAAAACCACTACATTTTGGTGGGAGTGAAGAAGGAAGGAGAAGGGGAGTAAAGTATCTTTCTGAAGAATTTATTGCTGAGAAACCTCTTAATTTGTCATTTATCTCAAAAAGATTAAAAAAAAAAAGTTGGGAGTGGGGAAGGGTTGATATGCTTCATTGTTGAACTTCTCAGTGATTGTGAAATGAAGGTATTATCTGCCCCTTAGTTAAGGAGTCAGGATGGTATAAGTAGAATAGCTGATCCTGAGGGTATCGGGCTTCTGCTCTGGGTCTGCTCCAGTCTTGGATGYGAGAGTATAAAGTGCTGCTCAGCTAGCTTGCTTTTGACTTTTTTGTTTTTGTTCTCTGCCCTGCACTGGGCTCCCCAGCCAGCAGATCATTTTTTACTTGGTTAAGCAGTTTTGTTGGTGTGCTTGTTGTGCCACAGGCAAAAAGCCCTCTAAAAGTAGGTGAGCAGGGTTGATTTTAGAAGCAGATCAGCTGGGATATTTCTGGGCTGAGWGAATGTTTCCTGCAAGTGACTTTTATTATTATTAGAAAGGACAAGTATGATATCTGCCTGATACTGCAAATACTCACTGATAGGTCTCATTAGACTTACATGAATGGTCTCATTAGTCTACAGAATCAGCTGCCTGAGTGAGGCTTCATGGAGCTTCATTGTCAGTCAATGTTTTAAACTTTCTAGCGCTTCAGATCAAACAATTTCCAAATTGTTTTACAAAAGCTAAGAGCCTTAAAATTAAAACACAATTTTAAAAATATCTTTTAAAAGATGGGGAAAGAGTGTGAATTTTCTGTCTTGCTTTAGTTTTAAAGCATTATACGATTAGTCTCCAGTTGATTATTAAAAAAGGGAGGAAATACTTCTTGAGTGTTTTGTATTTGTATTAATGAGCCATTCACTCTAGCAAAAATCAAACTGTGTGTAGATATTTAAGTCCTGATTAAATAGAGCTTGACTGAAGATAACTGGAATACCATAAGAGTTCAACCAAAACGCTTAAGCAGAAGTAAAAGATAGGATTTATTTGTTTTAGCCATCACATGTTATCTGGCATTCAAGATACTCTCCTTAGATGTTAATAATAATTGTCTCTTCAATACCTAACACACACTATATACTATAAGAGGAAAAATCATGRATTCATAGAATCACAGAATGCTTAAGGTTGGAAGGGACCTCTAGAGGTCRTCTAGTCCAACCCCCCTGCACACRCAGGGTCYCCTAGAGCATGTGGCACAGGGTGGTGTCCAAGTGGGTTTTGAAGATCTCCAGAGAAGGAGACTCCACCACCTCTCTGGGCARCCTGTTCCAGTGCTCTGTCACCCTCACTGTTAAGAAATTYTTCCTCAAGTTCCTGTGGRACTTTTGGTGCCTCARTTTGTGGCCACTTCCTCTAGTTCTRTCACTGGCCACCACTGAGAAGAGGCCAGCCCCCTCCTCCTCACTCCCTKTCTTGAGATATTTATATACACTGATGAGATCCCCTCTCAGCCTTCTCTTCTCCAGGCTGAAGAGGCCCAGCTCTCTCAGCCTTTCCTCATAGGGCAGATGTTCCAGGCCCCTAATCATCTTTGTGGCCCTGCGCTGGACTCTCTCTAGCAGCTCCACGTCCCTCCTGCACTGGGGAGCCCAGAACTGCACACAGTACTCGAGGTGCGGCCTCACCAGGGCTGAGTAGAGGGGCAGAATCRCCTCCCTCGACCTGCTGGAGACGCTCTGCTTAATGCACCCCAGGATCCCATTGGCCTTCTTGGCCACGAGGGCACACTGCTGCCTCATGGTCAACTTGTCATCCACCATGAYGCCCAGGCCCCTCTCTGCAGGGCTGCTGTCCAGGAGGTCGGGCCYCTGCCTGTAGGCATGTCTAGGGTTATTCCTCCCTATATAGGGTGCAGGACCCTACACTTGCCSTTGTTGAACTTCATGAGGTTACTCACCGCCCAGTTGTCGAGTCTGTCCAGGTCCCTCTGGATGGCAGCACAGCCCTCAGGGCTGTCAGCTATTCCTCCCAGTTTGGTATCATCAGCAAACTTGCTGAGGGAGCACTCCATCCCTTCATCTAGGTCGTTAATGAATAAATTGAACAGGACCGGACCGASRACTGACCCCTGGGGGACACCACTAACCACAGGCCTCCAGCTGGACCCGGCACYGCTGATTACTACTCTCTGAGCTCTGCCATCCAGCCAATTCCTAATCTACCTCACTGTCCACCCATCTAACCCACACTTCTGGAGCTTACCCAGGAAGATTCTGTGTGGGATGGTGTCAAAAGCCTTGCTGAAGTCGAGGTAGATGACATCCACCTCTCTGCCCTCATCTATCTAGCTAGTCACTAAACAGATAATTAATCATTAGTAATTAAACAGGTAATTAATCATTAAACATCATTAGGCAGTTTAGACTGGTGTGCACAAAACCTGCACTTGGGTAAATGAGAAGTAGCACAAGGATCTTTTTGAGTAGCTAACCTTCAGTTATCAAATATATTTTGTTTGTTTACTGTAGCAGCCCTTCTGTATTTTTCTTTACTCCCCTATCTGTAAAGGGGATTGCAGTGTTTGGAAGGTTAATGAAAATAGCTGGGACCTAGGGGAATGTCTTCCAGAACCTAGTGCTCTCAAAGAAGATGCTAATTTGAGGGCACAAGGCATAAATTTTTGTCATTATATGACACTTTGTTGTTGTTATTGTTGGATTCTTGTCCTGTCAGAGGAGGAAACTGAATTAACCTAAAAAGATTCGTAATGCTCACTATCCATCTGAGTCACTGAACGTCCTGTACAGGGGGGCTAACTGTTCATCAAAAGTGCCTTTCAGGCTCTTCTCACTTGCCCCTAAGATTTGGCTTCAGCTGTGGGAGCTGGTGGACACCAAAGGTACCACCAAAGGTCTGTCCCTTCCGCTGCCTGGAAGGTAACAGTGCGTGCGTTATGGCTGGTAGATGCTGTAGTTTGGACAAATGGGTAGGCATGCCCTTCAGGAAAAATGAGAAATGCATATTTACAATTTTTTTTTTTTWAATTCTCTCATTTCTTTTCTGCTTCTTTCCTTGTTTCTTTGCCTACTCAGGATAGATAATTCTGAACTAAGATTGTTTTCCGCTAGCACGCAAGTGGGGCGTCTTCATTGCGCATTTTGTTGCTTTGTTTTCAAGTAAGCTCTAGATGCTTTCCAGTCATATTGAATGTATTTCACTTACCTTTCAGCAGGTGATTTGTCAATGAGATCTCTCAGTCTTAAATTAATGGATTTATTTGTTAAAATTTTTTAATTTTCTGTCCATCTTTTCTGAAACATAATCAGTGAAACATAATCTGTGAAAACTACCAGATCACCCCTGTTTCTTTAACAGCTCTTAGCAAAGAACTGCGATACGTTTTTCAGTCGACAGAGAACCCAGTACATTTCCCAACAGCCTGAGGAACAGAGTCAAGGAAAAGACAGGCAAGCCACTAATGAGCTAATAACAGTAAACAGAAAAGAGGAAGATCAAAGTGAAGCAGCTGGAAACAAAGAGCCAGGTGGACACCAGAAGGAAACACTGAGCCCTTTGTAGCTTGGTGACAAGGGAAGAGAACTTCAGAGCAAACATTAACATGTGTATAAAGAATGTGTCAGCTAGGAAGATCATACTGATTTTTTTTCAGAAAGTAGACAAATAGTATGCCACAAATTCCTGTTGTAGTTGAAATTATGGTTAGGATGCTTGCCTCAGTTGTGTCTCTGGTGATCCCAAGTAACTTCATGGTCTTTGGTGAGCTTAGTTTCATCTAAGGGGATGCAACATGTGGAAGAAACTGTTCCCTTCTTCACAGAAACTCTTCACACAGTTGACGACCACTACAAAGAATTTCCAAGGCTGCTTTTCTGTTCTCTCGAATTAGCAGCCCTAGTTCCCTCAACCTTTTCTAATAAGTCATCTATCCAAGACCTCTTGCGGTCCTTGTTCCTATTCTCTGTTTTCTGTGTTTTCCCATTCTGTCCACATCCTTTTGGAATTACAATGCCCACAGCTGAACAGAGAGCTTCCCACCACCGAGTCAAATGGAAAAATTATGCCATGTGTTTTACAGATGGTATTTCTTTATTCTTTCTCAGAACAGTTTTCCTCTTTTTCCCAGCAGCATGATATTGATGACTCATATCTATGATTTAATATATTATAAATCAGTAATGAAATGGTTGAGGCCATTTTTTATCTTAAAGCATCCAACAGTTCTGTAGGATCCCTGACAGTTGCAACTTATCCAATTTATTGTTTTTCTTCATGCTAAGGGTCAAATGCCACACTCATGAAAGTACCTGCTATTTTCATGAATGCTATTAAGGCATTCATGTGGGCTCATCAGAAAAGTTGCACTGCTGCTGCTTCTTTTAATCGGTATCAGCAAGAGGTTTCTGCTTGGCCTAAGGTTTGTCTGTCACCGCTGAATAATTTAAAATGTAATATTTTTATTGGATCTGAACATACAGTCTTTGGAAGTAAAGTTCACATCCAGTTGTTATTCAAGGAAGCAATAGCAAAGCTGCTTTCAGAATGCAGGCTGTGTTGCCTGTTAGGAGCTGCCTAAGAAGAAAATTATACAGACAGGAAAAAGTACCCTGGAATCTACACAGGCTGTTACAGACGCTCAGGAAATAGTCCCTGATGCCTGACTGGAGAGCACTGCAGTATTCAGTGAGATGAACCAACATGACAAGTAACTTGAGCGTTTCTCTGACAGTAATTGTCTTTATCAGACTTTGACTGGTGATGTCAAGACATTTTCMGTTCATAGTCATGAAATGGGCAGCTAACATGAATGTTTGTTACTTCATACTAGCCTATGTTGGTCCTCAAAAGGCGAAATACTCATCTGTTTCCAAACTGTTTAATTTTGTTTTCCGACTATGCTTTTGAAGTGTGTAAACAGAAATATTGGCTTTCCAGGACTAATTAACTCACTGATATTTTTCACTACCTAATGGAATCAGTTAAGAATGACAGTTTTGAGCATGTTAAACAAAACTGAGCCTTCTATCAATGAGCTTCAGTGTGATGGTGCTGACAGGAAAACAAACAAACAAAAAAAATTTGAAGCTTTAATCTCTCTGTTCAGACTATTTGTGTCTCATCTGCTTCTGTTGGATATGAGCCTAACTGGTTCCAAGTCTCTTCTGCTTTCTGCAGAATCTGCTTCCTGCTGCAGCTGGGGATGTTGCAGAGAAATCAGGAGGTGATGCTGAGCAGGATGGGCAAGTGAGTGTGGTCTTGCAGCAGCTACAAGAACAGTTTGTAGACAGCTTAGCTGACACTGCAGCTGGACGGTGATCCGATACGATGGCTGATGCTGATTCCTGCAGAAGTTTTTTAGAAGAGATAATTGTAAATAGCTTAAGTGAGGAGAAAGCCTCCCATTAAAGAAGAGCGTTGTTTCAGTTCTTAGGACATTTAATGATGTACTGTCACATATTAACTGCACTATAAATATAGTCTGAAAATATACAAGCTTAGTTTGGAAGCTGCTCTTCAGCTAAATTATGGGGTTTGCATCCTGACCTAAACTGGTCCCACATGTTCCTGGATTCTCCCAACATTAGAGAGCACAGTAAATCAGGCATAGCTTTTGCTTTTTATTGCAAAGTATGAACAGAGAGATTGGAAATTATATGATTTTTGTCATCTGTTTATCACATGGTTTAGGACTGATATCTTTTCAGCTTTAAAGTTTGAACAAAGTTAAAGCTAGGTATATAAGGCGAAAACTTAGAAGTTGGCACATCTGTCAGCAACTGAATGAGTTAACTGGCATGATTTCACAGAAATAGTCTGGGGCTTCCCAAAATGTTCATGTTTCAAAATATCCAGAGCTACACAGAAGAATGCTAGTGCTGATCCTACAGTTACTAAGGGGTTCTGCTGTTATTAATGGGTATTTCACACTACTGACTATACGAAGAATGAGTGCTATAGTAGTGGACAATGAAGAAGAAAAAAATCAAGCAATTTTCTTGCTAATAATATTGAATGTTTTAAAGTAACAGCTGTTGTATCCCTGGATTATGCTGCATCTGCTTTGAAAAATATAAGTGTTCAGCGTTCCTTCTTTTTCTGCTAAGTTTGTCTCTTCTCTCTTCTTTGATACTTCTTGTTGGACTGACTTTATTGGTTGTATTATAAATAACTGTCTGTTCTGTAGCTTCGATCTTAACCTTAGCACTTCAGCTTGAAAGCTCTTTAGATTTCTGTTCACTGTCAGCTTTGTCTTCTGATCCCTGCCCAGATACCTTTTTCTTTTTTTTTTTCATGGTTTGTTCCTTTTCTCTTTGCAGTCTGTACCTTGTGACAGCTCCTTATTTTTTGGTTTCTTTCTTGCAAGCATCTTTTTTTTGGGGGGAGGGGGGGGAGGACAGTCGATACTTACTTTCTTTAACTGTAGAATTCCTGTATGACTAAAGCATTTTCCTGAATCTAGCTTTCCTAATGGACTGCCTTTCCCCTTTGAAACATTAGTCCTGCATTATGATCTTTGTGAGCTGACTTCCCACATGCATCTATGGCCATGTGGGCCTTAGAGTCAGTTTGTCTGAAGTCTTAGTCACTAATTATCAGGTAGTAAATGTTAACTGCCCCATAAAACCACGCGGAAGAACCACAGCACCGCTGGTTCAGCCGCTGCCTCCCTGCAGCCAAGAGGGGAGATGGACCCAGCAGKGTCTGCAGCCTAGCAAACTCCACTTGCCGTTGTCAACGGGCCTCTTAGTGTGTCCAGGAGGGGCTGCAGTGGGGTCTCAGCCATCCTCGCTTAGGCTTTGCTTACTCTTAAATGTCTAATAACTGCTCAGAGAGGTTGTGGAGTCTCTTTCTCTGGAGATCTTCCAAACCCATCCAGATGCCACCCTGTGCCACATCCTCTAGGGGTCCCTGCTGGAGCAGGGAGTTGGACCTGATCATCTCTAGAGCTCCCTTCCAACCTCAGCGGTTCTCTGAGTCTATGGTATCTCCAGCTTCATCCCTTCTTTGTCATTTCCTTGTTTTTMACCTGTTGCTCAGCTTCTGTCTTTAGTTTCTATCTGCCCACTCTTCAAAATTCCCCTGCTGAGCAACTGGGCAAAAATCAGCCCAGTGCCGAGTGAGGGACTGTAACGGATCATTTCTTGGCACTGCATCCATTTGAACTAATTTTCATTTTACTTATCAGAGAAAAAGAAAACTCTCCACAAAGCCTGCCAAAATTATGCTCTAACACTCAGCTGTTCTCTGGGCACCTTGACAAACATTTCTCCTAGTGATAGGTTAAAGATAGGCTGCTCCAGCACTAAGTGAGCTGGTGAGGAGTGAAGTTGTCTAACGTGGGCTAAGCAGAGATTAGCTTTGCTCCTCCGCTCAGTTGGCTATGACTCTGGCAGGAATATGTTTAGTTTTGTAGTCCAGTACAATTTCTAATAATTGAGAAATCAAAAATGTCAGGTTTCTGCCTCTATCAAAATGTGCATCCTGATTGTACTTGATAATTAAAATAGTTTCGGTCTAAGACCTTCTTTTATCTTGTGTCTCAGCCTCCTTTTTTACCTCACTTATAACAGTTATTGAGTTTAGAAGTTTGTTGTTGTAAGATTCCAGCCTTCCTCAGTGAGCTCCTCAGGGGGTGCAAGTGATTTCACACAGCGTTCCCAGGGGAGTTCAAAAATGATACAGAAGGCTGTTAAAATGGAGGGTGGGTAACTTGGGAAGGAAAGGATATAGAGCTGTAGAGTCAGACAACTGGAAAGAATCTCAAGATGTCACTTAATCCATCCTCCTGTCCCAAGCAGGATATTTACAGTGATATTCCTAACAGATGCTTGTCTGATCTGTCCTTGAAGGCACTTCAGTTTCCTTAGGCAATCACTTGCCCTTAATGTTAGAAATTTTCTCATAATATGAGTCTAACTGCCCCAATGTCATTATTGGTCCTAGCCCTCATGGACATGGGGAACCTAATTTTCTTTTAATTGGAGCTGCCTTTTGCATTTTTGAAAACTTACCTGCTCTCACTAGTTTGATTTTTTTGGGGCTGCAGAGTCAGTCATTCTTCAGAGCTTGTGTTTTCTAGCAACTTGATTCCTTTCTTTTGGCTTTTTTTTCCAGTTTATCCATCTTTCCTGGAGAATGCACTTATCTGGACATGCTGCTGTAGCTGAGGGCTCCTACTAAGGTTTTTTCTCTGTTGTGCTAAGAAGAGCAGAGAGATTAATAATTTCAAGGCTTGGAAGTTATGTTTTCTTTTATAGAGTTTTTTTTTCCCCATGTGATATTTTTGATGCCTGCTCCCCATGTGATATGCTGTAACCTATAGATCATTTTCTAAGGGTTTTCTGTCATTTGTCCCATATTGACAGAGTTTGTTATTCTGAGCTACGCTGTAGCGTAAATGTAGTATGTTGTAGATCTTGTTCTCAGAGACCTTATCTTCAATTAGAATCACTCTCAGTTTAACCCTGTCGTCGCATTGTATTTCCTCCCAGATTTGTGCTGTCTGCAAATTTGAGGCATGCTTTCTATTCCATCAGGTAGGACATTAATAAAAATATTGAGTGGTCCTGAATCTAGAACTGATTCTAAACAACCTCTCTTGATGCACTCTATTAGTGGTTCACTGTGAAAAACGATCATTTCTCTCTCGTTCCTTCCACCCTTTTTGTACTGCCCAGGAATTTTGTCTCATTTCATAAAGAAATACAGCTGGTGCAAAAAGAAAACAACTTCTTTTCTGCTTGTCTTGGAGTGGAGAAGGAGAAAAGAAACTATGTAAAAGTTGCTTTCAGAGTAAAGCAGCTATTTCCAATCTTTTTTGTCTAATTTATCATCTCATTGCCAGTAATGCCTCGCAAACACTTCAGGATCTCCCCCTTGCAAGTGTGATCCCAGCTAAACATTTCCTGCATTGAAATCAAACTCTCAAGCCTGCCGGTGTGGCTGCATATTGCCATCCTGCTTTTAGTTAAAAACCAGAGAACTGTTCAGTGAAATTTAGGCAAGGCAGTTGTGAAGGGAAAACATGCAAGAATGCCTTGATTAATAGCATCCCTAAAGGACATTGGCTATTTTATAGTTTTTATAAGGATCACAGTGTTTCTCATATATAAGAAGGCCAAGATGTGGTTGTAATTAATAAAGAGGGCTCTTTATGGAAGCTGTTGACTGTGGAAAAGAACCCAAGGGTTTCTCAGGCGCTTTGGCTGTAAAACAAACTCAATACATCTCAGGCTGCCTCGTGTCACTGCGTGGCGTCTTTGAAAACTGTAATTAGTAGATACCTAATGAGTTGTGGCTACAGTGTGTGAATCAGATGATTCACATACTTACTTTAGATGAAGACCAGGCCCCTGATTCTTTTTTGCTATGCAAGGGAAAATAATTTGGCATTAGCGTTTAGAGATGTTTTTCTTGAGTGGTCTTGTTTCAAAACTTTGTTGTTTTCCAATATTTTGACTGTCAGATTGATTCTCCTCTAATACCTTCAGCAACAAATTATGTCTAAAACACTGAGCGGTGGGAGTCCTTGCTGGGAGAGGCATTATTTTTCTGTAAGAAGTTTGCCTGGAGGCAATATTTTCACTACCATCAGCACAGAATTTGAATTTAATATAGTTTCTGGCATGAAGCCTATGGATGGATTTAGGAAAGATTTTCAGACCTCTCCTCCTTTTCACCTTTGTCCCCATCCCCACGAGTCCTCAACAGAGCTGTAGTGTCCGTTTTGCTCCAAGAAACCTGTTTGTAATCTCCGTTTGAGTGTACAAGCAATTCAGATGTCTGATACATAAAATGCAGTTGGCCTTCTGACAGCCATAAAGGAGCAAATGTCAGAGTAACATCGTTACCCTCCTTGCATTTTTCTGCAAAAACCCAGTTGTTAAGGTTGTTGGATGATGGACCCTGTGAGTTTAGGACAGGCTCTCATTAGTAGTGCACAGTAACAAATCAAGGCAGGCTATATTTTTAGCTAAAAAGAGATGTGGAGACACCGCTTCTGCCAATAGGACAGGGGAGGAATATTTAGGAATCCCGATTCCTGTCATTTCCTCAGTACAATGGACCGCTCAGCAAGGGACAGCGTGTTCACCAAGAAGCGAGATGTCCATGCAGGTTAGTTTTAAGAGTTCAAGCTTAGTTTACAGCATCTGCTTTTTTGGCAGTGACTGGGCTTTCTCCTTCCCAAACTTTGCATTCACTCAGCTGCCTGAGATGACTGAAGCACAGGACAGAAAATCTTTTTCATCATGTAATGTTTTTATTACCATGTAATGACTAGGGAAGAGCTTTTTAAAACGACCTGCTACAGCAGTCAAAAAATGTCTGAAACTGTTCTTTTGTGACCTAGATTGATGCCAGATGATAGCTTAGCCATTTATCTTGGCTGCGATGGGGCTGTTCTGCTTGAGGAACTTTGACATTACTGTGATGTATCTGTGGGGCCGTGGTGACGGCGCAGGAATGCGACGGGCCCGGAGCGGGAGGTCACAGCCGAGTGCCATGGGGAGCCGCCGAGCGGAGTCCTGGCTCACCCGCGTGGGGTGCTCTGCGAGGCCAGCGAAGGCTGGGGCCCTTTGGGCAGAGGTGGAGCCCTTCCCGAGGGGAGGCAAGGAACTGCTTTCCAGGGAGGAATCTGTGTGTCAGGAATTCCTTCCAGTTCAAAGCCTTCCTGGCTTGGTCTGTCCAGTTATTCTGCAGACGTTCCTTTCTCAGTCTTGGTCAAATATGTTTGAAATCTGTAAACGCCAGCTTTGACACTCATTTCATATTGTCTGTCCCTTAATCGGTCTTGGTTCAGAAACTTCCTCATCGCTGCCTGTCCTCAACTGCTGCCACCTCAAAGAGTAAGCTTTCAGATAAGAAGTGAATATAGAGCTAAGCCAAAGATAAGTATCTTTCGGTTAGCTATTTTTCCCTACAGATGGTTGTTCCTGAAGACAGTTCAAAGCCATTTTTAAGCAATTACATTATAACTTAAGATTTGAGAACAGCACTAGGTCTAGGCATGGAAACACAACCGTTTTGCTACTTGTTACAAATGCCTTCTATCGCAACTATCTGAAATGGGAATTTCTTCCTGGAATCAATGGTATTCTGGACTTAGGTCTCAGGGGACTGGAACTGAATGTTCAACAGGCTTTGAATGGGAGCGGGGTGAAAGCATGCGAGGAGGTTAGCGTGTGTTGTAAGAGTATCTGTTTTATAACAGTCGTGGTTGTCACAATAAACATGATTAATTTGTTCTTCATCACCAGCCACCCTCTTAATTCTTTAGATGGTGGTGGAGATGAATAGGCAGCAGGCTCCCTCCTTCTGAAAAGCTGTGAATTTAAACAGTGCCAGTCTCGCAGTTAAAGGGAGTGGGCTGAATTGCACCATTATTTGCAATTTGACCAGCGGTCTTTTTCGTAATCATGATTTTCAATGCATCAGTCTTACTTTTTTTTCCCTTAGCAAGGCCTTATTTCTTTCAATGATAAAAAGAAAAAAAGGATTAGTTTTTCCTTTATCAGATTTGCTTTAGTCTATGGACATTGAGTAATTTATATAATTTATGCAAATTATAGAAGATAAGCATTTCTTTTGTTCCAAGTTATACCAAAATACATAAGATCGCAAAATATCTTTATTCTACCCTGATTTTGCCATCCAAACTCCCACAAATCACTTTATTTTTAAATGTATCTTGAGTTTTGACTAAAATTGCACAGAAATATCGGTGAGGTCTGTAAGACCTACATAAGCAAACTAAATAAAATAACTGTGGTTATTCTTCACCGATTTCCTCTTCTATTGACCTCCTCCTCCTCTCACTTCTGCACATCTTTGAGTCAGTCTTGTCAAACTGTCACCGGGCTTTTTGCAATCATCCCTCTTGTCCATCAGAAGTTGTCTACGTAGATGGCATTTGCTTGACTGTTAATTACAAAGGGGGCTTCAGATGTGCAGCTTTCTGTATCCCTGTCTGCTGTTAGAGGCCTGGGTGTTGCTGGATTAAGTTGTGTTCCTACCTCTGCTGTTTGGATAACTGTCAGGTAGTAACTATAAATTTGGGGCTGTAATTTGCACGCTCTCTGAATTGTGTATACTTGTGTGATTAAATTAGAAGTGTAAGGTGTTATATATGCATCTTGCACGGTGTTTCAAATCCCATTTGGATGGGATAAGTTTAACATTGTAACTTGCAAATTCCACAAAAGGCAAGTAATTCACATGCAATGCAAAGGGTCTTAGGGGAAAGTATACATGATTTGGTTTTACTTTACAACTAAAAAAAAAAATCAATCAAATTGTATTAAATGCCCAAGGAAGCCTCTGTTGCCAATTCCAGAGCCAAATGACAAGTATCCATTCTAGCCACTTTTTTTCTGTAATATACTTGAAATAGGAGTATAAATACTTTAAACACTAATTCTGGTATGCAAGGATGGTAATGACTTGGCATCTATTTRAGATTTTCTCTCTTTTTTTTAAACATACTTAAAGCTTTATAACTAACTGATTGATGGTGGGAATTTAACTTATGTAAATCATGAAGTAGCCAAATAATTTCTGTTGCAAACTGCCAGCTTTATGGTTCTTTTGATTGTATTCAGACAAATTTTCAATGAACTGAATTAGAGGAAAATGTCTCTCTTCCTGAGGATCTTCTTGCTTTAAAAGCATGTGTAGTTCTTGCTATGAAAACTTTTTTAAAATTATCAAATTGTTTCCTGACCACTTAAAATTAATGAGAAAATCCGTGGGTAAAAGGGCTAYGTGAGAGACCATTAATTTCTGGAAGCTTTAGGGCAAGTGATTCCCAAGAGTGCGTCAGGCCGCTAGCCTGCAGCTGAGGGGCTGACCACTTAACGGGTGGATGGGTATGGTCAGGCAAGGGCTGGAAACGGAGCCTGCGAGATGCACTGCTGCTCCAGGCGTTTTCCATTAAATCCTAATATTAAATCATGTTCCTTCAAAAAGGTGATTTATGTCTGTGATCATTCATCTTTAAAAGGGAAAAACTGAAACTCCTGTTTTTGTAGAATTGAATTCAGTGGTTTTCCTCCCTTTAGATCAATATTTCTAACTAAAAGAGAAAACTGGCAGGTTTCTTATCTTTTGGTGTGTTAATATACCTAGGATAATTCTGTTAGATTTCTCTGTCCTGTAATTTTAAATAAATAAAAGTAACACAGCTTGCTTCCACATAGATCAGTGACACAGCTGCATTTGCAGAGGCCTGGAAGAGATAAGCTTTAGGTCCATCAACTTGCCTGTAATGACTGATGTCGAATTAGCATACCAAACAATACCAAATTACCTTATGATTCCAAAGTAATTGCTGCATTCCAGGTAACATGGTTGAAAACAGTTATGATTCTAACTGAAGGTGTGAATTGTTGGTGTTGAATGAGAGGAAGGGGTGTTTTTATCTGAGCAAGGGAGCTTTGTGCCCTCTGCCTCGCAGCCTGCCTGCTGCTTTCCCCCTAACAGCCTTGGAAACACCTCAACAGTCTCAATGGAACCGGAGCCGGGATCTAGTCACGGTAACGGCGCACGAGGGCTGTGCGCGGGGAGCGGGGCAGACGCGGCCAAGGGCCGGCGGCGGCGTCAGGGCCGGAGCCGTCACGCAGCCCGTCCGGCAGCTCCCGTGCAGGGCGAGAGCGGCGCATGGCGGCGCTGCGAAGGAGAAGCCGGGGCAGAGGCACCAGCGGGTAGGAAGTCCAGGCCTGCCACGAGGGTTTTCCTCCTCGTGGAAGATGCTCCTGGGGCGGAGGGGCAGCCCCCCAGGTTGCCTTCTCCTCAGCCAGGAGGCACGTGCGACCAGGTGAGCTTCCCCTTGCCCCTCCAGCGCCCAGACCTGCGCGCCTCGCCTGTGTCTTGCTTTCTCACCAGGGATTGCTACTGCACAGGGCACGGCCATGAGCACGATGCTTGTTCTAGGGGTTTGCTTCATTTTGAAGACATTTACTAACGTATTCTACAAAGCAAACRGGTAACCCCAGCCCATCAGGCAGTTAGTGCATTTATCATTCAGTTACTTCCAGTAAGAAACAGTTGGCTTGAAGCATAAAAAAAAGTCTTGCTAGAATTTATTTTTGGATCAATCATGTAACAATGATCTGAATGTCACTGGAGTGAGAGCTCAGATAGTAACTCTGCACTGTCTGCTGGAATCAAAACACAACACGGCTGATATTTCACTATATATGCATGTTACTATCCTTATAAATAGTTTTCAGTTGACCTCCAAGATGGTCAGATTAAAATACCAAGGAGTTGTTTTGTGAGAAGCATTACAAAATACAACAGCGGAAGAAAATAACACAATAACGTAAATTCAGAATTTGTGCTGAATCTTTGCAGCATCAGAAGAACAGATATCAGTTAGAAAAAATGCTATAAACATCATGATGAATGCATGTTCTTGACAGATGAGTGAATTTAGAACTAAATCCTAGCCTATAAACTGCAGCTCTCACTCAGACAAGTTGAGACAAGTTTTGAGGCTGATGAACTCTTCAGAGATCTAGGAGATGCTTTTAATTATTGTTCAGTAACTTTGGAATTTGGCTCTTGAATAAACAGCTGGAGACTGTTTACTTGGTGCCTAATATTTTGGTGGTCCAGAGGCGTGTGAGATGTGCTGATGTAGAAGTAAGATACTATAAGAGACAGCAGTCTTGGCTCATGAGCAAGTTTCAACTTGTGGCCTGGCTGTATTTTTTATTTATTTGTCTGAGGAGTAGGGGGCMATGATGCTTAAAAAACCTCCAAAACATGCATTACAACAGTGAGCAGTTGGCTGCAGCTCTAATCAAGAGACAAAGTTAATGACTAAAACAGACAGCAGGTTGCACATTTTGACTTCATGATGCATTCCAGCCAGGAACATAAAAGACAGGAAATACCGTACTTGTGCTGCCTTTGGGGAACAGGGGAAGATACGGAGGTCGAGCATGGCTCTGCTACATTTGCTGATAAATCTTTTCAATAGTGTTTTTTTTTTCTTTCTTTTCTCCTTTCCCCAGGACTGTGGTGTTGCCTGCAAAGCAGTGGGAAGATCAAACAGCTTTTCAGCCAGCTGCTCAGCATTGGTCACTGCCTCGCAGGAGCAGTGAGCCCATCAGCCGGCCGTACATCACCGCGTGRGCGCAGAGGTGAGCCACCAACGACCTTGAAACCTTGAACGGGGACCAAGAGCCTCTGGCCGGGATGGGCAATCAGGTCACTCCCTTATCTCCCTGCGCAATCTCACAAGCTCCTGGAGACAAGGCTGGCTCGGGAGCAGGTTTTAACTGCTTACATTTGAAAGCACATCTAGAATCAATCTAGTAAAATTGCTACGACAGCAGAAACCATTACTGTCRCGAGGACTGAAGGTAGAGCTCTGTCTGGGTGGTTTTGTGCTGTCTTTTAGACGGCAGGCAGCCAACTTCACAGGCCGTCATGCTCACCAGTATCAACATTTGAGTAAGTTCCTTGTAAATTGGTGATCTTGGTACGGTAATGAAGTAAAACTGTATCAATATGCGTCTTGTGTTCAGCTATTTGATTTTTTGGGTGATAAGGAGAATGCTTTTTATATGATCACAGTAAAAGTTAGTCCTTTTATGTCAGGAAATATAAGATGCCTAGTCCTTTAGGTTAGAGAAAGCAGAGCAGGGAAAATAGATATGTAGAGGATGGATCTCACAGTGGAATGTTTCTCCCAGTAATTGTATTGGCTCAGAAGGTCTACAAGTATGCTTAAATTTAATTGTGTGGTTAAGCACTTTGGGCCAGGACCAAGGTATATATAAACTGAAAATATGTCATAATATCCATGGTACTGCTAAAATAGTGCCACGGGTAGTGCTGAATTACAGTCTTCAAAATTATATAATGCCATTAAGAGTGCTTGCTGCCTGCCAAGGGACAGTTTTGGGTATCACTGGAGTGCGCTGACAGTTTAGATGAACAGATTTGAGTGAACTTAAGTGAAAAATTTGGAATTTTAGCCACCAAGTGCACAATTTTCTTTTAATATGTATCCATTCTTTTTTTTTAATCTGTCTTGTAAAGAAATATTTTGAGGTTTCTGCTTTCARTGTATGGTAGGCTGCAGACACACAGGAGAAAAAGAAAAAATGTGTTCCTGAGAGAGACACAGACACAGGGTAAAAAGCAGATGCACCTTTTTGTTTTCTGTAGAAGCTTAAAGAAAAAAGTTATTTTCTTTTAAGATTTGTATATCTTTTTCCTGAGTATCTTTTGAACATTACCATAACCATGCCATTTAGGAATACCAGGCTCTGAGTAAAGACAGAGCTCTACCTTTATGTACAAAGAGCTTTGGTCAGCTGGGGCAAGAGACTTAGCTAAACAGCCCATTATGTGCTACTTTCAATTCAGTCCTGCTTGAGCTGAAAAGCAGTAGCAAAACTCGGAATTATTTCAACAATTTATGTTCAGGGAGGCAATGCCTCGTTTAGCATGCAAAAAAGTCTGCTGGAAGGAGGCAAAATACTTTTTGGAAGTCTGGATTTCCATTGTACGATGGATTGTCAGAGCATCTTGTTGCCCAACAGGGCACAAATTAGGTTATTAGTTTCCCAGCTGCAAGTTATTTGTGAGGGGAAGGACAAGCATCAACAAAGCTGCTCGTGCATATACATATTTCTGGATTCTAAAGATCTAGCGACAAGGTAATTGTTTGATAGATGCAATATGTTATGGGATTGCAATCCAAGTAACATAAACATCAATATTTGGTCATATTGTCAGCATGTAAGCAATCTGTCCTTCGAYTGGATCTGAAAGCAACAGAACCACATCTTCTCAGGAGAGAAAAAAAAAAAGTTGCATTTACATGTTCAATGGAGAAAAATCTCCAGTGGAGACAACACATTGTGGTCAAACTTCTCAAAACTGCTTAGTAATTTATGCCAGATAAATGCACACTGAATATATTCTGTGAAACCTAAGAGTGCACTTGGCTGGTAACGAATGTCCATTCTCTGACATTCATTTCTCTGAAGGAACTTGGGAATCCTCTTAAAATTCCAATTTTATGAATTCAAACTGGCATTGCTCTGAGCAACACTGAGAGTTTATTGAATTGCTGAAGTCAAGATTGGTTGTTTTAATTTGAACCTTTCAAAAAGCAAATTAAGAACAATTACTCATGTGAATAATGTTGAAAATATCCATTATTATTATATTTTGGTCTGCTTACATTTTGCTTCACAATTGTGTTGTCATAAACATTTTCCATCAAAGGTTTAAAGTGAATAGCCCTTATATTTTTTGAATTTAATGAACTTTAGTAAGATGAAGAGATTAACATTTCCATAAATCAGAAAGAATGATGGCACCAGGGAGGAGGAAACTTGTTTCTGTTTGGCAGAAGATCTTGCTCTTTCAGAAAGCTCTTTTCCTTAGTTGTGTTTTTATCCATTTGGGACTTATGTGGATAAATTTAAAAGGCATTTTTGATGTATGGGGTAGTTAACATGACTGAAGAGAGAAAATTATCATAGTAGATTTTACAGTATTTGAGAAGCCTTTGACCTTAGAAGTATTTTTCAAGTTAAGCAATAAATTAGAAATGGGAGTCCTTTTTAGAGTAATAGCAAATATAAATAGGCTCTAAATTTCTTTAGAATGGCCATGCACATTTGTTAGGCACACCAGTGAAAGACACCTGTAATGTTTTCTCTGGTATTTTCCTGAATTTGCCARCATTTCTATTATAAGCAGGCTTTTCTAGCCCTTCATAATTCTCCATGAGAACACAGGCATTCAGCTAGGAACAGGCATGCGAGGTCACATCACAGAAGCCTGTGGGAAGCACAGTATAGCACTACATATGTCGTGAGCTAATATATAGCATATTCCTTTCTATAAAAGGGATTCTGCACATATGGATGTGTACAGTGTATTTGGAGGTATAACTTAGTAATCRGCTTGGGGAACTCCCCCACTRCAGTCTCACTCTGGCCATGGCTCCAGAAGGGAGTYGAGCAGGGGTGTCCGAGTGCTGCGRGAGGCAGCGGGTCTCCTGGATGCTGCCAGCAGCAGCTGGATGCGTTTGGCACTGGGCACCCTCGGGCTGCCGAGATGGATGGAGAAGAGCAGCAGGACCTGCAGAGAACAGAGCTGTCCTGCACCACCAAGGAGTGYGAGGGTCCCCTAGCAAAAGAGCAGCAGGGGATGGGCAGCAACCAGTGAATTTGCTAGTACAACAGGTTTCTTGTTTGTTTTTCTGCCATATAGAAGATATTTTGGATAACTGCACGGTGAAAGCATTTCAGAAGGTCCCAGATTCCAAATGCAAGGTGCCAGTGACTAATCCTCTGCATTTCCTTGACTTTTTCTTTCTGGATTTGCTTATATATTCTCTCTCTGTAGGTCTATTTTATGTGTGGGCTTTTTTTTTTTTAATTTCGTTTTTTAAGCATGAAGGAAGTCAGCATGGCCAGTGAAAGTAATTGGAACTGGTACTTCCCATATGCAAATGTCTAACTAGTAAGTTTTCCTTTCTCACAGCACAGTCTCTAAATTGTTCCTGGTGAGGTTATATGACCTTGTCAGCCACTAATCAGACAGATGCTGGAAGTTATATTTGTAATAATCTCACCATTTTTTTTCCTCAGGGAAGGATAAGCAGATCCGTTGTTTATTTTTTGTCCTGAAAGGAAGCCACAAATGCTAGCATAAGAGTGCACTGCCTATCCTGAAAAGAATAGTGTACTTCCTCAGGGCCAAGGATGTGATTTTTATATGAATTTATTACCTGTTATTTTCTTTCACATTTGTCAAGTGTAATAGCCAGTTTCAACCAGGAGTAACCACGACTGGCTATTTTTGGAGGGCAAAAACATACTAAGACTTTGAAGAGGTCTCAGGGATTTAAAATCAAAATTATCAATGAAGAATGAACTTAGAGAAATTCAGAAGGAGTTGGGATGTTTGAAGAGGCTGTGCTGGAGTTTATTTGGAATTAAACAGTCCGTTTTTACACTTAAAACTGTGTTGACTCTGTTCTTTATAGAGATCTCTGTTTGGATAAACAGAAAGGGAAAGGATAATCTATACTGATATTTGGATCAATATTTGCACATCCAGATAGCAGGACTCTGTATCTATATTCCAGTTGAATATTGGCTGGAATATGACTGAAATGCAGGAAGAGCAGTAGCTGTGTATCAGGCACCCTTATCTTCTCTCATCCATTGCACTAATAGGCAGAACTTTCAAAAGAGAAATCTTCTAATCAGACTTTGCTACTGAAAAATTACTGTCTCTTCTACATTGCACTGGTTTTGCTGCGTTGCTGCTGCTTGGTAACTCAATAACGTGATTTGCAATGACCTTTTTAGGGGAGCGCCCTGCTAAGTATCTCTTCAGAAGGTTTCCAACAGGTAGCTGTGAGCTTCCTYACTTCACTCTCACACTGCTTTTTATTCCACCCCCCACCCCAATATGTAACATTTTGCTTACAACACTTTATTATTTTTTTCTTGGGAAGCTGTCAAACCTATTCCTTCTCTTAAATTTTCCTAAGACATTAGGATCAGTTTTCATTAAGTTATTCCAAGATCATGCCATGGCATTGAAACACTTCCCCTAGAATAAATTCCACCCCAGTTAGGCTTGTTTTTTCTCCAAGTCTTCCTGATACTTTTCAGTTATACCGATATGTAAAATAGTATAAATTATCCTGTATTTAGTGTCATTGCTACCATTCTGTACAGGAAATTCATTCTTCTTTTTCTCATATCCTGAATTTTTTACTCCTAATATGTGGCTCAATATTATTGCTTTCCTTTTCCTTTGTTATCCCATTTGTTCTACCTTTTACATATTTTTCATTACCTGCAATTTGTGCTGAAATTTAGTTTGCTTGCACATTTCTTTGACTTTTCTTCCTGTTTTTGTGTGATTTTGGACTTTGCTTATATACTCAGCAGATGACGTATAACAGAAGTCTATTGAGCATTTGTGCTTTTTATTGTTGCTATCTTTAGAGTACATAAAAATAAAAAAGGAAAAGGAGATGAAAGCCCCCAACTGAACTGGGCAGCACTGACACGATGCTGGAGGTTTTTATGTGTTACCAGGATTACTGCAGAGTCTCCGTTGGCCGGGGCAGTTCTTCCTTGTCCGGCAGTGCTCTCCTGTATTAACTGACAAACATTGGTACCGGCTTTTTGCTTAAATTTCCAAAGGTTAATTTGCTATTTTATAAGTCTTAAAATGTCTTAACTTCTCAGGGTTTATATAGCTATCCATTTTGCTTGTTACAGCTATTTCAGTGTAGTAGATATAACTACTCACATGATGTTTTAGGGCTGGCACAAACATAAAGGAAAAGAATAGAGAAGGCCAGTGCTTTTTCCTGTGTTTTGTTCATTTAAAAATGCAAAACAGTTAAAAACAGATGAATGATTTCAGAACTGGATTTTCTGCAAAATCTTTATGACAAAAGAATTTAGATATTGTAAGATAAAATTGAATCATTTTCTTGAGGGAAATCAGGTATACCYTGCTATTTATTTTAATAAGCTGAAGATTTTTAAACTTTGTGTTCAGACCTGAGCTTCTGAATAACTGTTGCTGAAATCATTTCATGTCCTAGGTGTCTGCTGGGTGGCAAATGGTCTTTAAATGCGTCTCCAGTGAGCTTTGGCTCAAAAATGGGCCATCCTAAGGTGCAAACTTGATTTAAATCCAGCTGTAGCTAACGACACAAACTGTGTTAAAATAACTGGTTCAAACACCACAGCTTCTATGGACCAAGTCTGCAGTATGGTCTTGTGAAATGACGCACGATCCGTCTCGGCAGAAACTGGGGAGCAATGACTTGACCGATTTTTTTCCTGTTAATTTTAAACTGTTGACATGGTGCTAAATTCAGTGCGCTGAAGGTGTTTCCATGTGTCACTTCTAATAGGATACAGGTGTCAGACAATTTGAGATTATTTCAAACCTAATTTTCCTAGATTTTCCTAGAAGATACAAACAGTTACACCAGAAGCAGATGTTGGGCCTTTCTCACCCCTCTGAAATGTGGTTTGGCATCCATCCAAACTGAGTCTATGGGGAAAAAGAAAAATTATATTTAATTTTAGCTTGCTTGGCTTCCTCCTTTCAAAATCTACATGACTAGAGGGTTGGTGTTTGGTGTTTTTTTTTTTTTTGTTTTTTTTTTTTTTTTTTTTTTTTTTTTTTTTTTTTTTTTTTTTTTTTTTTTTTTTTAAAAAAAGTTCCCTCTTTCTGCTTACACAGGGGTTGAGTATTTTGTTGCAAGCAGATGGAGTACAGGCAGGTTTGCATGTGAACTATTTTCCAACTCCTCAATATCATTATGTGGCCCCAAATCTGGTACCTAATGCGGCGTTCTACCTTTTTTCTCTCTTCACTGGGTTTAGTAGAGAATAATATTTTGTTCAATATTCAGATTTTGGTTTCTGCTGCTCAGATAAATCTTCACTTCCTTCTAGTAAGAGTATTATGGCTAGAAATTCCATTTATGTTACAATTGCATTTTAAGTCAAATTACCATAAAATCTTACAATTAAAGAGTTCAGTTGTAGCCCAAACTGCTGCTCATTAAAAAAAAATAAGGATTTAGTAGACTGTACTGTGGAGATGAATATCCATTCTTTAGTCAGTATTTGTTTGCCATACAAATATTGCTGAAAACATGCCATCATAACTAAACAAAAGCTATGAAAGTTAAACACCGTATTTTTGAACTAGGAAGCAAAGGAACAGGAGTGTTTATTTCTATCCAGCTTCATGTGCCAGAAAAAAGGACACAAAGTCCTTCCACCCAAAATGAGGACTCCACAACTGGTAAATACCCAACTGGAAAGTCACCAGATGGTTTATGGAAGGAATTAACACTGCTGTTTATCTGTGCAGTATCAGTGCAGTCAGAACCCAATGAGGCCACCTACAGACGTGGATATAGATGATAAATAAAAAGCATCAGATGTTGGCATTTGTATCGGAGGAAGACTATGGAAATGCCACTCTGCAAATTTGGTTTAACTGCTCTGCCAGGAAATGGTCTACAGGCATTTGAAGACCAACCCTGTAACAGGAAATTAATCAAAAGCATTTGGGAGCCTGTCCTTGGCTAGCGAGTGCTACTGTGGCTATTTATACTGCTGATCTGTGGCAATCTGCTGTAGTTAAGGATCTGCTCAGATGTCATGTGTCAGCCACTGCCAGAACAAGTGACCTTTCTGCACAGTACATTAAGAAGAGAACAAAAAGATGGAAATTCCCATTTTCCAAATGTGGTCCAAATAAACCTCTGTGCTCTCCTTCAGCCAGCTGCATTGAAGAGCAGTGATTACAACAAGCCTCTTTTTTAGCCTGCACCTGTCTCTCCTTCCGCAGCTGAGGACACATCGGAACCTACTTCCCTATAGACGTGATCCCATAAAAGCTTCAGGTGGAAATTAAATCTATCATAATATACATCTATTTTTACTTAACCACTTAAGGGAGAAAAAAAATCTGTAATTCAGCAGTTACTGTGCAGTAACTAGTAACCCACAGTGAAGCATAACTCCTCCACTTCTCAGGCCCTAAATAGATGGAATTTCTTTTAGCTTTTGTGCTCTTGACATGGAAAAGGAGGAAGAAGGTCCTTCTCTCTACTCATGTAGCACGGGCAGTAGCTGCTGCTCATGCTGTTGTGAGATGACCACCTAGGGCTCCTTCTTCCTAAGCAGCATCATTTCTGCTCTCAGAGGACTGTGGTTCTTGGGTTTGGGTCAGGATATGTGAGTGTAGGGGCCCTTTCTGCTTGTACACAATTGTGTGGATGGCTCTGCTAATTCTGGGGTTTTGGTCCCACTTCTGCTTCCTTTCTGCCTGGCTTAGAAAGCAAATTTTTCTGCTTTTCTCATCTCTGCTGTCAAGAATGCCCTATGAATACAAGGGAAAGAAACATATGAGATGCCTTACAACTTTTAACATCTACTGATGAGTTCAGACATGCAGCCTCATCTTGCAGTGTGCAGAACACCAACTGGCTGCTCTCCTAAAGGTGCTTTCCTCCTAATTTTTCTGAAGAATTTCAGGCATTTTTTTCCTGGAGTAGAACTTTATTCAACAGTCCAAGAAGATGTGGAAGGCACTAAATGAGCAGTGTTCCCTGAGCAATATTCTTTTATTATAGAAAAGATAAATGGAGGAAATATTCCACTTATTCAGTATATGTAAATAAGCAGTGGCATTTCTAAAGTATGGGTTTCATTGTAAGTACCTTGCTTTTTCATAGGAATTACTATTTTAGACTTGATTATTTTGCTTGTGCAATTCTTACACATTAGTCTCAAAGGTTTGCAGCAAAAGATTTTCCTGCCTTTAAAAAGTGATGCCTGGGAACTGACCAATATTATACACAAACCTATCTTTTTACAGTACATCACAGATTCTACCTAATCGATATTTCTAGAGGGAGAARAAAAAAAAAAAAAAAAAAAAGAACAAAGCAGAATTGAAGCTGGTTTGTGACATGGGGTTGTACTTGACTGAGGCAGGAAGGCATGGTGCCAACTAAAAGTTACTAGCCAAAAATATGTGCATCACTAAGGCACTTCAAACCAGGGTGAAAATGATAAAACATTGCTGATTGAAATGCTGCTTCCTTTTGCAATACAATGCTGCACTGCATTTTTTATCATACTGTGATTAAATAAGAGGTTTAAAAAATTCCCAAGGAAGTTATGGCTGTTTCTGTATGTGCTTACTTGAAATAAAAACAAAATTAGATTTTCAAAATGACCCTCTCAACAAAAACTATGCAAATGATATCCCTAATGATGCTAAGATTCTTGCCATAGAATAAGCTAAATGACAGATTTGGAAAAACAGAATTAAATGTTTTCACAGATAACTTTTAGGAAGATGCAAGATTTGTGGGGATTTTCTGCACCTAAAATACAGTTATTAACATGTCACTGCAATATAAATGTGTGTGTATATATATAGATTTTTTTTTTTTTTTTTTTCCCAAGGTGGTTACTTGCAATGCTGAAACTTTATGTAGCTCAATCTTGCTTCATTTTGCTTTCAGGTAGAATTATATCTGCAAATACAGACATTCAGAAATATGACTGCATGACAGAAAATGACTACTTTTGGCATTCTAATCAGCAAGTGAATATAATCTATAAAAACTATGGATAAGAGCCACAAAAACTTATTCATTAATGTTGTTTATGGTTATTTAATTTTAATTATAGTACTTTAGGACTATTTAAATCTATGACTTTATTGTATGTAAGTTAATGTAGCATATTTTGCAAAAATAATCAAAGCTTGGTAAYAGAGATTACTACAGAACCTGCAATTAAATTTTTTGATGAGAGTTTCAAATGTGCATGCAGATTATGAAATGTGCTTCATAAAACCACTACTTCTGTAATCATAACTTTATTAATGCTTCTCTGGCATTGTCCATTGCCTTTCCCATTCAAAAGGGAAGTGTTTGCAACTGAATATCTGTCTTGCAAGTAAATATGCTCTCTAGGTACACAAACCAATTATTTTTCATACCTGCTTTCCAATCTAAGGGATCATAAGAAATATTTCTCCCAGGATCATAAAGGTCATTAATATCGTTAATGCCCTTTGGGCCTTACAGAAGAGAGCACTAGAGCAATCTATTTCAGGTGCTTTCTTCTCCAAACACGTCTTAGCAAGCCTCATTTTGTGGCTCAAATTTTGATGGTCACAGGGAGGTTTGCCTTGCCACTGTCAACAGCCTGAGCTGCAATGCACGCTTGTGGAAGGGCTTCCTTGCACTAGAGGACTTTTCTTTTGCCATTTGCTTATTTTTATGCTGTGGAAACCAGCACACACCCATTTATCCATTATTCATGTCATAGCTTTTTCTTCCCATTCTGATATACTTGACTGCTGCTCAAAACAAGGTAACCTTGTAGTACTCCTTTGGGAACAGGATCATCTTACTCATATCAGCAAGTCCCATGGCTCACCTGCACCTCAGAAAGCAGAAAATGGGGATGAATTTCTTTTTCTGGAATAATTTCCCTGTAATTAAATTACATGCTAAAGACAGGCTTTCACTACCTCATGTTACAGTATAGGAGCTTGCAGGCTTCCAGCGATAAGCAGGCAGGCTGTAGGCAATTAGAAAACCTCAGGGTTTTAAGAGCCTCTTCACTAAAATATGTTACAGCTCAAGTCATTGTTTAACAATCTAAGCCTCTTACAGCTGTGAAACACTCCCATCATCAAGTAGGTCTCTGGGACTCCCTCAGGACCAGCAGGCTCTAGATATCCAGCTGCTATGAACGAAAATAAATCTCTTTGAAGACTTATTTGCTGTCACATTGTGCAAGGACCTAGAAAGGCTGAAGTATTTTAATCATTAATCTCCATTCATCAAATCTTGTCATTCTTAACAAAACTCCAAAATAGTTTCAGCTGTGAGTTGAATGTTGATGACACCAAATTCCGTACAAAGATATCAATTTTGTGGTTAAGATGTGCCACACACAAGACAAGCCTCTGGCAATTGAAACAATTCCTGCATATTTGGAGAAACCAGAGAGTCTAACTCATTATTAGTTAGACTCTTACTATTATACAGGAAGAAAAGCATTAATAGGTATTGATTAGAAACCTCTATTACAAGTACTTAGATATGCTTCAGTCATGGTCAAACAGTCAGTGATACGCTTATGTAGTGTTTATCATTAATGTGTTATAATACTAAAAGTAAAACACTTTAAAAATATATTAAATGCAAAAACATATGTGGAAGACAATGCATGATCAAAATGCATGCCCATAGAATCTATGGGTATTTATTTCACTTGGATGAAAAGAAAAAAATGTGATTTTTTTCCAAATAGCTTGTTTTTTAAAAAGAAAAGTTTWTTTTTTTTATTGCTGATATTATAAAGGAAAAAAATCAAGGAAAAGTTGACTATGGTTAAAACGTTTCATGATCTCCTGCTTGGTTACACTTGTAAGCACTGGATAAATTAATAGCAAAGGTRTTGTATGGCTTTGAGGTCAGTTTTTAATGACTTAGAGAATTTTAGGCTGGCAAATATTTGAAAACAAAAGGATTCCAACATATTTCTTGACGCTGATTTTTTTTCCCCTTGTTCCTTCTTTTTAATGGACAGTATTCTGCTTTCTCCAGCCTCAACCCTTCTTCCTTGAGCCACCCAGAGAATCATTACGATCATACTTGTGAGGTCGCACTTGTGCTCCTCACAGAAGACTGTCCTCTGTAGTCAGCACAGGTTAATCCACTCTTGGCTCCTTATGCACAAATACATGGAGTGTGTACTTCAAAGGAAGAGCTGCTTATTGCTGGCCAAGTACATTGCTATTATCGTAATAGTAATTCTTTGCCTCTTCTAGGATTTAATACAAAGGCCACCAAAATCAGTGCAGAACAACTCCAAAAGAATACAGTGGAAAGGTGTATCGCCTTTTCCTAATATTTTCTATCAGAAGGTCACAAAGTACTGCAATCATCCAGGGAAAAAAACTTTATTCCACTTTTAGGGTGCAGAGGGTAGGCTGCTTCCCCAGACTGATAAAGCATGGGTGTGCTGCATGGGAAGTCCATCAAAAGCTCCAGAGTTTGTGAAGCGTGAACCAAAATCAGTCAACGGTTCCTATGTAAATGTTCACATCAGCATTTAATTTTATTGGGTTTTGGATCTCTTTGAGGAAGCATAGAGCATAATGCCAAGGTAGGTATAAAATGTTGAAACTATTTCAACCTGCTCTTAAAGGTTTTTGGAGTTGTGTGGTTTCGACTCCAGTTTTATTTCTATGTGTGGCCTCGTGCAGGGCTGAGTTGGGGCGCTGCTTGCACCGTACTCCTTGCGCAGGCTCCTAATACGGCTCCCACTGACCTCCCCAGGCACCACCACGACCTCGAGGCAGCTCCGTGTCTGCTTCCTGTGAGGTGTCTTTGCCTGGAGCCCTGCACTAGCTAAGGAGCTTTCAGCATTTGGGGTGGCAGATGCTGCCTAGCCCGGGACATGCTTAGACCCCAGTATACAGAATGAAATTACTCCCTGCCCCTGCTCAGTCTGCCCTCGTGTGCTCTGCAGCCGTGTAAGGAATGAAGCTACTTAAAACTGTTAAAAAGCTATTTGAATATTCCAGATTTTAATGGATTTTAATCTGATTCAGAATTAAAACTTTGTATGGCAAATTCTATTAATCCTTCCGATGCTTTATGTGGACCAAAATGATTTTTGCTCTCATTACTTGCATAGTTTTCATGTTTTTTCAATGTCTTCTATTCTTCTATACACCTGACTATCAGTAGTTTCTATTTGTGTGGGCTGTAGTTTACAGAATCCCTCAGCAGAATAGTTGTGTATCAGAGTAGGAGTAGTAAGCAGATGATCACTGCCTCAATTTCATTATGAAGCTAAAAGGTCCTGGCATTAAATGTGAGATGTATATATAGATTTCTTTACTTATCAACCATAATAGAATCACAGAATGCTTAAGGTTGGAAGGGACCTGTAGAGGTCGTCTAGTCCAACCCCCCTGCACACGCAGGGTCCCCTAGAGCATGTGGCACAGGGTGATGTCCAGGCGGGTTTGGAAGATCTCCAGAGAAGGAGACTCCACCACCTCTCTGGGCAGCCTGTTCCAGTGCTCTGTCACCCTCACTGTTAAGAAATTCATTCTCAAGCTCCTGTGGAACTTTTAGTGCCTCAATTTGTGTCCGTTTCCTCTAGTCCTATCACTGGCTACCACTAAGAAGAGGCCGGCCCCATCCTCCTCACTCCCTCTCTTGAGATATTTATATACATTAATCAGGTCCCCTCTCAGTCTTCTCTTCTCCAGGCTGTKGTGGGGGGAAGGTAAAATTAGCAATTWGTAAAATTAGCAGCAAAGGTGAACAGTTTATTAAGTAAAATAAATATTCTCTCTCTTTCCTTCCTAGTATGGTTTTCCAGTGAGTTTTCACGTTCTTTCTGACTTTTTAATTAGTCCCTCTGAGAAGTTTTTTTCTTATATTGTGATTTCCAAGAGCTTTCTGTCTGATTTATTTTCTATTTTCAGTACTCAATGAGGCAGAAAAACAATTTTGGTCTTTGGTGGCCATGGAAAATAACAGAAGTTCATAAAGGTGGTCTCTAGATGATCTAGCCCTGCCAGAAGCAATCGCTCTGTTCTCCATTGCCACTGGCTTGGAAGCAAATCGACAGCACAACCAGGCCTGGCAAGTGCAGGTGAGCTGCAGTCTGTAAATGTGCTAAGAAATCACCACCACAAATGCATTCCCAGGTTGGGTAATATTCAAATAATGGCTATTACTGCTCCAGGGAGGAAATAATTAAAGTCATTTCTTGACTCTGACAGCTTGATACTGGTGGTTTTCAATGGCAAATTACCTACATCTGTACTGTAAAATTCGGCTACTGCAGCAATTATTCAGGAGGGGTAACCACAAAGGTTCTACAACTTATTCATTTTCTGTAAGTCCCCTAGTTAAATGTGACCTGCAATTGAGATCATGATGGCAAATTAGATCTCTTGCATTAGAAATATAAATGAAACCATATGGAATTCCTAATATTCTGTGAAAAATCAATGGCAATAGCATCAAAGATAGAAAATGAAGCATGCAAAAGACATTTGAATATGTTCCTTAATTATGTACCAATTTCAAGTTTCCAGAGCAATTCAGAAATAAGACTTATACAGTTTATTAATTTCCACAAAAATTATGGCTTTTCATTCCTCATACTGTTAGAACTGTTTTGGGTAGTAAATATAAATAGAGCGTGACTACACAAGCTGGAAATTCGCATCTATGGGCCAGGGCAAGSAACCTAACACTGGAACTCTCACTGTTTTTGAAGGAACAGGGGTAAAATATAAGTTTTTCTAACTTTATTCTAACTTTATTTTCTAACTTTATTTCTAACTTTAAGTCTAATATTTCTGTTTAARCATTAGTTAAAAAACACAAATTTGAGTAAGAATGAAAGGTATGAAAGGTTGTGATATGAAGGATAGTTCTAAGACTATATTTTTTGCATTCATAATAATGTATTTCTAAATTATTCTACCGCCCATGTTGTAGCTAAGTGTCCATCAGGGGTTTATGCTATAATCTTCTTTAGTTGCAGTTTTACTGATGAAACTATAAGACTTCAGCTTAGTTTGTCATTTGGTGTCCTCTCTGGAGTTTAATATCATTATTATTTAATCTTGCAAACCAGATTAAAGCATAATACAATTGCTAAAATGTGTAGTCATTTTAAATTTGAGCTTTAAAGTTCAAAAACCTTTTTGGTAATCTGATAGGGGGTGAAAAATAGCTTGTACATCAAGCTATTGTATGCTAGTTGAGAGTCTTTAGGATATCATTAGAATATTTGGCTGAATAGTGGCTACAGAAAGGATATAAAAATATGCTAGTTGCTAATATACGAAGTAATGAATACACTATTTGCAAATATTGATCCATGTTAGTGCAAAGATAAACTTATAATCGATAACATAAGTAAGAGTGTGCATATGAGTCTCACCTCCACATCATGGCTCTTTATCTGTTCACAGCTGGGGAGAATTGGGCAGGGGGGCCGTTTCTGTTCTGTTTTGCACCCCAGCAGCTCTGCCGGCCATTGCACTGGGCCTGCGCTACTGCATGTTAGGAGCAGTCTCCGGACATAAGGAGCTTGCTTATTTTCTAGTTATCCATTGAATTTCAATATTACTCTGTAAGTGCCAGTCAACCAAATAGAACATTTAATGAATTGCATGCGTGTATTTTGACAATGATAGGGAAGAGAGCATCTTGTTGTAATGAAGACTTACCAGAATTGCAATAAGGCCATTTTCAGTCTTCCTGTTGTGCAGGTTTGTTGAGATCAGTGGGCTAAGATACACCGACTTAACTGATGTGGTACAAGTGCAAGGTGTGCAAGTTGTAGAAGCTAAGCCATCTAAAAGAAGATGGCGAAATTTTTTTGAGTAGTACAAAACCCAATGGCTAGGATGAGAAATTATATGTAAGCTAAGTGTACAGGGGCAGATTTGTGCAGTTTAGAACAGTAAGACTAGCTTAGTGGTGCTGTTCAAGACTCAGTTGGATATAGATTATATAGCAGAAATCATCTAATTGAGGAATGACAGTGGAAAGAAATACTTACTAAATGTGTGTGGACAGAACAAGTCCAGAYAGTGGCTTCATACTAGCAGCATATTGTACATTGTGATGACTGCAATTGCAGTGGGAACCATGTGAATCAATATTGATTTGCTTTAAGGCTGCTAAGATAAGAACAGGAGGATCAAGGATTGTGCAGCTTCAGTGCAAATCCACACTGCCAGGACTGTGAGCAGCTTTCAGGAGCAGGATGGATGAGCTGTAACAGGTATCTTTGTTTACAATTGAGCTTTTTCTCACATAAGGTTAATTTAAGAGTTTATATGGAGGAACTGAATGAGTGCAATAAATAAACTTTGACAATGTTTAGGGCATTTGAGAGGAATTTTCGCTTCTTACCAATCTACCTGCATTTTTACCTATCAGAGTTATCCCCAAGAATACAGCATGAAGTTGTCTGATATCTCAAGATGGAAAAAAAAAACTTTCCTGTAACTGAGGCTGTTTTGTTATCTTGATCTTTTATGTCTCTGTTAAACGTAACCAGTTCCACAAACATACAGAAATGTACCTGTCTGTTTRCAATATTTCCATTTAAGGAAATCTCTTTGGGGAGCTCCACTGCTGACTTTAAGTTTCAGGAAAGACCATGATATAGTTCAATTTATGAGAAAATTGTTTGGACCTTAATATTATGGTGCATTGAGCTGTTTCTAATAAAGTGGGACTATTAATTTCTGAAGAATTTCAGTTTTGCTTCTCAAAATCAGTTAATTTACAAGAGAATTCTTGGGTCACACAGCTTTGTTTACCCTGTTGCTGGTTCTAAGTTACATCTAGTCAGTTGTGTGAAGCAATAGTAAAACAAATATTAATAATTCATATAGAGTTCAGATGGAAACATAAGTTGTCATAGTTTACAAGGGAACAACTTTTTCTTTTCTCTTTCTGGTCCTGGGTCTAGTTGATGATTGATAATATTAATTCATTTCCTGGGATTGCTTTGGTGACTACTACAATAGAAATATGAAATATGTTCATATATAGAAGGAAAAGCAAAAACAACACACACATTTCCAAGATAACTGAGTGTTATTCTTTGCAGCTCTGTATCTAGTACTGTCTGTAGCTCTACCTGGGCAGAAGCCCCCAGACTTTTGTGCAGAAAAAACTGCTATCTTGTGGTCTAGAGTTATTGTATGAAAACAGTATTAAGCTCCATTTTTTATTAACGTGTTTCTCTGTCCTATTAAAAAAAGAAAATTGTATAAAGTAATATCTCTCTCCGCTGCCACCTAGTGAGGTTATTGTACTGCATAAATTCTTGATAATTTCAGTTGAGCCTTGTAACAGCCATATCTTAGCAGCATACAGGAATTTGTGCAGGAAATAYAGTAGGAATGCAAAATAGATCTGTGGACTTATTATATTCTCTGAATCTGTGAAAAGGAAGTGAAACAAACAGATCATAGAGCAAATTAAGACCAGGGCAGGAAAGAGTGTCTTTCCAGCTATTATTATTTTACTTTGTTAAAGTATTTCATTCATTCATGTCTAAAACTGCAAGTTATGGAACAAAATGTCTTAATATCACTTGCTGAAGATTTTGAGAAATTCAGTATACTTAGAAAAACCTAATCTTTATATTTCTAAATAATCTTGTCATATCTGGTGATTAGAGCCTGCTGTAAGGAAAGAAAAACCTTTTGTTTAGTTTACTGAAAAAGGGCTGCACAAGAGTTGTAGCCTCTGCTCACCTGAGCCAGAGCCGATTAAGTGACCAAGAGATGAACTCTTTTACCTGTCTCCTGACACACTGGATAACTGTCTCCCAAATAACCCTCAATCACACAGTCTGCACAGGCATATATACAGTGTGCCAGGGAAGCCAGACAATGACCATGTTGCTAATTATAAAGAGGCAGAGCATTTGGTTCCTTAGCAATTTCAGTACTAAATATTCGCTGAATAATGTTTAATTTCCAGCCAAATAGCATTTTAGCATCTTTGTCCAAGGAATTCCCTAGGTTAGAAGTAGTGACATTTGAGCATATAACTGCCTGTTGCCATAATACTTGCACTAAATACAGTTCCAAGTAGAAAACTTAATCCATTGCATTATCTAAAGTGTGACAAGGGAATGGCTTATAAAAAACMCATAACTTGGCTCCTAAGCAGTCCTATTATTGAGAAACAGCTGAGAAAGTACATTAGGTACTTAGGAATATCAAGCACACCAGGAGCAAGAAGGCAGTTGGGTTATTTTGGCATTGCAGTATTCACGTATTTTCAGTCAGAATTGTTATCCCTTGTTCCAAAGGTGGCAAGTAAGATTTTAATATTAAAAAGTTCTGTTTTGTTCTTTCAATGATGGTTTATGTCATGTATCCAAACCTCTTTACTAATCCCCTAAAAAAACAAGAGAGTCTTAAAGCATCGGAACAGTTGATAAAGCAATGGAAATTGCGCTTATATTAATAATTTCCCAGTGAAAAGTATATGAATTTTACTTTTTTTTGCATTTCCAGTAATGTGAAATATCTGCAGAAGTGACTTGTTTTAGAGTCAAGCTTTTCTAATAATGTGTCAAAATAAGCTTTTTCATTCTTTTTGTTTTTCTTAAAAACCATCTAAATCCTGCCTGAGTTTTCTGTGTTTATTAATCCTAGCCATTTTAGCCTTCCCTCTTCCTGCATTCTAGCAGAGTGATAATTGTATTCCACTTTGCATGTATGACTTGCATTACATATAACATGCATGTAAATCAAAAACACAAAGCGAAGGATTTAATTTGCAAACATTAAAGGAGATTGTGTTGCATAAACTCCCCCTCGCCCAAGCCCCGTGCAGCCAGCGAAAGCCAGCGCTCTGGAAGAGGGTAAACGTAAGCCGGCAAATCACAACGCTATCCCGGGAATCCTCCCCGGCCTCCGCTGCTACGTGGCCTAGGCTCTTCCTGAGCCAGAGGTGGTTTGGCCTTGATCCAACTCTTGATGATTATTTTTTTTTTCCTCATGAATTTTCCCAGTCCCTTTCTGACTCCAAGGAAACTTTCAGTGTTCTGGTCCTACTTCTGCAGTCAGATGTGTACAGCTGATTGCTGTGCCATGTCTTGTGCCCCAGGGGCAGGGATATGGTCTTGGGGTTCCCACTCTTAGCTCATGAACTTCCTCTGACATGATTCAATGCTTTCTCCTTATTTCTCTGTATAAAGTGTATGTGGTGTACACCCTGTCAAGGTGGCAGAGTCTTCTGAAGGAATGACATTAAAAATAGACATTTCAAAGAAAAAGTTATTTGCAGTCTACCTGTCTTAAGCTCTCACRGTTGACTTATAAGTAATGACATAACATACATTTAATAGTTGTAGAGAAAAGAACTCGAGAGCAGTATATTATTGTACAAATTTATGTGTGGTTTGCATTTTCATATTTACTTAGAGCAAAATGTTTATTTTTTTTTAAAAAAAGTGAATATTTTTTCAGGCACAAGGCATAGAAATTTTGCTAATAAGGACAGATTCCTTTGATGCTAGTCCTCACGCTGCATAAACTTCACAGATCCATCATTAGTTCKTGTCATCTCTTAGGCGCTTTTGGCTTGGGACCAAACAATTGATATAGTAGAGAGCTTCCAGCTAAAATAACAGCCTCTGCATCTTTATCTTCCCATCCATCAGCTTGTTGGTGGAAGATAGGACTAATTTGTCACTCTCCCCACTTGGAGAAGTTTGATAAATGGCTTAATTAGATGGGCTTAAAAAAAAAATCATATCGAGAACTTGAGATTGGGAAAACAATTACTAAGGACTGAATAAGAAAAGGAAACATATTTTCTTCAGCAAAGATCAGAGTAAACACAATCCTTATGCAAAGGTAAGGAAAAATGTAAGGAGTACAGTGGACTAAAAGGAGTTTCAAGTAAAAATAACCCTAATAAATAACTACTTTGTAAACAGTGCAGTTATTCAGAGACTTTGGACAGACAGGACATCCGCGTAAACAACACGCTGCAAAATGTTTGCCCCTAGATCTGAGTGCACTTCAGCCTTTTAGATATCTAAATCAGCAGCAAGGTATCATTTTACCTAAAAACATCTAAATATGCATCAAAGTACATGTTTTTAATGCTTTTTTAATCTTCCAGAATGTCATGTATATGAAGGGAACCATAGAAAAGGAAGAAATCTTTAACAAGATGTTCTTTCATTCCCCAGTGCTGGTTGTCTACACTGGTCATAGCAAAGATGCTACTTCAGGCCTTGATTCTTTAGTTTGGAGGAAAGGGAGTAGGGCCAAAGCCCTGTCCTTCTTTCAGTTCTTCTCTTGATGGATTAGAACTGGATCACAGTTTTCAAATGTTTCTGTAAAGAAACTAAATATCAAAGCATATTTTCATACTCTCCTTTTTGTGAGGCCATTTCATGGCTTCCAAATAAAAAAACTGCATAAAATAAACTCTGTGATTTTGGTGCTCTTRGAAGTCTCATCCAGAAAAAAAAAGGTAGTGGGAAGTTACATAAAGTTCTTTTGGCTGTTATTTCAATGTCCAAGTTTAGATGATTCTCCTTCCACTTCGTATGCATAATTATGACATRTATGCACATTTACTAACACATACAGATGTGTGCATAAGAGCTGGCAAATCTGGACAGGTTAGATATGKCTGGACTCTATTTATGTTCTGATTGTTTTGGGTCACTGGGACATCTATTTCTCCTTTCTCTGATCTAATATAAATTAACAAGCCAAAAGCCAAACTTAATCCTCCTGCTTCTGATAAACTGTCCAGAAATTGGCTATAATTCAGAAATAATTTTAAAACTCCTTAACCTCCAGGCAAGGAATTTATTTTAGTAAGCAATAGACAAATATTTTTCAATTAAAATGATTTAAAATCCCTGTCTACATAGTACAATAATATGAAATGACATTAAGGAGGAGTAGGCCTAATATTAGTACTTCCCCAAGGAAATGTCTTATCTTTTGCACTAAATTAACTGTTTCTCTCTCACACGTCTTAAAACTGTCAGCTGGGGCTTTCTCTTTGAGGAAATTTCTTCTGATTTAAAGTTTCTGAGAAGAAAGGCCAAACAAATGTGTTTAAATAATAATGACCTCTTACGCCCCAGTCTCCACAACACTTTCTAAAGTGGATAGTCATTAACATTAACATTAAATCATTAGCACTCCGGAGAAGGTCACTGGGACAAACTGGGGGAGTAGCCTTCATGTGGGTCAAATCCAGGAGCATTATGCATGTAGCGGCACGGTGAGATATATCAGGATAAAGCGCCATGAGGCGGGATAATGCAGAGAACGGCATAAGGCACCTTTTCAAGAGTTCCGCTGCTGTGAATCCAGGCCATCAGCACAATCACACTCAGTACTGACTCTACAGTCAAGGCTCACTCCGGTGGCCTGAGAAAATCACCCTGCAAATACTACACTGCAAGTATTCTCTCTCTCTGCAAGCACTTAAGAGCAAAGTAAGGTCACCAAATTCTTTCTGCCTGTCTCCAGATCACAGCATTTGTCAGGAAAAAATAAGGAAGAAATGTTGCTACTGGCCCTGGTACCAGGTTTTATGGACCTGGTTTTAAACCAGTATCAGGTTTTATGGCAGACCAAAGTCTTGAGCTTTGCCCTCCTGTGCTTGGGCACCATCCATGAGTATTAAGGCTAGGTCCATGCTGCTCTGAAGAAGCCTCTGAGACTGTCTCAAGATTCCCTGCTCCCCTGTCCACACGGGACAGAGTCAGGATCTGCACATGTGACGGCCAGCGCATTCATCTTCTCAAAGACTTGACAAACACGCTGTTAATTATGTTGAGGCACACAAGCACAGAGAGAGCCGACAGCGCCGAGGAATGGCATCAGTGGTGAATCTGGTCAGGAGGGGAATCCGCGCAGCTCTGGAGCACCTTTCCTCACCCACAGGGCCTTTGTGAACTTGGCAAATGGATGAAATTCTCCTGACATATGAGAAGATGGAGTAATCTGTTCCAGATCAGTTTAAATCTTGTGCTGCTTCCCATCTGGGAGCCAGTGTGCACAGTGTTAGTAAAACCTTGGTTTTACCTGCGGGTGCTGCTCTGACTGTTCTGCCGAGTAAGGGACATCTGCACCTGCCACTGCATGGAGGCAGGAGCAGGGCTGCCCAGACCGTGCATGGCCCCATGCGAACCAGCCAGGATCCCTTAGCCGCTCCCTAGGTGGTTTAGGGCTGTCTCAGAGCGCAAGCTCTTGAGATGCAGCTGTTGACACGTAGGAACCACGTAGGTKGAGTCCAGCACTTTCTCTATTCATAACCCAAATGAGGCCTTGCCTGGGTTGCTCTTTGCTTGCTCTTTGTTGCTGCTCTCCATGGGGACTGGGGCAGGAGGGCTGTGCTGTCCTCCCTCCGAGGAGGTGTTTGTGCAGCCCATCTTGCAAACACGTTGCCTCTGCGCTGCCCCAACCAGCTGCAGTGTCCTGCATTACTGCTCTTACGTGGCAGCTAATAAGAGCTCTGAGATGGAATTTTAGCTATGGGAGAACTTATATAATATCTAATAAAAATGTAAAAACACATCTTGTGATCTTTTGATATTCCTGGCTGTAGTTTATTTCATTGTGAAATCTAATTTATGAGTTTATGTGAAGATTTTCTTCTATTATCTCTTGTTAGAAAATCAAAGCTAGTGTCCTGGTAAATGTTCTCCATAACAGGGAATGGTTTAAACACTAACTCTCATGAACAGTAAAATGGTCATCACTGGAACAGCTGTTATGGGTGAAGCTATTCATGTGCATGTTTACAGGATCTGCTCTGAGGATAGTAGCTGCTTGTACCATTAGTGAACTGAGAAATGATCGAAAGATAAATTGTACTTGCAGCTGTAGATCTTCACTAGGAAATCTGATTTATCTGATTAGAGAATCTAAAAGCTTAACAAAGTAGCTAGACATGGGGACATGAAAATTGCATTTACAAAATATCTTTCTGAAAGGAAATCAAAAATTTTCTTTAATATAAATAAATGCCTTCAACATGAGAGGAAAAAAAAAGGAATACATTGATCCCTGTGTTGTTGATTTGCCATTTTAAACTAAGTGAATATATGCAGTGTGTTTAACTGTATTTTAGAAATAAGAACTGTCAGAAAGAAAGCTTGCTAGTCTAGAGTAATGCTTTTTGATTTAGTGCCAGTTGTGGATATTAATATTTTAAATCAATTCAATGTGTTTTGAATTGCTCTGCCACTTGGAAACTAAAACCATTTGTAACAAAACAGCTAGACTGGTTTTAAGCCAAACTCTAGGGTACAAGGACATGTAAAACTAATGGTGCAATTCAGTCTGTTTAAAAAAAAAAAAAAAAAAAAAAGACTTCTGGGCTATATAACTGACTGTGATTTCAATTTAAATGTCTTAGAAACCAAAATTAAAATGCAATCAGTACTTTGAAAGTCATTTTCCATGCATTTAATTTATGATTTGAAAAAAATTCTTTTGGTCCACAGAGAACTCAAAGGTCAGAGGCAAAGTTTTCTGCAGGTAGTGAGCGTCCATGAGAATTTGCATCAGTGGATTAACTGATGGGAATTTTGCAGTAGGTCTCTTGTAAATCCCCCGAATGATCTATCTGTTATTTGTTATGCCATGGCCCAGATGAAGGTTCTCTATTAGGCAAGTATATATTACCTAGATACAGTGATGTCCTACAGCTTGTATCGCTATAGACCAAGGTGCAAGCTACTACATTAACAGCCCTTGAAACCCCTCAACCTCCTTGCACTCTCTCATAGCATAATAATCTTCAAAGAGCAATTTAAACTATGATGAAGTTTATCCACAGGATTAGTCAGATCCCTTGGAATTTTGTCTGAATAAAAAGTATTAATGTTTTGATCCTTTGAGTGACAGTTATTTTCAGAGTGGGAAAAATAACACAATTAGGAAAGTGTTTTATTGTCTCTCTAATGATACTTGATAACAGATCTTTCAGTCTCTAATACATCGATTAATATGGAGATAATCTCTGCCTGATTTTTTTGGTCTATTAAATATTATCTATCAATTAAATGAATTTCATTTTATTTTTCAGACAGATTCCAGTTGCTGCTTGACTTATTAAGAAGGTAAGAGGGACACACAGTGACAGCTAAATGTAAAACCAAGAAAAGGGGCATAAAGCAGAGGAGATGAATATACTTAAAATTATTTATGTAAGCTTGCTTTAAAATGTTAAACTAATGGTTATCACATATTAATAACAATTTACCAATCCCAGACTTCCCCTTCATTTTAGTATCAAACTTGATGTAAAGATAGCAGCATGAAAAGTAGTTTCTAGTTGGTTAATATACAGTGCTTTGGATTCCTTTACTTCTCTTTGTCTGTAGAACCAGAAAGGAATGTATTATCCTTTCACATTGGTTTGATAAATCTGTTCCCTTCAGGATTAAACACTCTTCAACATTTCTATGCCTCAGTGATCTATTTCAAGGAAATAGAGCCTTATTCTGTCATGCTCATGTGTGCAAAGCGACCATAATGTTAATATTCTGATTTCATTCATGCCTGCTTTGTGCACTTCTTACAAGGGATGCAAAATTAAGAGTATAGAGCAGTGGAGAACAAGGCCCAGGATTTGATACTACAGTTTCCTACAGAGATTGTAGTACAAGTTGGATGGTTAAGTATCAAACTTCAGTTTTATACACAAATCCAGGACCAGTTGCTCTGTGCTTTATAGTATGCCAAGTGAGTTTACGCTAGGCTGATTTATGCTTTTGAAATATGCAGACATGAGAGTTCATTCTTTGTAACGACAGGTACACAAATATTTGCAAAATCATTACTGGCATAATGTGGTTCAGCGCTCCTGAAATAACTGAGTCACCTGATTTATGCTACTAATTATAGGCTATCATGCTGTAGACRCTGTGGTAGCTGACCCTTTTCACGTAGAATGTGATATAGAAAACAAAAATTTTGTTTTTATACAGGAAAGATAACACACTGAAAATAATATACATAAACCATCATAGAGTTCATGTTCAGTTCTATACTGCTAAGTTTTCATTTATTTTTATGGACTCGCTAGGTACTGCTCGATTTTGCTTGTATGCATTTGTTTATATTCACATAGACAGTGTTCATAGGGTTAGAAACGGTATTGTTGGTGGGGCCACAGGGAGAGCAAGCAACCACAGGCCACAGCTGTGTGCACAGCAGCTGCTCAGGGATGAAATGGCATCTGGAAGGGCTGCAAGGGGCTGCCACCCTCCTGGGTAGGGGTGGGAGTAGTTCGGTGGCAGCTCTTGCCCAAATGCTCCCTTGGTGGCCCCTTTGTCAGGAGGAGCTGAGGATGTCCTCTGTGGGGGTTAACACACTGGCTAGGCTCCCCTTCAGCTGATGCAAGCAGAGAAGGATCAGTGAATCTGGTAAAGAATAAGAATTTACAGGGCAACGTGGGCACACTCTTTCCTGGTTTCCTAGTGGTGACCTCCTCTTCTAGCTGCTTGGGTATACAAATAAATCATCTGTGACTTTTGATTGTCTGGCCCTCACTCCTGGCAAAACAATTTTGCAGGTTGGCTGAGGTCAAGAAATAAGAATTTTATTAGCAGCTCAGGCTTTATGTTATGAGAGTTTGATGTGGAACAGCTTATCAGAGGCCATTCTCTATTTTTCCTGTTTGGTTTTCTAACAGCCTATTTCATCAAGCYTGTATATTCATACAATGAACATCTCAATAAACAATTCATGTACAATATTTGTACTGTAGCTTAGAGAAGGTATCCACATTCATTTAGCTGATAAAGTGCATGAAGGTGATACAGACATGACTGATGGGGAATTCTGGTTTCAACAAAGCTTTGTAAAGAAATCAGTGCTCAGAAAGCAGGAATTTCCACTCCAGCTCAGATAAGCATCTGCAGGACCTATGTGTCAGCTTAATTCTTTTTTTTATGCTTCCTCTAAGTTATATATCTTAATTATGTTGTTGTATGTAAATGAATGAGATGGACCGTGCACACCCCAGATATTTTGAAAAGTCTAACTGAACAGGAAGAAAAACACAATTTGTGCTTCATATTATGACTATTTTAGAATTAATGTGACTTGGAAAAGTTTTTTTCATTTCATTTTTCAGCATGAGTCTGGCATTTCATAAACGGACTACAAGTTCTCTGGTTCAGAAACAAGGCTTTACAAATGATATGGCACTTTTCTGGAGTGTTTTGATGTAAGGGACAATAACAATTTACATTGTGATCCTTCTAAATTGTTTTCTGTTTTCTATTTAACTTGATACTCGTCTGCTCAGCAGTGACCATTTAATTGGACTTGCAAAATTGCACTCTCATTTCCTTTAGTTACAGGAAAACTGCTAAAGGAAGTTTCTGCCATACTCTGCTTGATTTAGATGAGCATCTAAATGCACAGACGTTTAATCCAAATTTTATCTGGAAACGGAAGTCTCGCAATCAAACGGCTCAGAAATGTCCAGTACTCTGGACAGGGCAGAAACAGTGCAAAATGATCTCTCTCCTAGTAATGTATTGCTACAGTTGTGTGATTAACCTAGATCCAATGAGGTATGGAAAAATGGAAAAAAGAAATGATCAAAAACGGCTTACAAAATACATTTTTTCAAAGGTTTGATTTTAAAGTTTATGTTGTCTACTATTCTGTTTTAGTTGTTTTATCCATTTCTAACTCGCCTAATGTATTTTCTGCATATTGCAAATCTAGTTAAATCCACAGGATATTGATGTCATTTCAGATGAAATATGACAGAGGTGACCCATAATATTAAATTTGAGTGTTCACATACTCACTTCCTATTAGATTTCACGTATTAAGATTAGGAATTGCAATTGCCCGTGATATATATTTATATTTATAGAATTATCCCCTGCCATTGCTGCGTTTTTACTAGTTACAAATTCAATCATATACTTCCTATTAAATCTATTATCAACTGAATGTACTACATATTAAAAATTGTGCTCCTAAGCCTTTCTAAACGCAAAACATACAAAAAAACCCAGTAGCAAGTTACTGTGATTTTAGTATCAGTTTTAAGATGATTCTGTTTATGCTGGTTTTATTTTCCTTAAAAAAATATATCAAAAAGAGTGAGAGGGGGGAGGGGGGAAAAAAAAGAGATGATGCCATAACAAATTGTTTTCTTTACCATAAAGAAATGTACCACTGGCAGAAATGTTGTATTTTTCACTAACCAATTCAGGTATCTCTAAAGATCTGAGAAGTGAACAAGATAGTGCTTTTAGGAACAGAAGAGTATTACATAACTTTGAAAAAGGCTGAACCATTGTTAATGCTTTGAGAGTCTCTGTAAATGCACAAGGATTTTTTGCCATTCTTCTTAAATATTTAAAATTATTATTAGTGTGTGTCATATCCATCATTTTTCTAAAATACCTGCATAAAGCCCTCAAATCTTCACGATTATAAAGTAGTTAACATTCAAAATTCACCTTTGCACTGTGCATACAAACTGATTCTATTGAAAACACTGTTTTCAAATTATAGAAGTGGTGTTTAATCTAACATTCTTAAAGGAGAGCTTAATTAAAAGAAAACTACTAAGTTTAAAAAGTTCAGCAAAAGAAAAACTTACAGTAAAGAACAAATAAGTTGTGAAAGCTTCGTATCTAAAAGAAAGTTTTAAGAAGGTTTGGCCCAATGCCAGCGTTCATCCGTTCCATAATATAACTGTATTTTGGAAAAAAAAAAAATCACCATTTGGGAGCTATATTTCCTCAGGTAATATTGGTTAAAGCACATAAAATTCCTCTCATTTAAGCCAATATAAGCCTGTGAAATCTGTAAGCTTCTATGAAGCATTTATAAAAATGTTAACGATTTGGGAATCTGTCTGTAAAGACTTTTCTGTGGTAAATGCCAGAGAAGTACCACATACAGGACGTATTTTTAATATTGACGAAAAAGGAAAGAAACAAGCTCAGCCAAATTTGCCCTCCAAACTTGGACTGGGAACACTGACAAACACTCTTGCCTATGTCCAGCTGCAAAGGCTGGGATGTTAAAGATGGGAACAGCCTGTCAATGGTTCTTATGTACCTCCTACTGCCCTAATATGTGAATGTCCCACAGTCATCTCCATCATTCTTCTGTGTGGTAAAGGAGGGACAACATCTCAGTTGAACAGAAAAGAGCAGTTTCCAATATTCTAGCACTTTCTTTGCAAGCAGCAGAAGAGCAATTGATTCCACCCAATGCCCACGTTCTCTTCCTCTCTCTCCCCAGTGAAAGCAGAGGGGGAGAGAGCTTCAGCTGGCCTTCATATGGCTAAATTAGGATAGATTAATTCTACCTTCCCTGGCTTCCTGAGAGACACAAAAAATGGTTTGCTGGGGCAGTGAGTAATCCAAGCTGGCATCATAATTGCAGATGTTAAAATACAGGGTTTTGTCTTGGTGTGCAACTATGAAAGAAATAGCAAAAGAAAATTAGGTTCAGTTGACCTAAAGCCAAAGGTTTTTTTTGTGTGTGTTTTCATACTTGTGAAAACATGGTGTGTTCTGATTGTTCTGGGGTGTAATTCTCAACAAAAGTATTCCAAGTTTTAAAAATTAAGGATTCTTCAGCTCATTCTATCTTTTAAATGTTTAATTTAGTTCAGTTGCAGCTTACAAATAATTTCTCCTCTGCAGCAATTCTCTTTATGAGCTACGTAGGAAAAAGGAATCCTTCAGACCTAGATTTAGCTACCTCAGTATTGCTTCTCTTGTGGGCAGTAGCACTTAGGAAAAAGTGATATCTCATACCGATAAAATGCCTCAAGAAAACAATAGGGTAGGCTGGGACATGTACCAGAACATATTCAATTAATATAACTAGGATAAATGCCTAAAATGCCAGTCTGTATTAAATCAATGAATCTATGATGAAGGGCTATAATTCCACCTCCTTGAATTTCAGGAAAAAATTTCCATTTTGCTGAAGGGCTTCTCTTTTAACACCAGAGTGACTGAGATTGATAAGGTGGCATAAACAGCCCCACGGCAAATGATGCCAGGCTGCGGGCTAAATCCACAATCTGTGATCCCCACAGCCTCCGTCTGCCAGCCTGCAATTACTGATCAGATCAGCTGGGCATCTCCAGGGTGCTAGGTCTGATGTGAACATTTATCAGCTCTACATTGAAAAACTCTCCACTTTAACTGAAAATCATATTTTGTTCTGATACTGTGAAATCAAGGGCAAAGACTGGTCTTACCTTGGCAATAGTGACATCCCTCCCCACCAAAACTTTACAAAACTCTCTAAAATCCTTTCTCATTTTGCCGTTAAGAGCATACATAACACAAGGGAGAAGACTTCCATCACACAGCAAAGGTAATTACTAACCTCATCCAAAATTCTTGTAACTTACAGCAAATTTCCACTGGTAAGTACTTGTAGGTGTATATATAACATATATTATGATATATATATATCTATATATAAAATATAGTATATATTATAATAAATTCTGTGTTATATGTATGTGATACTTTGGTGTTAGTAATAGCCTGATAGGGAATACCTTGTTCTGCTCCTCTTCAGTAGAATATTGTTCTCTTGAACTTCAGTGGCTTGATATCTGCATACATACATATTCTCACTACAAATTTTTATGTTGAGATTCCAACCTGCTAAGGAATATTTGAGCCACTCTCAGTGAAATATTTTACAGCCAACAGTGCTGATCAAGTTTACAGCAGATGTCACAGATTTCAGCAGTCAGGGAACAAAAATCTGTGCTAACTCGAGTATGAGAAGCATTTTGGCTATGGTGTCATGGGACTCCATGTGCACAATTCTGCACTACTGCAATTCTGGAGACTTAATAAGCCCATGCTCAATTCAGTGTTGGCAGGTCTGAGTGCAAAATATGGTAGGGTTTTGAGTCTACATCTAAATTGTTTTTTTTTCCCAAGAATCACTTATTTTTTCTAAGATGTATTTAATATAGTTGTTCTGCTTGGTTTTGTTACATTCACAATCTCTACTTTGGAACTGATTCTGCTTACTGTAACATTCTGCTGATGCAAAATCAGGCCGTCATCTCCATAAAACAGTATCTTTTATATGTTCACTGTGCCCTATTGACTAAATATAAAATTGTCTTTCCTGAAGTCTCAGATCTCTATTGCTATGTAGGCCTGCAATCAGCAATTTATAAGCAAGACGGAGTAAGGAAAATTAATAAAATGGTGAGCTCTCTAGATAGAATATTTTGTAGAGAAATGAAAAATGGATGGGTAATGAGATGCACTTTGCTTTTATTTTCAGGGCCTGCAAAATATCTCAGTAATTTTCAGAACATAATATTCTGCACATGAGGAAGAGACTAGTATAGTCTGTAGAAAGTCCTGAGAGAGAAATGCAAATTTCCAGTGACAGACTCCCATGCTTTGGGAGCGTAGGTAACCACTGTAGGTTAGTATCACGTGCCTTTCGTGTTCAATAATGGCCTTTAAAGAAATACAGTCTAATAATAAAAAGTAGTATATTTGAGTAAGACGAAATTTTTCTAGTTGTTGTTCTGCGCTATTATGAAAAATTAAGTTTACATACTAATCAAATTTATTTACTATAGTACAAGGAGCATTTAACCCAACAAGTAGGTGCAATTTCTTCTTGTTTCCATGAGAGATTGTGTTTCCATTCACTTCTTAATATAGTTACTACTTTTCATGAACTTAACGACATTTCCAAGAGACAGGAGACTAAAAGAAATACACAGTGTAGTATATAATATAAATGTGAATGATTTATGTCTGCTTTTATATCCCATTACAACAATCATTAAACTTTTATGTCTAAGAGGAAAACAAAGAGAGCAGCAGGTTGAGGTTCAATAAACCTAGAACCACATGAGCTTCAAAAACAACCAAATCTAAAGGTAATTCAGCATTTCACATCTTTTTTTCTATGACTAGTGATCCTATCTGGAAGTAATTTTCTTTACTTTTTCATTTGGTAAAGGCATAAAAATTTCCCAGCTTTTTAGTGTGTCGAATCACAACCATTTATCTTTCAGTGCTTGTCTTTCTTTCTCTCTGATGATTATTATACCTGGCTTTTAATGCCAAGATAAATATTACTAATGTTCACTGAAAAACATTTAATCAATGGTTCTTAAAATTTCTTAGCCTTTTTTTTCTTTACTTGGATGATTTTTTTTTTTAACATTGAATGTCTGCAGAGCCCTCCACAGGGGATAGTGTAGAAAATTCTGAGAACCAACCTTAAATGCAGCCACTAAAACTTCCACTTTGTTCCTTGTGAGTTTTGAGGTCAAATGTGCATCTTCATTTATCTTAATTTCCCAGTGAACATTTTTCTTGGTGGTTTTGTAGGAATTTGTCTATATTCAGTAGGTTTGTAACATTACTTTTTTTTTATATATGCTAACACATTTGTAGTCAAAAAGTGCCAAAGGTCTATTTGAATCTCAGTTACACTGTGTTTAATGTTTGCAAAAATAGTCCCTATTTTGCATTAATAATTCTCTGTCTCTCTCTGCTTGTTGTGTCATTATTGTTCATGCATAGAATATGTCAAGAAGCTGATGAGYTCTTTCACAACATAAAAATGATATTCAAAAAGTGAGTTTCAAAGTTCTTCAAAAATATATGATAATAAAAGCGTCTGAAAGTCACTTTTGTCAGTACCTTTAATTTGGCCAGTCTAATAGATTTTCCTTATGGCATGCATCCATTCACAGTTAAGATAATTCATATTTGCCTGTACAATATTCTTGATGTCCTTGTCGTCACTCATCAGAGGTCTTGTACCTGCATACCACATCTTATATAGCCTGGAGTCTGTAATGCATACAAACCTAGTGAGATAAATTCCACAGCCTTGAATAAGGCACATGCATCTTTAGCTATGCTTCCAAAATGTACCTCTTCCCCAATTTATCAAGTTTAAATGATATACCTCGGTACTTTCCTGAGTGTTCATGTGTCTTTTAATGGTCATGTAGTCAGGCAAGTATTTGTACTGATCTGTCAAATCAAAGCTGGTTTCAGAAACAAAGTATCTGTAGTTCCCACTGATAATCTAATAGGTTCAAAAATCTTACTTTTAAAAGGCAAATTTCAGGAGAGTGGCCTTAACATGGAGAAGTAATAGAAAAGTACTGAAAAAAAGAGGGAAGACATTCTTTGAAGGTAAGTCAAGCTTATATAAAACTTTTTTTCATTATTTCCTGCATTTCTACTGATGTAAATTTAACAGTAAAAAAAATTAATTTCCTTTAATTCCCCTCTCTTTTTCCCTTCTTTTTCACTACTGATTGCTAAAGGAAAAATGGGAATTGCATTTTTAGTAAATACAAACTGCTGCAATTTGGGAACTAGAAAAACAAATGAAAAACTGCAAAGAAAGTATCTTGAACAGAGGTACAGATGGATTTGCTTTAAAAATATTTTGCCCATTTCCTTCAAACCTGAAAAAGAATCCTAACAAAAAAAAAAAAGAGACATAGACAAGTAGGAAGCTGCTCTTATCTTACCACATTAGAGTTTTTTGAAAGGAAAATGCTTTCAGTGGATCATACAGAAGGGGGTTTAAGAAGGGTTAAGCATGGACTGGAATGGATCATACACGACTAACTCAAGAATAGTAAAACTTACACTGACCAAATTTTACAGATACAAAAGGCTAGTCTGCACTTGCAGTCCAGGTGGAATTTGTGTAGGGTTGCTATGATCAATTGAAAGTGGAGAGGTTTTGTATTTAAGACAAAATTAAATTTTAGCTGTATTTTTCACACAATGAACTTTTCCCTTAGTGCTGGAATTGCCAGCTGGGCAGCCAGGCACATCGCAACAGAGGAATAGAAATTCCTTAGGTCTCTGCTGGTGCTGTGTCTATATCTGGCCTAACACACAGACGGGAATCTGGCCTGCAACGTTATCATTATAATGTTAATATAAATATAATTATATTTTCTCCAGCAATGGAGAATTAGTGCCGCTAGGAAATAAGATCATTTTCGATTTCTCCCGTTGTGTTTATATGAGCTTGGGGTCTAACTGGCATCCAGGGAAATTTGGCTTTTGTGCTCAAATAATGTAATGCTATGCTTTCCATTCTGAGATGAAATTACTACTAGTGGGATTTATGCCATAGGAAAAGAATGTTGTTGCTAAAACTTCTGGTTGTTCAGGCTCTTTTGTCTTACCACATAAAGGTAGTTATTTATGTGCCTTCACATACAAAGATATACATCTAGATGTGCGTCTATGTGTTAGTTTTGGATGAGTTTTTAGGGAAATTAACATGAAAAATGTTATTGTTATATGACTCACTACATCCAATCAGAACTCTTGCTCTCTTCCTCAGATAAAAAGACACATTATTTTTTCCCAGTCACCCTCCTAACAGGCAAATCTGAAATAGAGCCTTCACACAGTCTCTTTTTATCTGTCCAAACCTTAGGAACGGCTAAGGATGGCCCAAGGTGCTTTGCTGCTTGTAGTCTGGAGTGCAATTTTTAAGAAAAAAGATAAGCTTCCTGATAATTATTTCCGTAGCTCTGAGCATGGCCTTTTTTTAAGACTCTGAAGGTGAACAAGGCGCCTCAGATGAACACGGGCCATTGAATCTAGTGTGCCAGTTTTAATCAATTCTGAGATACCTCGCTAGACCTCTCTGAACACAAGCTGCTTGCTTCCCACTTGGGAGCATTGAGGAGCTGGACAGAAAGGGCTAAGATCTCCTGGTTCTTCCTTGTGAAAGCCAAGACTGGGAGGAATGAGTCAGTTCTGGGGATCGGGAAGAGAGTGGATTTAGTTAAAGCATGGACTTGTATTCTCTGTTTTAGTGTGCATGTCAGTTAAGAGAGAAATTAATCCCTGCAGATACCTGTAACAATTGTCATAGAAAATATGGACTTTTCTTAGAATCATGCTGAAGAGCAATTTTCTTTTTCCTTATTTAAAAATGTATTTCCTAAGCTAATATTGCAGTGGACAAAACTGTTCTCAATAATATTTTCAAATGAGATAAAATCAACAGATTTGGGCTCATTTTCCTGGCATGTGGCCTATAGTCATTTAATACCCAGTGTCCAAAAGTGGATATAAAATTATTATTGTGTGGGAGACTTCTTTTTCTGACTAAAATTGTTTCAAACGAGCACAGGAAAACCTAAACTAGAGCAATGCTCACCCCAAATGTACTGTAATAATGATTTAAACTCAAGGGCTCACACAGAACTGCTCCTTAGCCAAAGCAGCTAWGTTATTTACTTAGAGATTCACTGCTAGTATATGCACACACACAAGTACTCCTCTCTGTTCCACTATGTCTTGCATAGCAAGCATGCCTTTTAGTCTTAGGTGTAATGAATCTTCGCTGTAATTGTTTTTATATTAATTAAATGATTCTAATTATTGTTTAGGGAATTATTAGTCACAGCTGCAGTGAGCAAGTTGGAGGGATGCATCTCTTTATAGAGACCACTGCAAGTCCTTCTTAAACCCTATTGAGGTTTGTGAATTCAGGCTGAAGTTGTTTATAGGCTATAGAAAAATTACTACATTTCACCTCTGAGCACATCACTGCCAGTGCCCCACTAGGCACACAGCACTCCCTTTGCTATTCTAACCACTCCTGATATTAAAATATTGTTAATAATAATGAGGATAGAGAGCAAAGAAAGCCTGAGCGTAAAGCCCACCAAACTCGTCACAGAAAATGGAAGATGAGTGACTGTCAGACAGGCTTCTGTTCTAACATCCCATATTGTTTCCATTCTTACTCTTGTTTGTCTGTCTTTGCTAGGAAATGGCAAGTGGGTCTGATTCCTAAAATCAGGACAGAATTAGTTCCCAAACTTTCTGGGTAGACTTTCAGTTGGACTGATTTCTAATACATAAAAATCATACACTTGTATTGCTTTTCCCCTCTGTATGTCTGAAAGCTACAGCACTGAACAATTAGCCCCCAGGGTTTTATTATCCACTTCCAACTCACAAGTTACAGAGAGGCTTGATGACTTCTTCAATACACTGTGGTAAGGCTCAGAAGGGAACCCAGATGTCCTGGTTCCTCATCCTGTCCCTTAACAACAAACCACACGCTCTTGCCTTATTAGTGACAATCACAGCACATGAAAACAGGCTATTTATATCTAAATATTTCATCTGTTCTCACTCGATATTCCCTAACTCACCAGTGTAATTATGTTGGCAAGGCAACAATATCTTTTTCTCAGCAAGCACAAACAGATTGTTAGATTTCTGCTGAGATACAAGCTGCAGAAGAGCTCGCAAGTAACTAAGATCAAAAGGACTGTGTTTTCATTGAAACATCTTTGGTAGGGCAGCAGTGGGAGAGAAGATTTCTTAACATCTTACTTGGTTAAATCTGACAGCTATGTTAAAGTCACTGATCAAGAAAGTTTAGCACCTTAAACAGTATCAACACAGAATGAGTTAAGCCAGAGACAGAAAGGATAAAATGAGGCATCGGAAAGTTCTGGGTTTTTCTTAATCAATTCAATGCCTGCTTAATATTCCCAGAGACAATGCAGGGGACAGGCATATCCCTTCTGCGAATTCCCAGCAGCATGTCCCCAGTCCTGTTATAAGTTCCTTTGTTGGAACCGTAAAACACAAGCAAATGTGAAAAATCTATTGGGAAGTGGCTACGGACATCGCTTGGGGTTGTCAGAGATTTCAGCCCGGTGTCACAACCAAATTCCCATCTCTCACACACTAATTGGAGAGTTACAACCAAACATCTGGAGGCGACTTGCTGTGAAAAGGCTTGCACGCCTGCAAGGGAGAGGAAGGAAGTCTGCGAAGTGCAGGCCTAATGACAACAGGATTGAAACTGCTTAGCAGAGTATATGGCAGTTTGTTTAGCTGAATTTATGCTTAGAATTTAGCCGTTTGGCATCTGATATGCTGTAGCATTTTTATACAAGAGAAGGCTACAGGAACAAAAATTCACAGTGACTCAAAGTGTTAAGCTGGATCCATAAAGAGAAGAGCATATGGATTAAGGTAAGCTAACCAATGTGAAATAATCAAGTTATCAAGCAATACTGAAGTCCCACAAGTACTGCTAACAAGCAACTTGGGATGTTAAAGGTAAGAAAATCTGTGCAGAAAATGTGAAGTGTGCGCTTAACAAATGATGTTACGAATTAAAGGATTACATGTTCTCTGATTGACCAATATCATACTTGTTTTGTCAAAACAGATGCTTCCATTTATGTAGAAAAAAACATCCTAGGCAAGACACAAAAGTTGATGAGAATTTTCCTACTGAAGTCGCTAACACCATGTTTCACTCTATCTAAGGCAAGAACCTTTTTGCTTTTGACACTTCTTAGACTGTCTCATCTTGGGACTGAAACAACAGCTACAATCTGTCCTCCAGATTGTATTATCTAAATGTCAGGTGTAAAATCCTTCTTACTTTTCAGGGAAATGTAGAGGCATAGTCACATCTACTACACTGTTCCTGCTCAATAGGATACTAGAGTTTATTACTATAAAACTTTAGGTTATTATTTCAGAGCAGAGGCTGAAAACGCAACATAGATCCATACCATTCATGCATACTATTCATGCACCATTCAGGGTAGAAAATAACCAGTTGTATTTGAGATCTTCACAGAGGACATGTGATGAGCAGTACATTTTCACCTGTGTAGAACATAGGTGCAGTATAGTGGAGAGTCAGAACCTCTCCACTGTACATGAGCCCCCCACATTTTTTTCGCTCCCCTCTTTTTCAGTGTTCTTGAAGGAAGTCTCAGGAAAATGCTGAAGTGCTCTGTTGTTTAACATCTCAAATGAAACTGGCACTGTAACCTCTGCGTGGCCCTGGAGCTGCATAGGAATTACTTCCTGCTCTTTGCAAAGGAAGATGCCTTCAGATTTTGTTATATGATAACAAATATGGAAAAGGAGGCCTCCTCTAGTTCTAGCAATCCTATCCCTCCCAGTGGGCCTTCCTAGACGTAGCAGAGTTAAAACTCCCAGGTTTTATTTTCAGAACATGGTCATTTCTCATTTTGGTATTTTAAAGTAAACAATTTCTAGCTCCCATGTATTATTCAAGTAGAGAGAAGTGGGTATCCAGTGCATACATAATCAAACATCCAGCCTGCTCTAGACAACCTTCTCAAATCACTTGAGAAATTCCCGTTTTGCTTGTGTTATCATACTCCATTCACCTCCTCCAACTAGTTAATGCTTCAAGCATCATGTCACATGTTTATTTTGCAGCTGTGGGAGGAAACTTTCAAGTTTTCTTGTACTGTGTTGTATCTAACAGCCTGGCCATAGGAGAAGAGGGGTATCTAGCCAAATGTTACTGGTGTCACTCTAGTAGAGAAATAACCTCTTGAAAGTAGATTTCTTTTCCTTTTTTTTTTTTTTCCTCCTCAGTGAGAAAATATCAGTTACAGAGAGAGAAAATAATCGTTTTCAGCTACCTGCCTATCAAGCTCTTTCATTACTGTCATGAAAAATCCTTATTGCTGTTTGAAGTTTTAGGTAGTAATGTTGTGAATTTTTTTGTTACTGCCAAAACATTTACATGAAACAGCTATTCAGATCAAATTGTCTCTAAACTGCAAAGTGTGCACAGATTCAAAATTATTCAAATTAGAGAGATTACTGCATATTGAATTCCACAATAGAAAACAGCAGAACACTAGCACTGCTGCAGATTTACAGGAATCGCTAAAGTGACACTTAAAAAGAATATTTTCCTTAAGTGCACAATTACATTGAGCACAAAATCCAGTACTTAAAGCAGTGTTTCACTGCCAGAAAAACAGAGTTGATACTAATGTCTTACCAACACAAAGCAATAATGTAAAGAGCTATTCCCAGATATATGTGAAACTGAAAATATAAATTCAAAATGTGCAGTAAATTTTCCAAGTTAGTCAGTGCTATCAGGATCCAATTAACTGCGGTTTTATATTTCTGAATTCTGTGTATTTGTCTTTCAGCAGAATACTAATTATGGAAAAGACTCAAAAATATCAACAATGTATACTGGAAATTTCAAGCCTTACGTGAGGCATCATACGAGGTATGTAGAAATGCTCTCCTTGTATAATATGCTAAATAAGTGTTATTATAGATTTTCATGTGGGGATTCTGTGTTTCAGTGACGGAATTATAAGGCAGCCCTAAGGGCCTCCATAAAAATATTGGGAAAGAGCCATAAGTGTAGTCTTGGAAGAATCATAAGAAGGGCTCTCTGATTAGAAAATAAGAGTCCAGGGTTATTTCTGTTAGAGAAGACTGACGAAAACTTACTATGCAGACAAACCTTTAAAACCTAAAAGCAGAAGCTTCTACATCTGCAGCTGTGAAGAGCTTGCTAAAGAAAAGCGCGGACTGCAGAAAGAACTTGTGTGAGGAGTGCAACCCTTTGGCCTTTTAGTCTCAGATATTTAGAGGATAGTGTTTAAAATTTGTTGCTTGGGGGAAGAGCAGTTAGATCTTCCTTCTCCACCTTAAAAAACTGAAACCTATATTATGGCTCTGATTCAATAGGGCGTTTCAACACCTAGTTTAAAGCATCAGACAAGCTCCAACGAGTATAGGAAGTGCGTGGGCAGACTAAGTGACATAGGCACATATGTAAGTATTCCGCTGAATGGGCCTGAAAGTTACATTTGGGCAAATATTTAGTTAGAYAAACCCAGCACATTTAGTTAGATAAAAACACATTTTTCTTTTTTTTTCAATAGTTTTAAACTTAAATTTACTTAAATTTGGATGTAAAAAGCTGTAGATAAAATATGTAAAATGTGGTGAATTAAAGACTTGGAAATTAATTTCTCCTGGGACCTTTTACAGTCTAGACTCCATTGACATATCCTGCCAATTTGTTTGCCTAGTCTCCCTGTGAACGTAGCATTTGATACTCCAGGCAACCTAGAAATTCCTGATTAGAATTCTTGATTGCTACTTCCTCTAGTGCTCTGTGTTCATAATGAACTTTTTAAATATGATTTTTAGCTTAAGGCTTTCCATTCCACAAGAACTGAGAATATATATTGAATGAGTAGCTTTCAGAGAACGGTAAATGTCTTCCTGTCGTTTTCCAGCAACACTGAGACAGAGAATGACGTGGTGAAAGCTCTCTAGAACAAGATTTTAAGGAGCAGACGCACACAGTTTCCAAAGCTGAAAAAAGAACCAGAGAACCCATAAGTCTGGCTAACGAAGGACGTTAAGAAGCTCAAGTATAGCTGGTGATCACCTATGTGCTGTGATGCTAAAGCTCATCTTGAGTCTCTGAGGGGCCTGATTCATGCACTGTCCATAGCTTTATTGGAGAACTCTTAAGRCATCTTCCAGGTAGGGACAGGAAGACCATCTGCTCCAGGTTGTCAGTGTCCATTCCAAGACGACAAGGTGTTCTCACAGGGTGACTGTGATTTAATAGTATTTCATCACATCTATATATAAATGACAAAAAGAAAACTGAACAAGGAATTTTAGGTCTGATCTCAGGTAAACAGAAATATGAGGGATTACAGCAATATCAGTGACATCCATGTATGCATGTACTACTACTGATGATGATTGTACTTGTTAATATAGGTGACCCCAAAGCAGTCATTTATTTCATTATTCTGGCACTTGACCTACAGGTATCGATGTACTAAGAAATGCAAAACAGTCCTTAAGGAGTTACTCTTCTTTCAGGAAAGCCTTCCTTTCAACTTCCAGTTCATGAACAGAAGGTAAGAATACCTGAAGGTAAGTGTCTTCAGAATATCTAGTAACTTACAGTATATTTAAAATCCTTGCTTTAATGGTACCTTGTAGTAAGAAGTTCTATGAAATACACACAATTCAATGCTGTCTTCCCTGCATGGCCCCCATTTTGCACATTTTCACCATGTGGCTTCATGCTTTTCTCAAAGATAGATTATTCTCCATGTTCAACTCCCTTGTTAAGACAAGGCATCTTTAGGTTGCCACTGCTGTGCTAACAACCTCATAGTTTACCCCCCACATGGTGTGTACATGTTTCTGTAATGGTAGGATTTGATTGTAATATTATTCATTACCTCAGACCAGCCCTTTGTTAGCTGTTTACATCAATATCAACAAACTGGGGACTTCTGGATGTGGACCACTGGAGACAAGCTGAATAAAAGAAATATAAAGCATTTCCACCAGAAAGATTCCAGTAACTAAACTAATCTTCAGGGGGTGATGCTGATTCATTAATGATACTTCTTGCAGAGCCTTTATTGCTTTTTAGCTAAGCACACAATGCAGCTGTATAATTAAGCCACAGGCATAATACGGGACAAAAGGCACATGTGGCTTTTTTGCTGTTTTTAATTTTCTTCCTTCCAGCTATTACTAGGCCTGCTCTAGTGGCAACAACAAGACATGAAGTTGTGCTCAAACTCTGTCATCTCAAATTCATAATTCATGCTGTTTTTTGAAAATACTAATTTTACTACAAAAATTGTTAGATAAAGCACAGTCTCTTCTAAATGCCTTCATTAGTCCAAATAGCTTGATCTGAGGAAAAAAAAAAAGGCAAGAATACTTTACAAATGAAAAATGAACTGAGAACAGAAGAAATTGTGAAAACTGATTCCTATTCTGCCAATCAGATAAATCAAACATGGTTCTGCAAAATGTATTGAAACCAGCTGTAGGAATAAGCAGACCACARTTTACACAGGGAAGTGTAGCTAGCTAATTGTTCCAGATCGTCTGGGAAGATGCCACAGGGGCAAAGGTGCTCAAAAGAGCTGGGTACTTTTTGAAGAAAATTTTGGAGAGCTGAGGAAGACCCCTACCCTTCCCAGGAATATGAGAAATTATGGCAAAAGGCCCTCTTGACTAAGTAAGGAGCTTTTTCATCGACGAAATGGAAATGAGACCATACAAGAAGTGGAAACAAGGACCGGCAAGCAAGGAGGCATTTAAAAGTATTGCTTGCCAGTATTACTTACTGGTGGGACAAAAAGGGAATTTCAAAACCAAACTGGAGCTAAAACTAACAAGTGATAATARAAAAGTGAGAAGGGCAAATCTACAGGTATGTTAGTAGCAAGGGAACCATTAGCTTTTGCTTTGAAGTGATTTGCTGAGTGGAGCTCCAATGAAATCTCCAAATGCTTAGCCATGGACTACCCAGAATGACTACAATTAATGTAGGTATGCTTGACTTTGCTGTAAACTGCATACAGAAGGTCTGGAGCTTGCCAACGTCCAGTTAGACATTCAATTTTAGACATTCTCAGAGAGACCATGGTAAATATCCACAAGGCAAGTTATCTCTATCTGGAAATGTTTCTTTATCCTACCTCTCACCTCACATTGAATTAAGGGAGTCAAAGCTATAATACAGCTTTAACCAGTCATGGTAATCATTCTTCAAATGACATACCCAGATGTAATGGAGCTGACTTTCTGGGAGGAACATTTAGTATGTGCTAGTGATTACGTGACACTTGTTAAGCAATAGTACTTCTGCTTTGAAATGGTTCTGCAAGAGTRGAAAAAAATGTTTTAAAAATACATTTCTAAATATTAAATTAATTTATTCAACATGGTCTGTAAATACGCAATGCTTCAAATTCTACAATGGGCTAAAGGGATAGCATGAAATAGTTTTCATGGAAAATCCACAGTTTAAGCTACCTATWCTCTCAATAACAAGATCTATTTTAGATTAAATAAATAATGCTTGAACCTATAACYTGACAAAACACCAATATCACCTGTTCAGAATCTGTTAAGGAGTTTTGTTTTGACTTAGTCTCTGTCTCATGCTTATGGAAAGTGAGATGCAACAAGCTTCTCTGGATTTTTATGGCTTTTTTWAAAGATACTTTTAATACTCTGTATATTTTGTAATAACACAGGAAGCTTCCAGGACTGCAACTGCAATCTGTCTTTTTCTATAGAGAGCTACTTACAGAAATGCTACTTGGGTAGCTAGCAGTTCAGCCATGTTTATGAAGACTAGCCTCCTTGTGGCTCCCGTAAATATCTTCAGCCCTAAGTTCCTTCCTTCAAGTTTCATTAAATTGATTCATTTCTCTTTCCTATTGCATCTCGGTCTGCAGAGCCTCTGAGGCCAAAGCTTACCAGGACTATGACTTATAGACACAGCCTTTTAACATCATACCATTGTGGCCTGCTAAGCTTCATAATTTTGCAACTGCATTATTAGTTTTGATGGAGATGGAGGCAGAAGATTCCCTCTATGCTGCTACTTTCYTTGTTTGATAGAGTTCTTCCAAGCTGGCTCTCTCTGCTGCCTACCTACCAGAATTTCCTATTCCAGACTTGCAGCTGAGGCTTTCCCTAAAACTTCCTAGTCCTACTTTGGGCTTTTTGGGGGGAATTTCATTGCTTCTCTGCAGTCTTTTTCTATTTCCCTCTCAGTTCTCAAGCTTGCAGACATCTTGGATGACCTAGACCCTGTCAAGATGAAATGGATGACTCCTGTCACTTGTCAGCTAGCTTTTATGTAACTGGGTCTATATAGAAATAGGGCCAAAATAATCTGGTGTCACTGGTGTTCCACTGCTGCAACACTCTGATCAGTAAGATTTTCTTTTAGCACTTCAAGGATGATCAATAACAGTTTGGCCTGCTGATCCTTTCTAAAGGAGTAGTGCTCTGGAGTGAGACACTATTTGAATTATTATACCAATATGGTGATTGTAAGGATAAACACTTCAAGTCAGCTATCCCCATGAATAACATGTTATTGCAGATAGCTRTTAGCACTGTTTTCCCTTTCTCACTGGAGGCTTTTCCTGTGCTGGAGGCTTTTCTTAACACTGCCTCCATTATGGCATTTAGATTGCCATCCACAGGTCAGCCTAACAGGGYAAATCCCATTCATGGACTTTTTAAATGTTGATTCTTGTTTCCTCTTTTATTTATTTTCTTAATACATCATGGGAATCTCTGAATCAGTCTAAGCAATTTTACCAGTTACTGTATGCATACTCTTCTCCAAGCCCAAAAAGGTATGCAGTGATGGTTATTATGGTTAGTTCTTAAGCTGCAGATTCTAAATCCACACTTCAGTCTGCTTTGCATGAGTTTTAAATACAGATTTTTTTCCTCCTATCAGACTTTTTAAGGCATTGAATGGGAGAATTATGAAGAGAGGAAGGCATGCATTTTGGAGGAAACAATGTCTTTCAAACACTACATTTGGCTCTTTTAGAACGTTTAAGTGTAAAATCAAATACGATTGTTTCCCTGCCTTCTTGTTCCATCCTTGCAGCAGTTCTTTCTGCCATGCTGCTAATGTACTTTCTTAAGACCTCCTTTGTATTTCCTAATCTTTTCTTAAGTCATCCAGTTCATGCTCAGATTCTCCCGGRAGGAAGATGCTCAGCTTTTCTGATTGCATGCTGTTTGGATTCAGGGAGACAAGTCAAACTTACTGTGAGTCTGCAAAAACATATGCTGGAGTTCATAGTCAAGTTTGGGAAGAGATGGGTCCTGATTTTTTTAGGAAGTAATCATGTTTCATACTGTACTGTTTTTTCTTTTTTTGTGTACAGTTGCTGTACACTTTCCTTGAACAGTTACATGGCAGCATTAGTAAAACAAAGCCATATGGTTATGATTTCCACTATCAACTGCTAGTGATACACACACACCTTCTCTGGACATTTTTGTTCCTAATTAGAGAGGAAATATTTTACTGAGATTTTTTTTTAATTTATTTTTGGTTTTGCCCTAATTTATGTTTGTTTGATAGCAAATACAATAGAAGTTTTACTTCAGGGGGAGACCGCCTGGCACTGACAGAAGGCAAATAAGGAGTAATAAACATGCTTTTTGCGTGCAAATCACACCAATATTTAATAACCATTCACTTTTTGGCTCTTTAACAAACCTATTAACTGATGCATTTCGTACACATTCACTATATTGAGATATAGACCTAGTGCCAATAAATAGTTGTTTCTCAACAAAGCTTTGGCAACCTATTTTATAAGTGATTCCTGGTAAAGGATTTTTACACTACAGGATTTCTGTGATTTGTTTCATTACCACAATGTATTATGGCTGGGGGGAAAAGAGAGCTGGGTGTCCTACTCAACCAGTTTCCAGTAAATCACAGTTTGCAGTATAAATGCACAGGAGTTTTTTTTTTTTTTTTTTTTTTTTCAAACAGAAATTCCTTCCCAACTACAGAATCATTATCTGCTATGAATTATCTTTTACATTTTTTTTCATTTTGTCAAAGAAAGAAAAGCAAGACATTTTGTTGTCAGAGCCCTCAGAAGTGGTATAAATGCTCATTGTCTAGCTAGCATCACAGATGCAAAGTGTGCCAGTGTCCAGCATCAGTGCATGTAAGAGCCCAGCCTCATAAAACACAGGCATTTAACTGAAGCAAAGCAATTAGCCCTCCATCGCTGCTCCCGTTCACAATAGTAAAAACAGCTGATGTTCCCTAAACTTGAAACAATGGGAGGATATGCATGGGCTGTGTAACTCTTACAAGCAGAGTAACTCCTTCCAGAATGGGATCGTGAGAAAGTAAAGCCCATAAATGGCCTTTCAGTTGATGAAGTCCTGAACAGTCTTTTATAATGTGAACTCATCACTCAGCTGTCTGTAGATGCACTTTTATTTAGAGACTCTCAGTTCAACTGCAGCATGCCAGCTTTTAGCAATGAACCATTCCACTGAATAATATTCTGTCTCAGAATTGTATTCGTCTCAATATTGATTTATTCAGCAGCATCTCTTCCTTCCAGCTCTCTCTTACGTGCCTTACCATGCTTATACCTCTTCCTAATGACCTCAGAACAACAACCACAGTTGAGAGTATGACAAGAAATAAATATTGCTTCTAGCCACAACAGTGAGACTTCATTTGATTAGGATACTAAGAAAAAAATCAAGTGAAGAAGACAATGAGCTCAGAAATTGAACTCTTCCACATGAATTCAATAGCTTATTCTCTTTTGGCTATTTTCTGCTCTTTCTAGTTTGGATCTTGCCATCACATCTAATCACTGGATACCCAGAACTCAGCCAGGTTTCTTGGTAGCAACAAGGCCATGTTCAAAAATGAAYCCCTGCCCCATCCCTTCAAAATTAGTACAGTTTTGTGTCACTTTCTAATCAGGATGCTTTTAAGCAATAGTTCCTCACTCGCAAGTATGAAACTTAGTGAAATAAAGAGCGCTTCATTAGGACTACGTGTTTGAGAAAACAATGCACAATAAATAAAACCATCTACTTCTCTACCTTTGGCTGTTGTCCACTGACTTTGTTCCCAACTCATGCAATGAATATTCCATAGGTAGCTATTATTTTCAAACATTATTTCTCCTTCCCTATCTGATGTATTCCCTGCATTTGACACTAGTTGGGTATTGTAGATCCAAAGCTTTAAGTCTTTCCAGGCAGGATGGTTTCTAACCTCTTGGGAATTACGTTTTTCTTTTATTCTGAATTTCCTTTCACAAACCCAGTGTAAAGCCCTYATGGGCTTTATTTCATGACTGATTTTTAAAAAAAAAAAAAAAATGCTTTCAGGGAAGATGACTCAGGTCTGCTGCTGTGGTTTCAGAAAAACATGCTTTGTTGAATAATTGCTTTGTTGAATGCCATTACGGCCTGTCTCTCCATCAAGTCTATTCATTATTAAATCCTTTGCAACTTCTTTTACAGAAAGGTCTGCCCAGTACAGGACGCTGAGGAGCACGGAAGGACTTCACAGTCATGTAGGTGTAACTATTATGGCTCCCCAGAATGCCACTAGCAGAGTGAGGAATAAAAAACAAATGCAACAGGACATATTTTTTATTACCCAACAGATGGTGGCATAGAGCTCCTACCTTTCTGATTATCTCTCCATCTGGTGATCTGGGTAAAAAACTAAACAGATTAACTGGTTTTTATGGGCATTCTTCTCTTGTTCACCAATAGATGGGAGCAGAGATTTCTCTACTCATGAAATTTTTAGGCCATAGCACTTATACAGTTTTTTAGACTACAAGAGGGAAAAAAAAAAAMCCCACAACAATGACGATATAGCTCATTCATGTGTCCCCAGTGAGAATTATATTGTTTAGTTTAGTAGCATAAAAATGAGGTTTGTAGTGGAAGTCAAATGGAAACCAGGAGTCAGCACACGTGAATTCTTTAAGCTTAGAAATCTCTGTTTCGGTATCTAGTGCTAGTCAAATTCATTTAAAACATTTACAACTACTCATTATTTCCCAGATATAAGTGTATTTTGGTTGGATTCAAGCCTTTGGAGAAGCAAATAAATATGTCCTAACTCCCATTCATTTTTCTTGGGGGATCAAAGAGGAAAAGCTATCCAGATGTAAATAGCTAAACCTCTAATGAGATGACCAGTGCCTTGTTTCTCTGTGTATTCTAAGCATTTAAATTAACATATTGCACTTAAGATACTCTGCACTTCTAAGCACAACAGCAGAATCCAGGCAGGTCTAACACAAAGCACAAGCCAGACAAGTGACTTCAGCGATTAGCTTTTAACATAGGTCTTTGACCTCTGGCCTTTCTTGTTCATCAAGGAAAGCCACATGCTTTGTTAAACTGTATTAACTGTGCCTGGTACTTCTCTCAGATCTGAAACATCAGCAAGAGCCTGCCTGCAAAAAGCAAAACCTCATRCATAGTTTATATTCAATATGAAGCTGAATTGATTATGCTAGAAATGGTATCTGAGCTGGTTCTCCATATGCCAATATGAAGAAATGGAAGTGGAGCATCTACATGGGTAATATCTGCATACGGTAATATCTGCATGGGTAACATCTGCATACGGTACTCTGTTGCTGTTCACCATCTCAGGCTTTTCAGTTCCTTTACCTCAAGAATCTCCACTCTGCACTTCTCTATGTCCTGTACTAATCCCTGGATCCTTGACTGAGGCACCCAGGTTAGGACTGTCAGTCTTTGTGCTTGCTGTCAGTGAGAGAGAAATGTCTGCAGAGACACTAACAACTTGCTGTTCTGAGCTACTTTCTGGCAATGTGTTTTTGCACTACATATACATGGGTTCTGAGGCCAGCAGATGCTACCATCACTAGCACTGCGATGTTGAAGTAGGATGAATCTGAGCTAAAAGGCTTGATTTCTATAGGCATTTGATGACGGGAATACAAGCTAAGCAGTCAGGGCTGCCCATAAAGATGCAGGACAATGGGACAAATAGTAAAGTTATTCCATCATTTTTCCTAATACCTGCTACTCATAGCTCRTTTTTCAGTTCCTCTACAGATTGCAAGCAAAACAAATGCTCTTCTGGTAGTCTCCTGTTAAATGGAGCCCTGAAGTGACTGTCCAAGTTCAAGAGCTTATATAGGATGCATCACATTCTTCCACATGGTGAGGGTAAAATTCTTCAACCCATTTTAAAACCTGGTGTTTTTTTTTCTTTTTTTTTTTTTTTTTCATGAATGCCCTGCAGTCTTTAGGTAGGTGGTACCAAGAAAAAAAGAAAATGTGGTAATTATAATCTGTATTACAGGGTAACTGTAATCACTTACCACACACCAAGAAACTATAAACCTCTGAGGACTATGGCTAAGCTAGAGAGAGAATGTTATCAGTGAGCACTGAGGCACAAATTATGCATGGCCAGCCCCTCTGCTGATATAAATTACTGCTGTCAATGATTGACGCTTCAGAGCCTGAGAGTGTGAATAGAGGCACGTTTTAGTCACAGCTATGTCCTAGAGCCAAGAAGCAGATGTTGTACCTGGGAAGCCTTTATACAATAATAGTATAAGGTAGTATTCACTTTTTCTTAAAACTCTATGTGGTGGCTTGCATAGTCAATTCCTGCTGGTGAGACAGATGTGTGGGATACAGCTTTCTTTGTCCTAATGCACTTGACCTTTGCTGGCTCTGAGGYGCTGTTATAGATACCCACCGCACCTCCACTGCACCTCATCTCACAGGGAGGTTCTGGACATATGGCAGCAGGAGGATATAACCTGGGAGAGATTTTGCCTAGTTCCCAGTCAAATCTTTACTTGCGTACATTTCTTTTATTAACTTTTATAAACTAGGAAAAACACTACAAAGGAAGCTAGGAATTTTACGACCACTAGGTTAAAACAGGCTCCTTAGTCAGTATTTAGGAATTACAGTTGGAACAGCTAAGATKATATTCTTCAGTGATGAGGGTTTTACAGCAGCAGAACAATTCATTCACCTTACACTATACAGTCAGCAGAGAATGGGACAGACTGGCAATACTGCAAAGATTGCTCAGCAGTCAACAGTGGCTAAGCTTTGATGTGGAAAAGGGAGCTCAGCCACAGGGCCAAGGGGGAGTAGCAGGTCCTGAAGTCATTCACCCTCAGTCATCAGTGCTAGGGGAATCCTGTGTATGGGAGATGCTGTATAAGGCCTTTCTGAGGAGGAACAGAACTGAGGATTACATGTATAGCTCTCACACCAGTTCATAAATGGCAAATTGCTTTTGAAAAGTGATTTGCTTTGAGGACTAGTGTTGAGCAGGCATAACAGAATAACTATTTTTCATAGTACAAAAGAAAGGCAGGGATGAAGAAGTTGAAATAAAGAAGAACAGTTTTACTATAGTGTGTGTGTATGTGTGTGTGTATATACACACACATCTTCCTCTCTCCTATTATGGGAGAGCCACCACAGTCTTGATTTCTAGATGAAACAGAGCAAAGTAGGAGCTACGAGCATCTATTAGTTTTAATGAGAGGGGCAACCAGGATCCTGAAAAGATTCTAAAGATATTTCAACCTACAACTTATAACTAAAATAGAAGGAATAGTTTTATTAGATATGTCAAACCACAGATCACAAGGTGGGAAAACATACAGCACATATTATGCTTCTCATTAAAATTTGTGTGTCTGTCTGTAATACAGGATGCACACAATACCGCCTCTTTACATTCAAAACTTGTTCCTGGGACAGTGAAAGCCAAGTATGTTCCCTAGTGAAAGCCAAGTATGTTCAGTGCATGACCCTACCTTACCTTATTTTCTAAAACAGAAATATGGATGATGTTGCTTAGGCATATAGATGACAGTGATCTTCATGTCTTGCAGAGATTACAGAAAGCAGTGAAAGGGCAACTCTACACTATCAAAAGGGACTACCCAGCTTGATCTCACCAGTATTTGCTCTGACTATTGAATGAATGACTCAAGGAACTGAGAAGCTGAGACTTTAGATCTGCTGCTGTTCTTTCTCAGACCCAGCCAGCCAGGCTTTCAGTAAGGAACCATGGAAAAACAGTCTGCAAACTATTCAGCAAACCTCTTCTTACATTACACTTGCCACTCTTTGCCGTAATACACTTGTGCGTGAGCAGTGTTAGATYRAACTGGATGACAGCTATTTCACCTAGTTTAGCATGCCCTTATGCACCTCACTCACCATGGCATGTCTGCCCATGGATGCCACATATTTTTCATTTTCTTAGCTCAAGCCCCTGTTTTGAAGAGTCAAAGACTGCCAGACCATGATCTGGTTTGTGTAACTCAGAACAGTTTGCAAGTAACACTAGGTTTCCAAATAGAGTCAGAGAATGGGCTCTGCACAGTAGTTTCCTAGGCACTTTCTGATGAAGACCTGGGGTATTTTTTTCTTGATCACAAACTTCTTCATATCAGGTATATTCAAAAACAATCTTTCACATTTCCTACTGAAGCATGTGCTTCACCAAGTCTGAGTCACACCCCAGGCTGCAGATGTGACTTGCCAGCAGGAGTGTGAGATGCAAGAGCCCACATATGTGCACCTGGTGCATCAGCAGGCACTTGGACACGTGCGCATAAGCTACCAGGGGCCATGCCTTAAATGAACCTGTTTGACTCTCCCCGGCAAATGTGATGTTTTCATGCAATYGGGTATCACCTCTGACGTCTCCGCAGTGAGGTAAAATTTTTCCTAATGCATCTTCACGGTAAGCAGCCACTGTCCCAGCATGCTGCTCCGCAGTCACACAGCCATGTTTCAACCTGCCTTCCACAGAGAATGCGGCCATGCCAGGGCCAATACAGTTTTCTATTTTTATTTTGTTCCCTTTAGAATTTTCCATGAGGTATTTCTAATATTTATTCTGCATTTAACTGAACTGTTTCACTCTTCCTTTTTAACCATTTCCTTCTTTAAATTAAAAGTATTTAGCACTTTTTCTGAGTCCCCAGGTGTCCATGACCCACTAAACCTCCAAAAGGTGATCTTATCTCAAGACAGATTTTGAATGTGCATAGAATTTCTCAGGTTTTTTACATGTCATTTGCTTTACTCTGGGGTGAAGATCATTCCAGATCCCTTTCACAACAGGGTTTCTCTGAAGCCCAGTTCTAAAATGACGTTTTTGTCTCTTCTGGCAGTAWTCCTACAAATACCATTGGTCTTAACTAGCCAAGCTAGTGTAGAAGTTGTCAAGAGTTCTGAAATAAGGAGAGTGGAGGAAAGGAAGTCAGCCAACTGCATACCAAGAAGGAGGCCTTTAGAAGTTAATAAAAATCCTAATTTGAAATTTGGGTATGTTCCTAATTTACTCAAGCCACTTCCCTATAGCAATAAGCTCTACTAAAAACACACTCTTCTTCCCAAAATTATCTTCTGATTTTTAAAAATAACAGCAGCCTTTCTGAAATGATTATTTTTCTAACTGATGATTTCAATTTTAAAATTAAAACTTTATCCTGCAACAGAGAACAACACATATAAGTGGGCAAGGGGGAAGTTTCACAAAGTTAGCCTAGAAAACACCTGATTAAGATGTGGCAGTGGTTCACTGTTTTATACCTCTTGCACAAATTCAGCTGCCTAAAGGTTAGGAGTAAAAGATTAAYGATTTTTAGGTACCTCTGGAGAACTCACTATGTAAGAGCCAACGTAGGAAGGGATCCTCTGTCCTAAGGGGGAATCTTTGATTTTCCATTCAATTAAGATAAAGCTGAAGGAAGCAGCTTAGACTAGATGCCCAACTTAGGTGAGTTGAATCTTGCCCTGAATTATGTGGCAGGTAGTTTTTTTCTATTAAAAAATCAGTGCAAATGTCTATTCTAAATTGGTGCATAAGGCAAAGAGCTGATGACAAGTCCTTTTGACCATGGTGTAAACTCAAGTTTCCAGATATTAGCAACCTGCCTGCATTCTTGTAAAGAAAAGAATCCAACTAATCATATGGTCTTCTTTTCATATAGGCATGATCTGTGAGATAGAACTAGCACATAAAATTCAAACCCTTAACAAAAGTCTTTGTTTTTTTCTTAGGCTACAATTTATTCAGCCTTGCAGGAGTATGGCTTCTATTACACATCAAAAGTATTTCACAGGGAAATACGTTACTCCAGATTGTTTATATTAAAGCCACACATATTCTATCAGTGCTCCCTATCTTCTGTGCCCCTCTTGATCAAGAAGCAAGAGATGCAGAAAAGCAAATAAAAACCATAGCTTGTGTGAATGTGCCGACATACTGCTATTGATTCTCTGGATCAGAGCTGCTTACTCAGTGGAATTTGTAGCTTGGCAGCACCGACTTCCTCTAGAATTCCACAAAGGCATTCCTATTGCTCTGCAATCCAACTGCAGTCTCCAGGCCCAAACCATGATTTGTGGTGAGGATATTTTGCTTTGACAGACCAATGTCACTTTGTTTTTACATAATCAGCCCTTTCTATTCTATCTGTTGGCTTCAGATAACAGCAATGAAAAACATTTTCAAGTGGAACTGGCTCTTYTGCACTTCTAATAACCCTCCATTTATGTCCTTCAAGGACGGATTTGCCACTAGCAGAAAACAAGGCAAATATCTCCAAGCTGAAGTGACTCAAAGCAAAGTAACATGTACTTTCACTGTACTAGGATTTTGTTTGGGGAACATTTCCACCTGAATGAGTTGCAGAAACATGAAAGCATTTTAACCTGTGAGAACTACCATGCTCCTATCTATAAACCACTGATAGGATTTTTATATAGAGCCCTAAAGATAAAATGACATGCAGGGCATTTTGCCAAATTCAAGAGCTCAGATGTTTGAGAGCAAAACAAAATAAACCCAGGCATTTAAACTCATTTCTGAAATCTGTCTGGTGGCTGATCCCATGGCACATACCCCAAACACATGCACTGTGTCAGCTCTGCCTCTATATACCCTTATACTCTCTCTATATACTCTATATACTCTATACTCTTAGACTGCCRTGAGTACATCAGCGCTCCTGCTATGATATTGCTCATGGCACCTCCTCCACAATAGGGAAGGTAATTAGCAGAGAAATKACTACTGGTGCAGACAGAAAGTAGACAAGCAATCTTCAGGGTTTCAGTTCATTGAATTATTGTCTTCAAACCAGTGACTAATCTTCCCAGACCCCATTTTGTAGCTGTTCATTTCTTTCTTTTCTTCCTGCAAACCACACTCCCCCCCTTTTTTTTTTTTGGCTGAGACTATGGCTTATTCTCATTCACTTTATTTCTTTCCTTTTAAAGGGTATAGGGCAGCCTTACTGTTGCCAAGGATATGGTCCATGCATGTGACATCATGSCATAGAAAACACATTCATTCTTGGCACATTCATTCTTGGTTTAATGATGCTGAAATCAGTAAAGCTAGACTGGGAGCTGGACTTACAAGGTATGAAATTATAGAAGGAATTTTCTTTAAAGAAAGTGCAGTTAAAATAAATTTCAGCTAAAAGTATACAGTTTTAAGATATTTGTTTACAAAGTTTTTATTGCCAATCTCACAGCACAACATAGATCAGAAGCAGCAAACAAATGCCATTTTGACAARAAATTAGCAGACAACATTGCAGACTGGAAAATACTTTTTTCTTTTTTTTTCTTAACTGCACAGAGCCGCTTAGAAGATAAAGCAGTCCCTGTTTTACTGTTTTACCAAAATTTAATTAATGAAGAATAATACTTCGGCAACTAGCAAAACCACCTCTGTAGGATGTGGAGTGTTAGAAATAGATGAAAAATTGCCTACATAAACAGTTCAGCAACTTGGGGGTAACCTCTCAGAACATTTGTATGCACAATTGCCCTTCTGTGTAAAACAAGACATGCAGCCACCCCGGGGAGTGAAGGGCAAGTCATGCCTGTGTTGTCAGATACTGAGCTGGTCCAGAACCACATGAGCTCTGTTCCATCACATCCTTTTGACTTGAGTTTGACTCACAGAAATGTAAGTAGCTCTAAATGAGCAAATAAATAGAGAAGATCTCCCTGAGAATATGGAAATGAAACTCAAAGGATGCCAACTCTATGTATGTATTTCTGTGTTGGGATCTGTTTAGGCTCAGCTCAGGATTCAGAATGAGGTATCTCCATTTAACGTCACTTTGGGGTTTCTAGAACTCAAGAGCGTTGAATGATCAGACCCAGGGTGCTCCAGTAGCATGGCCCAATCTATTCGACATTCAGTGCCATGGCTATGGAAAGCTCAAGTATTTGAAATTACAGTGACTGTGAAGAATTTAGCACTAAAGAGCTCCCATCTCAATTACTAGCTGCAAAATGTCAACACAACCTTCCTTTGAGAATATAATCAATTAAATGAGGCTTAATTAATTAGTGTCAATAAAGCAGCTGTGGCAATTACGGTGGAAGTAAATAAATGTACATATTGTAAATTATTATCTTCTTTGCAAAGGATTTGTTTTGAAATCTCTGTGGCCTCACAAAGCTATTGTGAACACCACTGGGGAACATTCAGAGATAAACTGCAAATTGCTGAAGTAGTAATGTATTTTTACAGTAGAAAACCAAACAGCAAGAAGACTTTTTCATTATCCCACCATGGACTTGATGGTGAAATACACACTCAATATTTAATTTCCACCTCATGCCACATCATGCGAAACACATAAGTTAACTGTTTAACTTTTGGGGAGATTATTTTAAATGTATTACACCTGGCAGCTCCACTGAGGACTTTTCTTCTGTCAAGGTCACTCTTCTATAGCACAAGAGCAGAAAAGGAGGAGGCTATGGCACTCTGAACGGTTTCATATGCAAATAGAAAGCGAGTGTGTATTCACTGGTGCTGATTTTGCTCTCATTTGATCTCATTCTATTGAGAATCAGGTACAAAAATGCTAAACAACTCAGTAACACTGATTGTAAAAGTCTGATATAAATACAGGTGAACACACAGAGAATATCCCTCATCTCATGGAAACAGGGCAGTTCTTATAATGTCAAGAGGTACCAGCACAAGGTAATTGCTTATCCTGGGTCACAGGATGATGCCAAGAGAAAGAGAAAAAAATGGCATGAATGTATGAAAGATAGTCCATGAAGTTATTTATTGTATATATAGCTAAGCAGTTGGTATTTGCAATGCCTAAATGGTAGTCCGAAAAAGCAAATTTTGAGCTATACTCAGCTGATATCTATGTGAAACTTTAGACAATTTTGAAAGGCAGGCTTCTTAGAAATTAAATCTGTTGAGGCCTTTCCATTGACTATGCCAAGATACCTTTTTATCGTCATCTGAAGCACTTCCTCTGCAAAGGAGTGGCGACGGGTTGTGTATAGTGCAACTTTAGGGATATGTGCTATTCCCTGGTAGCGATGGCACCAGAAGTGTGTTGTCCTACTCAAATGAGATACTGCTGGATTTTCAGTTTCATCCAGGATATTTGGGTGTATGTGCTTATCTGTTTGCTCTCCCACAGGCAAGATTTAATGCTAAATATGTCTCTGTTTTACAACAGTGCAAGGAGTTACTAACCTCATGGGATGAATGCATTTGGTTTCTATTCACAGCTGGGCACTTCTTTTTTGCCTACCTCAGCTAAAGCAATTTGTGTCCCAGTGAATAAATGAACATTAAAATGAGTAATGAGACAAGCAAAGATACGAAAACTAGTAAAAACTTYAAATATAGCTTCAGAAAAACACCCACAGAGGAAGAAGTGTGAGAATCAGAGTCCTTTCTGAGCCCAGCTAGACTTAAGAATCCCTCAGAACTGTTTGGGCACCTAAATAGGTAACCTCATGGCAGTTGCTTTTCAGCCATTAAGTATCTTTGAAGATCTCTTTCTGGTGCTTTATAAAGGTAATAACAGAGTTATGGTAAAACACAAACGAGCCCATCTTGCATTACAGGTTTGGTCTGCAACAAAAGAGAGCTTGATTTTCATTGGATTTATAAAGTAAAACTTTTAAAAGTGCTTCTGATAGCTACTTTTTAGACCTCTCAAAGTCTGAATTCTGCCTTTTTAATAAGGCATAGGGCTTCTATTCTTCCTTTTTTTTCTTTCATAAAAGACAAATTAATTTGGGGGAACATTTTAATGCATTTTAAAAGAGATTTTATAACACAACCTTGCCAGATGTCAGTCTCAAACTATACAGTTTTCTATGAATGGAGAACCTTTTCAGATGCTTTACATTTAATAGTCCATGACAGCTTTTATATAAACAGAGAAAATGAGTGATTTTTCTGGCATTTAATGCACTGAAAACTAACCAATTCTGTCTATAACATCATCTTCAGTGAGGACTCCTTTTTCAGAACTTTTGCTTTATATATTCCATAGCATTTAACTGACTCAGAATTCCCATTACCAAGGCACTTGACCAAACAAAAAGCCATGATAAGAAAAACTGAACATTTTCCTTGTTTCCAAAGACACACAGGTGATACCTGGGCTCAGATTGTATGATCTTAATTTACATGGGAATGTATGAGAAGTCCAGTGACTATAGAGGCACTATAAGATTGCAGGACTGAATGAATATTTGTCTTTGCTAGCTATAGTAGGATGGAGTCAATGTGGCCCAGGAGGTCTTTCACAGAAAGCTCCATTTAGGTGAGATGAATCCCAGTCTGTAATTCAAATTCTCAAATATACATCTGTGTCTGACCCTGCTGACTCTCCTTAAGTACGTGCCAGTTTTCAGGGGAAATACCAACTCAATTTGACACTTCAATCTGAAAATTACAGCTGTACTCTGGTATATGTCTACAAGAGTCCATGGACCCTTGGGTAAYAGAAATAATAATGTGGGTAGACTTTCTAAGGCTTGTGTTATCTTTCAATTTCATTGTCTATTTGTCTCATTCCCTATCTTTCATGTTCATCAAAAGTATGTTTAGGTTAATTTATAAAATTAATAACTTTAACCCCACTAAAAAAAAAAGCCAGCCCACAAACATTTCAATGAAAGGGGCTATTTGCAGACTTCGGTTTAAGCAATTACTGCATAGTGACTTTAGGAAACAACTTCAGTGTTCCTAGCTCAGCCTATATTTGAACACCTTTTCCAAGAAAATTTTAAGGGATTTTTTTTTTAAAACAGTGAAGCAGTTACTATCATCCTACTATCACAAAACTATCATTTTTCTTGAGTCTTCTCTTTGATTTTTTTTTCCAGATAATTTGACCCCAAACTCTGTTTTCTTTTGGTGATCAGCACATGACAATCTTAAAACAAATTGGCTAAAATTTGGTCAAGCTGGAAAAGGTCAAAAATGAGGCTCTAAGGGCCGTATGGTTGCAGTCTTTGCTACTGGATCCATAATGAGCAGAACAAGTTCCATCATCATGCCCTCTACATTCCACTTAATTGGCTGGTTCTCTCCAAGAAAAAGCAGCAGTATTGACTTACTGCACTGTATAAATGTGTTTATAGCTTGGCACTAACACACTTATGCTCACCTTTTTTCCAATGTAGATTTCAAATAAGCGCTTTGCTCAAATAAGTCTATTAACTTGCAAGTGCCTAAAGCTAAAACGGAATTACGAGAGGACAGATTTGGGGTTATAGCCCAAGACAGCTGCAAAGGGTTTCTGGAGTCTTCTTTGAGTCCTCATTGTGACTGATTTGTAAGCATCACTCATAGAAAAATAATGAAAGAAGTAAAAGCAAACCTGGAAGGATATGTTGGTTTGGACCAGATTGCTTATAACTTTTGCTAGTGCTCACACCCACCTAATTCCATAGCGTAGACAATATTTAGTGTCAAATTAGAATATTACCCATTCATTCTTTCTTTATAGAAATTTAATTTTGAGTAATCACATTTCCCCTCTGTTTTCTTGTGTGCTGTTCTGATTTATATTAAACTGGGAAGAAGACCATCTAACTGTGATCTGTCTAGCAGTGTATTTCACGTGTCTGCTTTGGTGTCAGGTGGTTTGAATAACTGGAAAAAAGCTGCCACTCTTCCAGCCTGGGGGACTGCACAGAGTCCATTGGTACTGCCTGGGAGCTGCTGCAGGGGCTGTCCCTCTGCACTGCTCATGCTACCATCATGTGTAACAGCAATTACCATCCCTACGGGTTTATTTAATCAAGCAGAAAGTTTTAGTGGACCCCTAAGTACAATACATAATTACCTATGTCAGTTCAAGATTAGGTCTCTCCAACAAAGCAATAAAAAATTCTAGTTGTAAATGGTTTGACTTTATCTGGAATTAAAAAAAAACAAAAACGCCCTTAATATCTAAGGAGGAGAAAATMATTTATAGAGGTCAAAATTAAATTAAGCAAGGTGAACTTTAGGATGAATGTCAGAGRTGAAAATACCATAGTAACATCTACTTAACTGTGGAACAACCTCCCAAGAGAAGTGAATGATGGAAGCCCACAGTCTGAAGAGTTACAACTGTATTAGGCAAAGCTTTCAAAAAGAAACAACTGAGGGAGCAGCGCAGGCTAGCAGCAACAGTGCAGGGATAGTGCCTGGCAATTGAAAGCCATAGTRCAAGCTTTTGCTCAGACATTTACAATGGAGAAAGTAAATTAGATGTTGGAAGCACAGTGAACATGCAATTGTCCTGCATAAAAATCTATGCATATTTCTTAGGTAGCGTACTCTGCTTATCTTGAAATCCTAGCCTTGTTTAAGCTAATAGTATAACACAAAGCCATCAGAGGACACCAGTGAATCTGCCTAATATTTTTCTGTCTCATTCTAAGCAAATAATACCTTAAAATCTCTTCAGATTTAAATGCACAAACTTTTTCATAAGAATCCTGTCATTACTATTGGATATTTCTGCTTTAAAATCTTGTTTGATTGTTTGTTCATTTTTAAAAATAAGTTCCCTTTTGCTTTTACAGTTATCCCTAGTATTGAGTTAGTTCTTGTGCAGATAGGAAATGAAACACCAAAGAAAAACATTTCTATAACTTGTTGGTGGAAGAAAAAAATACAAGTGGTCTTGTCATAGGATAAGAACTAGACACATTTCTGTGATATGTTTGCTCTTTTTTTTATTTTTTTCTTTTTTCCCAAGGAGTTTGTTCGTAGTTTCTGGTGCATAATGAGGAAATATCTTCTGATCTGTAGCTGCCTGGGGATACTCTTTTGCAGAAGAGATTTTGAATACAGCATTATCACAGGTTATAGATCGTTTTGAGAATATATCACTGCTCTGCGAATTAGGCACTACTCTTTCTCCGGTCTGCCATACATACCGAAAGAGGCCTGATGATCGGCTTTTGTGCCAGTGACTTGTTACATGAGGACTGAAAAAAACTTACCCACATACCAAGGTCAGGATGTGATGTGTCATTTTCTACTGAGATTAATTCATGTTGTCTTGTTTCTGGATGACAGCCATCCAACGGAGCAGCAAACATTAAGAAGGCATGGAGCTTTTAATTATTAAGTTATAATGTGTTGACAATATCTTATAGTAAATTGAAAGTGCACGCCTTTGCACAGTATCTAAATTTAGGAAACAGTATTTTAACTGCAATATTTCTTGGTCTTGTTAGAATTAGAAAATACTGGATTCAAATTGTGTTCAGATTGAAGCTGATGCCATGAGAACTCCCTGAACCTGCTTGGTAAAACATCCACATGCCCTCTTTTTTGTTACCTCACTCCAAGTACAGGTGACTCTTAGTATCCAAAACAAAGTCACAGAGGACGTGCACTAGGAGATGCACTGACCCTTTTGGTRAAGAGTTTTGTGTCTACCTAAAAGAAGCTATGACAGCAGAACAGCTAAAAATCAGGAAACAGTCAAACAAGACTCAAGTCTGAATATGGAAAGAGGAGCTGTGTGACACAGGCAGGGAGAGAGTTAGTGGGCTGAGTCCTGACTGGGAGAGACTTGGGACTGCAAGAAGAAAACAATCTTCTGTGGTTGGAAACCATCCTCCTTGGATTGAGGAACATGACTGACTTAGAGCATTTTCTGTGAGAAAGCAGGATTACTTCAAACACACTTGGTAATACTACCATTTTTTTCCTCTTAACAAAATATATGTGGTGACCTCTGTGTTTTGTGCAACCTCTTAGATTGCTCACCATTAACTGGCTCTTGCTTTTTGGCCTCAGTCATTAGACAGTGCTSCTAGACCCTTGTGCCTTAAATTTTATGTCTGTTCAGGGGGAAAAAAAAAAGTGCCTACATCTGCCTTCATCAGATATGCTCAAGAGTTCAGGTCATAGACATGGAAAAAGAAATGGCCGTAGCTACTGCCCTAGTGGCAGTAGCTCCTATTGGCTCTCCCCTGCCTCCCTGTCCCATCACAGTGCATCCAATCTGCTGAAATGAGATTGATGCAATGAACTACCTCCCCACCTTTTATTTTGTAGGTTTTATTGCACACAATTTTTATTTTTCTCTGACTAGACACATTTGCTCTTTGCATGGTTCCCAAATTTCCCRCCGAGGCTCAGCATGCATGTTTGATTAGCCAGCGGCGAGAGGCTAGGGGAGCAGAGATCGCAGTAGAGCTCTGCAACACACTGTGTGTGATCTGAGGTAAATTGTTCTCTCAGTCCCACATTCTTTTATGGTTGTAGAAATAATATAGTACATCCCAGGAGGCTATTATGAAATTTGCCTGTTATGTTTAAAAGGGCTGAAGACTCTCAGCTGCAAGGATGTTTTGCTTCCTGGGGTGTATCCATGTCCCCTCTCTCTTTCTATGGTGTCACTGATAATCATGATATTAAGGAGATTTAATTACAAAGAAGTGGTGTTTGTTTCTTTATCTTGTTTTTTGTTTTGTTTTGTTTTTAAACTCAGAAGTCAAGAGAAGAGTGTGATAATTTTACAGTTGCCATGAAAAACAGTTAGTCAGAAAGGTTTTAACATACTATCTCTTGCTCTAGGGGAAAACATGATGTCTGCTGCAATTCACCAAGTCTGTTAACCAAAGATAGACGGCTCTTACAGAGATACAGCAGCTGTGTGTGAGCGAAAGAAAAATCTGTCCTGCTCAGCCATGTTGTCTTGTGAGAATACAAATGCAAGAGTGCTGTGACCTTGGTGAAGTTTGGGGCCCCAACAGCACATCACGCTACCTCGTATTTGTGAAAAATCAAGCCACCAATTCAGCAAAACAGACAGTCAAATTATACAGAAGTTCACTAGCAAATATCTGATCTAATCAAAATATACATACATATTCTGCCTGGGAAACAACATGAATAGTTGTGATGGAAGCCAAATCTTTCATTTGCTCTTTATATTTTCGGCCTGCCTTTTTTTTTTTTTTCCTTTGGTTTTCCTCTCCTTTCTTTGTAATTGCCAAGGAAGCATCTGTGTGTTTTATTAAACAAATGCTACACATTAAAAACCTACTGCTGTCTGCCAGAAAGGAAAATTATTTCTTATTTGAAAACAACTGTAATTGTTAYTGCTGTCTTGTTGCATGTTATGTCCTTAAAAATGATAGGGACTTATTTAGTAGCAACTGACACAGAGGAAAAGCATTATCACTAAAGTAGAAAATTAACTGTTCAATGCCTTTGGGTTCTTTCAGACAGCATAATACCATTTGTATTGTGCTCTTAGATGTGTTACTGTCACTTCAAGGAGAAATATCTAAAGGATAGAATAATCATATTTTTCCATGTCACTTTTGTCTGCCTGTCTTGGTGTAGCTAGTGAATGTTTAGTTTAGCAAGATGCAGTGAGGAACTGAGAAAGTGTCTGTCTGACAAATCAAAACAACGTTCTGTCATCATTTTTATTTCATTTAATGTATGGGCCTTGTGATAGGGATGACTTGGGCTCTAATTATTGCTTCTAACTGCTTGTCTACTGAAAAAACAGACTTTAGTTACATTTGTAACAGTTATTTGCACTAACACCCCATGTTGGCACTGTTTTTTTTGCACATGCTCTTTTCCACAGAGCCTTTATTTTGTTTTAAACTATACTGCACAAAGGCTGCTGTTGTGCAGAGCAAGAAAGTTCACGTGTTGGTTAGGCACAACCATCTGAAGTTTCCCAGCACTTTTCTCTGGTGTTAAATAAATTCCCTGGGCAGGAAGTGCTCAACCTACTGAGTGGTTAAGTGTATGTCTGCGGTACAGGAAGCAGTGTGATGCAGACACAGCCTGGAGGCTGTTGGGGCAATGAGCTGAACCAGCTCATCATGCTAGCACAACTACCCTGCTTTTAGTAACAGAACTAGCCAAATATTGTAATACCACCCACCCTTCATGGCTTTGAGGTGATCTGTGGAAAAATGTAGAAATTCAAACTTTCTGCTGGGTAAAAGTCTTTTCTCAAGGAAGGATCTGGGAGTGTTCTGGTCAGAAATATTCACACATATTTTGAATACTCTAGCTTTCCAGTAGAAGAATCTCTCCAATTCTGACTTTGAARCTGTAGTGAAGGACTATGAAATTGCTATTGAATTGCAGATCTCAATTTAAAAGATATGCCTCTAATTGTTAAAGTGGGTAGGACTTAATACATTTTTCCTTTAGACAGACTTCTAACTTAAAAAACATCTGCACAAAATCATTTCAAGTATTTATTCATTCAATACTTTTTTCCCTAAAATTAGTGATTTGAAAAAAACAAACTCAGCATTTTCTGTTTGATACTAAGAAATATCAAAATATATTCCAATGTAAAATAGTCTGACTAGTTTTAAAAGTTTTAAAAAGAGAAATCTGGGAAGAATGATATTTGTCTGTTTTTCTTGTTGGTCCTATACAGGGAGCAATGACTGGTAATGCTGGTCACTCTGGTCTTTTTTCCTAAGGACAGGTCCTACATATAAGCCGAATGTAACAGCCTTACAGTTGGGTAATTTGGCTAATGGTTAATTAACGAATCTGCACAGTGCTATTTACTAAGTTTTCAATGGGATGATTTGGACAAGCCAGATTTCAAGAGTCTGAAAGCCAAGTTCCTAGAATCTCATTGGCAAGAAAAGGGTCTAATACATTTATCAATTATGGAAAGCAGCTGCGAAGAATTTCTCCATGCCCTATCACTGGTGAGAAATTTCAATATACACTGTACAGCACCTGATGGTGTTATATCACATAGACTGTAACTGAAACTAGTGGAGGAGCTTGTCTTTATTAAGACTGATCTACCATTAATAGAATATAAATATGACTGAGTGTAATAGCTTAAATCTGTGACAGCCACAGTTTTGCCAGCAGTGGATTTCCATCCATTTTCAGTAGGGGATTTGAAACGTTGGCTGAGTGCAGAATATTTAACATGTCACAGATTGTGCCTCTTGGTTTCCTGTGCATACATGCACAGATCCGTGAGCCATGGTCAGGAAAAGCTTTATTTTCCTACCTTTCTCAAGAAAAAGTGAAACAGGAATTCTACCTGTTATACTTGGTGTGTCAGGTACTTAGCAGAGTTTGAGCAAAGACACTTCATCACCTTTGCCATAACACCTCATAGCCTCTTGTTAGCTCTTCTCTTTTTATGGTCTTGTAGGTAAGAAGGTTTACCTTGCTTAAGTATCCCTAAGGCTACCAGCAAGAAAATATTGAACCGTATATGAAAATGCCTGAATATAAAACCAGATGTATACATTCACCTTGGGGATAAATGCATTTTGATACAGGGTTAAACTGTGCTCCAGTTCTATTAATGGCAATGTAAAACAATCCCAGCAAACCCAGCAGAGCAGATCTGAATTTACACCAGGCTAAAGGATGTCAGGATCATCCTATGATTATCATCAGGCCTCTCACAATCACATTTTCCATTATTCCATGTGGATCATGATTTGTTGATGATTTCCTAGATTCCAGTTTGAGATACAGAAGTTTCATGTGTGACCTTATATCTCCGTCATGTGAGTATCTGCCTTGCCCACACACTATATATTGATTTAGTTTCCTTCTATTTAAATTACATATGATGTAAACTACAATAGCAATGCCTACTCTTTTTTTTCTGCTTCATTTTTTTTTTTGGTTTAAAGCAATGTCGACATAGTCCTGATTTTACTTTCTGCATTCCTTTCCTTGCTTTTGCTAAGCAAATCCTTTGCTGAGCAAATTTGCTCAGCAAATATGGATGACTGCTCTTGGGTGAACTATTTTACCCTCTGCTACTCCAGTCTGGGTTTTTAAACCCCCTTTAGGCTGAACAAATGCAGAAGATATTATTGACAAATTTTAAATAGTTCAAAGGTTTTGATATGTAAAACACTCAGAAAGCCTGCGTATTACCTGAAACTGATCCAAATGCTCTGAAAACTTCTGCAAGCCTCACATGTCCTTGTCTTTCCTTATCTTTAATAGGAGGACAAGACAACTCCTGAGAGTGGCAACAGCATTAGCCACAAGAATTAAACGTACACTTACTCCAGCTACTGGTAGGAGACATCCCAGGGCTAAATAAATTGGTATCCATTTAGCAACTCAAGTACCTACTCAGAATAGCAGAGGCAACATGTGGCCTACGTATGGGGTGTTTGCAGTACCCAGCTGAAGCAGTGGGCGTCTCTCAATTATCTTGTTTGGAAAACTTTTATGTTCTAATGAGTCATTAAAAATTTGATCATCTCTAATTCTGCGCAAAATCATATGATGATTAAAAGCGAGAGGAACAGAGCCATTACAAAAAAAAAAMCAGCTGGATAGGGAGTTGCTCTGGAAGGCATTAGCAGTGACAGACTCTGGGTCCTGAAAACCATGAGCTGAGAAAGGCAACAAATAGGAATGAAGCACTACCTGACAAGAAGCAACCTGGCATATTTTCATTCTGATGTGATTTGGTTTTGTTTTCTGTCACAGTTGAAGCAAAAAAAAAAAAAAAAAAAAAAAAAAAAGGAAAAAACAAGTCATTTCAGTATAAGCATGTAAAAGAACTGGCATCTTTCCTGAAGCCTTGTAAAATGAGTTGTAGCTTGACAGAATTAAATTGGCTGGGTTATAGTATCCTGAAAAATTAGATGCTTATAATGGGAGTGTTGACAGGCCCTTTACTGCAGCAATATAGCAGTGCCCATTTGGAAAACGAAGCAAAACTCCTGGGAAATAATAAAAGAGCATTTTAGTCATTTTGTGATACAAATATGATTTTTTTCAGGTTAAGAAACAAGCGGGAAATCCACAGAACAATATTAAAAAAAAAAGTAAGGAAAAAAAAAGACAGAAGACTGACTGATGTCATCCAAATGGACATGAAAGGAAAACGATGGGAAGAGAGAGGAAAATTTCTAAGTAGCTGAAGTTCAGGAAAGCCTCATCCTCCTCTCTCCTTTGTTTTTTTTTTTGTATCCTGGTGACAGACACAAAACTAATTCAGCTTTGCAGTAATCCCTTCACCTTTATTTAAAAGAAAAACATTAATTTTGACCTTAGATCCACAACTTACTGATGCAGAATCCTAGAATAGCATTTGTTTTTTCAGATGTGTTATTTTCACTACTCTGTGGCAACATTCTTTGGCAAAACAAGCTTTTTTGTCTTTATTTTCTACCAGTGTTATGCATAGTCCATTCATTACATAGACAGTTTCCAATTTGAATCACTGTAAATTAAATTCAAGCAATTTCAATGAAATCTGGAGAGAACATTCAGCCTTAAACTGATCAGCATTAGGAAGTTGGCATTATACTGTAATTTGGCTGCTCAAATTCACTAGAGTCTGAATGAAATTTAGAAAACCATTCCCTTCAGCTCACTGTATTAATTCCCAGCTGAACTCTATCCTACTTTCTGCTGACATGGTCAGTATGTTATGTGTAATGACAGTCAATGAAAGTCTTGAAGAAATATACTCAAGAGTTACCACTCTTGTGTGTACTTTTTATATTACTTTGCGCAATATTTCCAACAGTTATCCTTTTTTTTTTTTCTTTCCATAAAGCAAATTTAGTGAAAAAATGTTGAGGAAAATGAAGATTTTAAAGTTGATTTATTAATTGCTGTATTCTAGTGAACAATAAGGCAATATTTTAGTAATTCTCATTAATATGACAAATCTAAGATGGTAGCTGGCCTTAAAATAGACTTTATGGATAAAAGTCAAACTTAAAATCAAGACTTGAAAAATCATAAACCATAAACTACAGGGAAGTTCAAGTAATGACATCTTTTTCTCCTTGAAGGACGTAATGTATTTCTGATTTCACTGAAAATGCTTGGCAGTGTATGGAGGGAATGTATTATTTTTAACAATTAGCCTGATACATATGGTGGTCTCCTTCTAAGCAAAGCTACAAGCCTGAGAAATTAAAAGATGTGAGGAAGATATCATCACTGTGTTCAATCACTTTTTATAAAAGAGTATTGCTTAATGCCAGTGTATTTTCTACCATGCCCTACCATCCCCAATTAGTTTTTTCTTAATCCATGTGGTAGACAATTCAGTTTCATAATAATTCTTGCTACGTAATGAGGAAATCATACATTCCAAATGTTGGCTGCATGAATAACCTTGCAATTGCTTCTAGTTTGAGATGCCTGCACTGAGTTTTCTAGTTCATGAACTACGGTTAGAGAAAATCATGTGATAAAGTTGTAACCAGCAATGAATGAGTAAATAGCTGTTCCTCTGAATATCTGCTCATTAAGAAGCAGACATCTGAATGAAATAAGATTCCCAGGGAGTCTGTGGCACCAGACATACCAGAAAGAGAGGCATGAAACCCTGTTAATATGCCATGACCAAGCAAAAGGAATTTTTACCTAGGCAAGATTCGTGGTTAATATTCTGCTCTTGTGCTTTGCCTACTGAAGCCGCAGTGTGCTTTTGTTTATGATCTGGGTCTCTTTCAGCACATTGACATGCAACTAACTGTTCAAGTGGCTCAGTCACCTCTGGTACAAAATGGAGCTCAGCTGAAATGCTAAAGGCTACAGCTTTGTTTTCAACACGAAAAAGCCCAAACAACAATATCTATTTGAACTTTTTTTTTTTGCTTTTTTTTCTGCCTTTTTTTTTCTTTGACAAAAGCCTTAAAGTTAACTTCCTTATTCAATAGAATAATGTTGTATGGATATATTACAGCTGGTTAAAAGACTCCAAGATTATTCAGGTTTTAGCTAATCTTTTTTTACTTTTAATTGAGTTTGTTAGTTGTGAGATAGCTGAATGCCATGCCGTTTGTTTAACTTTGCAGTTCACAGCTTAATTAAATACTTGATGTGCCACTCCCGGTACTAAAAATAAATTAATTAATAACCCAACACTGCTATCAAGTTTCATGGAAAAGAAGAGAAGGCTCTGCTAAAGCATAAGACAAGCAACCTTTTCTTCAAAAGTGCAAACTAAATACTCCCAAGCGTTAAGAGATGTTTGCCTTCTACACAATCTAGTTAACACACCCTCTCTCCATAAGCAGCAGGTATGGAGCTTGAACAACCACTAGGTTTTTAGCTACACACCAGGGTTTTAACATGTAATGAGACTACCATGGATTGAAGGGAAAGAGAGAAAGGCAGACAAGGGAATGAATCTCCATGAATGGGAACTGCAACTTCCTGAGCATTTTTTTAAAATGGCCAACTCATACACTGAGTTTGTCAAATGTTATTAACAACAGAATAACTGAGTGTGACACTCTTTCTGCCAATATCTGCATAAATAGAAATGCATGTAAGAATTGAGTCCAGTTATATTAAGCACCCTTTCTAGCTGGAGTAGGGGGACGAGGCTGTCAATTCAGTTGTAAAGTTGCCGAATGTTTTTCCTTTCTCATTTCATGGTGCTAGTACCCACTCATCCTATTCTCATATTTGTATGCTTCCTCATCCAGCACAAAAACAAAGCTCTATTAGCCACTATATATTGCTGTTGGTGAACTTAGCRGACAAAACATCAAGTGAACAAAGACGTTAAATTCCAGTAACAACACTTATGTCTTGACCAACTCCTCTGGTTTGCTCATGCTATTTACAACCGACCTGGCTCCATGCAAACAGGCTGAAGGAGGTGTAAGAGGGGAAGCCACTGGAGATAGATGGAGAGTGCACTGGCACAGTGATCTGTTTGTTCATATTTTGCTATTGCATATCTGAAAAGGTCAGATCCAAATAATACTGCCAAGATACAATATTCCTCTGAGAGGAAGAAGATGGTTAATGGATCTCAGCTTTGCCAAAAACTATGAAAACCAGTGCTTCATTTTGTGAATAAAGATGTAGGCACAAGTAGTGCCTCAAGCAGGGTGAAGACCACCCCTGGGCAGAAGTGTTTAGGAGTTAGAGTGATGAAAGGTTGGTGGGGAGGGGGTTGCTTTGTTTTGCAGAACATTTGGGTGTGTATAACAGGCCTGTCTAAACAGAATTGGTGTGTCTGATGGCTGATCCAATATTCCAAGGAGGTCCTCTATTCAAAACTTGTTTTCCTGCCACACTTACCCTACTTTCTGTATTGTGCTAGATTATACTGGTTTCATAAGTGGCAGTCACAGTTACGGTCCATCTGGATATGTTTTGAGGCTCTATAAAGTTTTAACAACTATGAACAGGAAAAAATACTAAAGTATGCAGCCAGTCTGAAGTGGTTATCTAGAGATTTAACCTCCTGTCGCCAGGAATGCACAAGGCACACTTCATATTCAGTGTATAGTCACAGTGCATAGTCACAGAAATAYATCAGAAAGTATTCTCTTGCGGAAGCTGACTTCAACAAGTTTTACTTTCTTTATCCTTCTTAATAAATTAACTTCTTACAAAATCAGATGTCTTATGATTATACTATGATTATACTATTAAAATCATGCTGATAAATCTGTACACATCTAATCTTGATTCAAGGCCMGTATAACTGATACTTGACTAACTCTTGCACTTGTCCTATTGCTTGTTTTTAAGTAAGTCTTTTCAATATCATTTCCTAAGATTTGGCTTTTTATAATTTATTTAGTATGCTCTTCATTATGGAATGCCATTCATAATCCTGTTTTGTTAGAGGATGACACAAATGAATGGCATACAATTGCCTCTGCCAGGTCTGTGCCATGCTGGGATTCTCCAGTATGAGCAGAAATGTATCAGTACATCATGTCTACCTTGAACTTGAAGCTGAATCTCTATGCACTTCTACTATAGAGCTCACAGAGTAGTTAGAAAGGGCTCAGCAAAAGCTAGGGCTATTCTGCAGTGTGAAAGTATATCATCCTACTATTGCAATCTCCAGTCAGTTCCAAATCTCTGTCTCCCAGGTCTGGGTATTTTTTGCTCTGATGTGTTGATGATTACACAGGAGAAGAGAGGTCAAACTATACAAAACTGTCCTGCTCTGATATATCTAGCAGTTATATCTCCCTCAGCTCCGGAGCAAAATAACACATAAGAATAGTATCAGGGCTTTTTGCACAGCAGCCAAAACAGTGCCTGCAACAGCAAAAGTGATTTAAGTCTGTCTTGTTCATACACACATTTTTGATGCTTTTCCCCTTGTTTATCCTAGAGAAGCCAACAAAATGTTCTCTTTTGTCATTTGTAAACTTAAGCCTTGTTTGGATGGAAAGAATCCCTCCTGATGGGGAACAAAAAGAAAAAAGCTACTCCAAAACAATCATAAAGCAGAGATGYTATTAGGGCAGTAAAGGATTTTCCTGAAGTTTCTCAGTACCCAGCTACAATAAATTTTTATGAGGATATAGAGGAAAGACAGGCCTAAGCCAACCAGCAGGTTTAGTGGTTGGGAAAGCTGAGCGGTATGGCAAATCTTTGTTTTATGCACCCTGACATCTTTTGCCCTATCATACTGGTATTTAATTTTCTAATATTATAAATCACTGTCAGGTCATCAGCATTCCCACAGTCTTTCAAAGTATTTTTGTGTGTGCCAAAGGTTCCCAACAGAGCTATAGGTTTAGAATGCTATATAAGCTCTTTTAATGGGGCGTGCAGTGCTGATGTGCTCTGCTGCAACACTCCAGCTCAGAGGAAGAGGTAYAAGGAAGAAAGTGGTCTCAAGAGTTAATGCTTGAGGATACCAGGAGACTTATATTAGAGACCACCTCTGCTGACTAAGATTCTGTCTTAAACAATTGTATCAAAGAAACCAATACTTTATTTAAACAAGAGCTTTTATCTATCATTTAGGAAAGGTTGACTAATAATGTTAATAAGTCATCCTGATAATGTGTTGCACATGATCTGCTGTTGTCAGTCTAAGTGTTTCATAGTCCCAGCAGTTTACTCCTCCAGGTTAATCTGCCAGGTGAAAATAACTGGAGTGCAATGTGTAATGATTGTGCCATCTCCTTTGCCTGTCAGTCAAACCATCAGTCACCTGTTTCTTCTTGGGGTCAGTGAACATTTTCCTTTTCTCTTTTCCTTAATCATGTTTTAGAATGTTAAATGTTTCCTAAACCATATTTCAAGAAATRTTAAAAAGGAAATAGATTTAAGCTTGCTGATTATTTTTTGAGAAACTTACCTCTAGGAGTTGAAATAGTTGTCCCCACAAGCTATGTGACTTAAGCCCTCAAACTAGGAAATGGCACTGTGTGTGCCAGGGTTACCTGTGTCACACTGGGCTTGCTATTCTATATCACAGTGATGTCACACTACTCTTGAGCTGCCCTGCTTAGCTCRAGGTTTTTAGATCAAAGCTAGTCTGATGCTAAATGATTTGAAGTAAAACAGGCCTTTTATGTCCAGACTATCTCAAGGGCTTTTCAAAGCAGGAAGAAACAAAATGACAGTTAATGGATCAGTGAAGGCCTGCCCTGAAAGTTTAAGTGGTGTGGCAATCTCTATGTTGAACTTGTCACTTCTACAGCAGGTTCTCTAATGTACCCAGTCACAAGKGTACCTCTTCAAGGCAACCTCATAGACTTTCTACCTCTGCCATTTCTAATGAAGTTGAGGGTTCTGCYAAACAGGGGACTCCCCACTCATGGCCAAATCACTTTCTGTTCATTAAGGAACTCTTTCCTCCAGGTTGCATTCATTTAAAACCTTATATCACAGCTCTGATTCAATTCCGTACACATCATTTATCAGTACTTTGATATCTGCCTCCAAAAGCAGCCTTCCTAAGACACAAGTATTTAATAGTGAGTGATGACACTGACATGTGCATGGAAACTCTTTCAGAATTTACTTTTGTTCTATCACGTTTTCTAAATCTAAACCATTTCTTAGTTAGCTTATAGACTTCGTTCTATAAGAATCAAAAATGTTWATGCAGGAGTTCTTTGGCTGGCTTTGTTCTTAGAGAAAGGAGACCTCTGTCTGAGGAATGGTTCCTTTTCGGAGAGTGTTGGATGAGTGTTATCAGTCTTTTTTTTTTTCTTTGAAAGAAAGATAAAACTAGATAATGACTTGCAGAGTTTCTCTAGGCTACGGGCTCTTTATACTTGTTCTGAAGACCAGCATTGGTAATATCACCCACCAACCCCATTAAGGAAAAATGTCTTAATGTTCTCTCCAACACTTTCCCTGCTATCTTTCCCCATTATCTGATATCCTACTTTTTTCCCCTGATATCTTGGGAGAGACTTGTTTCTAACATGCCCCAATTCAACCCAACCATATACTCTTGGGATACTGTTAGGTTAGAGAGGTCCTTTGCTTTCCAAGAATAACATCAATTTACTCTCATTGAAATACAACATTACTTCAATATRTATAGAAACAATAATCACACAATACAAAAGCACAGTGAATGGAGGTTGGAATGCTTATTGTGCATAATAAATAAAAAATAAGCAAATTGCACTTATGCCTCATGCAGAGCTTCACTAAGGAAGATGACGATTTAATGTCATGAACTCGGGATGACATGCATTGTTATGAACTGGAAGTTGGTTGTAGTGTGATACTATCTGAAGTTTCAAAAGATCAGGATACGGAACAGGTAACAGGACCAATCAAAAGATAAGCCAGATTAGGAGATCGTCATTTGGTATGTATACAAGGAAGAAATTTCATTTGAGCTGGGAAAAGAAGATTAAACTTCCATAGTACGATAAACGGCCAAGAAAAATGAAAATGAATTGAAAGCAGGACAAAAATAACCCTTCTAAGAAATAGTCACTAAACTCCTGGACTGAATAAAAAGGATATGAAGAAATGGTTTTGGAAAAAGTGGCAGCCACAGTCAAAAAAACTACTATGTATATAACAAAGGAACAGCTCAGACTTGTCTAAGAGCTGTATAAATGAGAAGGGAAGAATGATTTGCAAGAGATTTATAAAATAATTCTTTCTTTAAATTAAAAATGTTCACAAAAGTGAAGGAAAGGAATGAGGAGATTGAGAAATACAGGATGCAAGTTGTTTATAAAACAAGGATTAAACATAATATGGTTTTGGTTTGCTTACACTTAGAAAAGACATCACAATAACCTGTCATCTCAGCTAGTTGTTCCAGAAAGCTTAGTCTTCCTTCCTAAAGCAGCCTTACACGATCACTCTCTGAAGCAAATGACTGAGTTATGAGCCCACAAATAACATGGGATTTCTGTTTCTCAGTGTTATCCAGCAATCTTATTCTTTTTATTTAATGTAGACTGTAGACAAAGTTATCAAGGTTCCTATTCTTAAATCTAAGCACCCTGATATCAGCTCTAACGTAATTTATATACTTAGCAGAAAAAAAMCCTCCGACTCTTAATAAAACAATGAAAAGTGTAACTAAAAGCAAAATGAAACATTGGAAATGATTTACAGTGTAAAGGAGCCCCCTATATATCTTACAGAATGAAAATATCCAAATTACCTCAGCTCTAATAATCATATTCCCAGTGACTGCAGATGAGGAACTTTAAAATGTATGGGTAAGACTGGAAATAGTTACAAAAGATCAGAGGCTTTCAAAATTCACTGTATACCAGGTCTACAGAGTGTGATGCCAAGAGTAATATATAAAATCTAATCTGACTGTTTTACAATTTTCCTTTGTTTGAGGAGATCTCCATGTAATGAAAACATGTGGCATCGTGCCAAAACTAAAAGAAACAGTTAGTGAAAATGACTGAGGAGTATCTACCACTAGTCAGTATCTCACTGGCAAAGTATAAAAATAAGATGAAGAATTAATTACTTTAAGAAAACCAAGAAACATGGTTTAGATTAAAAGAACCTCTTTTTAACTGGTCAGCTGCAAGGCTGATATAATACTGTACATGCAGATGTTTGGAAAGTATCTCAAGATTCTAATTTTGGAGGCTGCTTCTAAAGGTCTTTCCTCTTTCAATGCTATATGCCATCTCCAATTTATTTTAAGTGCAAAATAAAAAAAGTATGGCAAGTACAGCTTCTGATTAAATTGGAGGTGGGGGTGATCATTTAAAAAAAAAAAACTAAAAAAAAATGAAACATAAAATATGGTACAAATTCTATAGATTCAGAATCTCTAATAGGTTGACAAGTGACCAGTTCCCCTTTACCTTTAAGCAGTAAAAATGAAGTAATAGACAGCGTGTCAAAACTCAGCAGGTTTCATTTAGTCCCTTGGCTCATATTGGCTGCATATGAGCACTGCACTGAGCAATAAATCGCTCTACTGAGATGCTGGCATTCAAACGTGACTGTGTGGTTTGCTTTAAAAATTATAGTTCTGTAGTACTTTCTGCAGGACTCTACACTTGGTCCTCTGCCTACAGAGGTAATAGCTCTTTCTTAGCACAGTGTCTCACCTTATAACGCAGTCCTGAAATGTCACCCTTAGGCTTTGTGTTTGTTTTGTTTCTTTATTCATCAGTTGATCAGAAATAAACCCTCCTGACTGGTGCCAGTTCAGCTTTGAAACAGTGACAAGCTAGCTCTGATTGCTTATGTTGCTTGCATTACATTTTCCTGCACTGAATACAGACTACTAGCCTTCTGAGCCTTTTTCAAATATCTCTTTTAWTTTTTTTCTGCAGTAGCAGGTTGGATCCAGTACTAGGTTCTGCAAGGAAAGATGCTTAATGTTGCCTTCCCTTCACACCCATCCCCGCCCCGCTTCTTTTTCCCTTTCTGACTTTATGCATTTTTTTTTAGTATCTTCCTGGATTTTGGATCATTTCACAAAGGCTCTCACTATCTAGAAGCTTTGTCATGTTACCTATTGGCTATATTCCATGGGACAGTTTCTCGTTTGCTACCCACATTTCATTGTTGCATGGAAGGTTATGAGATGAGAAATGATTCTATTATTGCGATAAAGTGAAATTTCCATTGACTTTTCTGGGGTCAAAACTTCACCCTCAGGGACCTACTGATAGAAATGGGATGGAAATTTCATTTTCACGGGGAATCTGCAGCCCCTTACAAGCATTGAAAACCTCAAATATTTTCTTTACCAGGCAAAATTTTATATTTTATTTGGGACAACAGTAGCGGGTGTGCATTGTCTGCCACAGAAAGCTTTAGAAATTACATAAAACTAAAACAAGCATAAAAGAGAAGTGGGGTGGGAGCGAGTTGTTTGCTATTAAATGCCAGTACACACCAAGCTGGGCTTTTTGTCTCTTCCCTTCCCCCATTTTGTTCACACAGTCCTCCTCACCCTTCAGACTGCCTTAGAATGCTAATTTTTCTAATGAAGAATGAAAACTGTCATTAAAGTACACTGAGATCTATCTATTAATAAACCCCAAATGCTTCCCTTCTCAACTTCCAAAAATTGTAGTTAGATACCATGCACAAYTTAACACATTCAAAGCAAATATTTAAAACCATTCACAAAAATAGTTGCTTTAATGCGAACTGGCATGTGGTCTTTAGGAAAAAATGTTTTTAAATAAAATCTGATCCTCTACAGATGTTTAGAGTTTCCCTTCTCATAGAAATACATAATAAACATGCTTTAAATGATCCAGTTTAGTGATACTGTACTGATCAAGCTCTGATCAGCTTTAATCTTTGTTATACTTTCCACTATGTTTTCTTAAAGGCTTTCATTTTTTTCWGGATAGGAGGAATCTATATGCATGTAAACCCTCAGTTAACACTCATAACRATGTGAAAACCTTCATCAAAGATGTGACTGGGTGCTTTTGTCTATTCTAATGGTTTTAAGTTGAGAGAAAATCTTGACAAACCAATGTTTTTGTCTTTTTTTTTTTCCTTCCTCCCTCAAGTTTTGTTCCCTTGATTAGATAAAAGAAAAATAAGGGGCTGTCAATCTGTTTTCTTTTCAGGTCGTCTCTGTCTCTTTCTAAATTAGTTACAGCCTGCTTTTTTGTAGCTTTATAGCCAGCCTGACCTAATTTAATTACCATGACTTGTGTGGCTTAAAGATAAATAGTTGTATTCAATCTGCCTACTTTTGTATATGTTTTCCCGCTTTCATACATCTCTCTATATTTTCGCATTCAGAATTCTTGTTGTYTATTCTTTGGTAGGTTAACACAAGGTTAGTTTTATAGGGTTGACCATATTCACACAAAAAGGCCCCTTTGATGCTGTTCTGCCTAGTCCCTTCTTTGCTCTATCTGTTTGTGCACTGCAATTCTGTGCGCCTTTGTGGGGTACAAATGATGGGCTTCTGGAGCAACTGATGATGTTCCCGTGAGCGTCCCACAAGGGCTCAGGGACACTGTGCTCCAGCCCAGTGGCATTAGCTGCATCTCAGAACCGTGGGATGGAAAGTGCATTGTCATGCTCAAAATCCTCAGGTCTCAAAGCCTGATCCCACACCTGCTATTATCTTTTCATTTTAGGTAAAATACACCACAAATCAAAACTGGAGACACTAAAGAGTCAGAAAGAAGGACAGTGCAGTTAAACTGACTATGACTCTGCTCTTGTGGGAACACTTGACTAGGAGTACAAATTTCCTGTTCATCACAGGTTTTATCTGTGTTCCTTCCAGGCAAAAAGAAGGGCTAAGGCAGAGTAATAACGTTTCCAGGATTATGATCAGGACTTCATCAGGAAGAATAGTTTATTAAGTAGATATTAACTGGTTCTGTATGGAGATGGTTAGTTCAAAGGAACCTTTGAAATAACTTTCTTTGGGATGCCAGGATGGGAAATGYGCTGGGCTTGCAAACGAGACATAAACTTACAAAAGCAGAAGCTGTTCTTTTAGCATTCTAGACGTTGTCATACGCACTGCAGTAGAACTTTGCCTTCACTGGAATGCCCCATCTTAAAAAAAGCTGCCTTAGGGGGGTGCCTTTACAAAGCACCCGACAGCAAATGTATTTATGGAAAAAAACATTGTGGGCTGCACTGTCCAGAAGCACATGAAAAATCTTGCCATTCCTTCAAAATGAATGATTCAGAAAAACGTCACTGGCAAAAAGGAAGGCAGAAAAAAATAATTACACATTTCACTTTCCAACCATCTAAGGTCATTTGTAMAAACACATAAAAAGATGTTTTGTTTTGCAGATGAATCAAACAGGCATATCATTAAACCAAGTTCCAGTGGAACTATGTAAACAGGCCTGTACCTTAAAATAAACAGWGTGAGTCTTTGTGCACATGCCAGAAATGAAAATGCTATAGATATAAAGCAGAAACAGTATTCCCATGCCTTTAACACCCACCACAAGGAAAAAGTCTGTGGACACCTCCACTCTTGGAAAACAGAGAGAAGAATCATTTCTTCTCAATCATGATTAAGTAGAAGAGAAAATTCTACGGAAGAAAGAAAGGAGGAAAAGAAAGGGAACTGCATTTGTTTCCTGTTTTGTTTATACTCAGATGATCCAACGGTGCAGGAATGGGTTTTTCAGAAATGCTCACTGATGTTCTGCTTCAGTTCTTATAAAACCTGTCACTGCCTCCAATCACAAAGCAAAGAGTTTGGTAATAGTCACCTCTGAAAAAGATCTCGCTGTACAGCTTACCCTTATCTAGTCCTTCCCTTCACAAAAGACCAAAATAATTAAAAAGCAGTCATCTCTGAAGGGAGGTGCTGCACCCACTCAGAAAACAAGTGCTATGCTGTTGAAGGAGACTGGCAGAGGTCACTGGGGCATAGCCTTACTGTTGTTCAAAGAAAAGTCCAGCTGAGAAGATAAGGTTTTTAAAGGGTCTCCAGAAAAAGGTAGACACACAGGAAACTTCATGGCACACTATTAATCTTTCTTAGAATGATGAAGTGCTGATGTGGCCTTGATGAAATCTTAAGCTGCCATTTAGAGAGGGAAGGGGAGACTAGAGTGTTTCAAACATAGCATTTTCATCAGCAAAGTACACCTAGCAGTACACTGAGCCTCTCTTGGCTAGGAGAAAAATGCCTATTTTGACTTCTAATTTATAATGTAGTCTGCTTGAATGAAGCAGTCTGGGGTGGCCCATTCTCACCTCCTCTCTTCAGAAAAATCTTTACCAGGGTGGRCCTCTCCTGATTAGCATGGAAATCATGTTTCCTGCCCCACTGGGCTAGCACAAATGCTGCTGCCAGCAGGTCAGCTCTACCCAGAATTTTGTATCTTCTCTGTCACTGGAGATAAATAATCAATGCACTAGTGGCCGAATGGATGATAAACAAAATGTCCACAAAATGCTGAGCCTCCCTAGAAAATTCTTGACTCTCAAGTCATGGACCAACCAAGAAAATCCACTTTATGGATACCCAACACTGCCTCAAAATTGCTGCAGCCATACAGTATAAAATATTGTTCTGGTGTAGCCTCACTCCATAGACTATTTTTTTTTTTTTTTACAGCGTACTTATAAGGACAGCACAAAGACTGAACTAAGGGTGCAGCTCATTCAGGTGGAACGCAAATGTATTCTTGTACCTCATATTCCTGTACCTCATCTTTGTCCGGCCTACCCATCTGTGAAATTTATTGTGTCTTAGTCTGAATCCCATTAGCTAAGATCATATGCCCTAAATATTGCAACAAAAACATCTTACTGCTCTGCAGTTTACTTAAATTTGTGACTTACTGGATATAAGACCTGCAGTAAAGTAACTTTATKCTATGAAAATGCCTTCCAGCTCTACAAGAGCAAAAAACATTTACCCAGAGAAGCAGCCCTCAAACATTATCCATTAAGATTATGCCAAGATTACTGGCAAATCTATATATTAATGTGCTACACACTTCAAAATACAGAAAGCAACCAACCAGCTTATGCAACTATAAAATACTACTTAAAAGAGGATTATGATATTTCTTTCTCTCTGCCAAAAGGCATAGGGATTTACCAGTAAAATATGAGTGACAATTAATACAAAAGTCCAATTAAGTTCCTGTTACATTCCTATAGCCTCTGTATCTTTTATAAACTCATAKATCACATTCAGATGGACATCTGTATCACTGTTGAAAGAATATCTCCATATAAATGTATAACATTTCACCTATGAACTCGAAATACATTTTGCAATGTTTTAAAAATACTTGTTGAAGCTTAATGCATTTTTTCATAGACCTATAGATATTTAAGAGTGTTATTTCATGCATGATCTTGAAAATTCAAGAAGAGCCTTCAAGACTTTCTTTTAAAATGCAGAGACCTACTACAGTTTTAAAATGAGTGTATTTGAGGTCATTAGCAAAGGAAATTACTTCCATTAATTCTGGCCTACCACAGGTTTTAAAAGAAAGAACAAACTGTGAAACTTAAAAGGAAACCCAGCAAATGTGTTTTATGAATCCATGTGCAATATTTTGGTTACAATGAAATAAAATGCTGATATGTGCCAGACACCCTGAAGTTGCTCTCCTGTGACTAATTCTTCTGAGCTAGTTTTTAAATTAATCTCCCAGTGCTTGGCCTCTTCCCACCCTCATTATTAAACTCACAAAAAAGTTTATACCAACCACACTATAAGCAAAGAAGTAAGATAAAAGCTCCTTCAGGCATTGCTTGGTCTTGTAAGACAGCTTTCCCTAAAATTGTAAATATTAATATACACATTATATTGTTCTTGTAAATGAAGTCCTGCATAAAGAATTTTATTTAACTATATGAAATGATTTTTTTCTAAATATGATACTCAAAAGCCTTGTCTTGGTAATTGTTTGTCTGTTCCCCTAAAGCGCATATTCCTAAGCAATGTGCATGAAGCTAAAGAATCATGATGAGTGCATTTCAAGTACAATTCAAAAGGGATTTAAGGGATAGAAGCCTTACTTCCCATATGAACAGTTTCATCTCCCACAAAGGAGTTCAGAGAAGTCCAGCCAGTTATTGATGCAGTGGTCCAGCTAGGCCTTCCCACTCCTTCTTTTTATATTTAATAATCTTTATTCAGAATTCTTCCTTTGATTGAACTGAGTGATGACTTCATTCAAAGCGCTGAATTGCAAAGTTGGACAATTGAGGCAGCACTACATTGCTTCTAGCCTTATCTCTTTCCTGTACACTACTTGCTATGGAAAAGGAAAAGGTGAACCAGAAGGGACAGATAAACAATTTCTACATGAGCTGAGCTCAGTATATTATGGTAACCTAAATTTACTGTTCTTATGATGAGGCAGACTAATGCTCTGTATGGTAAAGTGGGTTCCAGCAGTGACTAAGCACAGTGGAAGCAGGTATACAGTAAMTAAGACTGGAAAGATGAGTGGGAGTTGGGAATCTGTGCTCAAACGCTGTAAAGAGAATGCCTGGCCTTTTTGAGACATTCCTCTAAGTCAAGGTGTCCTCGGTTACCATGACCACTCATTTCTACTCTTCTTTCCAGCAATGTTTAAAAAGACATTTCTTTTATGKTTTTTTAAGTCATAGAGTACTACAACTTAACTAGAGTTAAGTCCAAAGTACTTGTGTTTTATATATTTGAGACCACCTTTACCAATATGTGCATAGTGGCCCTTGATCTCATTTGGTGTCTCTAAATGGTATCATTTTACCAATAGTAATATAAGAATGGCAATCACATACGAATTTTGGAAAAGGTCATTTCTTATTTCTTTGACCAAAATAACGTCAGAATGAGAAATGCTGCAACAAAAATGTATGAATTCAGATTTGTATGTAAATCAAATACATGTTCAGCAAAAGTGCACATTTGATCACTTCTCCAGMCAGATTCAAGAAAATAAAGGGCAGAATATGGCTCAGATTCCTCTGCTCTGATCATGCATAGAAACCAGCTGATATTTTGAGGTTCTAAAGTTCCAACATATGGATCTTCTAAAGAGTAGACTGTAACCTTGAGGGGTTCATTTTTTTCAGCTGGAATCTGACATCCATTGAATGCAAACATTTGGCAGCCATATTTCTTATTATGCATTACATATAATTACTTTAACTTTTATAGTATGCAATCATTATACTGGCTAGTAGAGCACTTAACAAAACCCTTACTGACTTGTGACCTGATGATAAAGATGAATGAGCACAGTATCTAACCTTACAAACGTTGTTTAGTTTAGTATAGATGCATGCATTTCCTTCTTAAATCAGTGGTGATGTCTGCAAATTGAAGAGGTGTGTAAGGAGTAAGCCACATTGTACGCCACATTGTATATATGATATAAACATAATAAATATATTTTTTTTCTGGCACAGATTTGTTTTACTCAAGATTCTCTGATCAGGGAGAGACGTGATAAGTGCAACAGTAGGTTCCAGCCAATTGATTTGGCACAGATAAGAACCTTTGCTTAATTTGTGCTGCTATGCTTATACAGGGTTTATTCCTTCAATGACTTCACATTCCCCTCTGATTTCCCTGAAATCTCATGTTTATCAGCTGGAATGCTGGCATTCTTTCCAGGTGCAGTAAAGAAATATCCCGCTTGGAAAGACTAAAGAATGTCTTGCTCTTGTGCTCTGAGAAGGAATGCTTTTGTATTCTACTCAAAAAATATGTGAACAAAGAAACAAAATAATTTCTTATACACACAARGTGAGTGTCGTACCTTTCGAAGCACCACAGGAGGGCTTAATCAGGTTATATACATTAACATGTTTAACAGCAGAAAGACTCGGGTATGCTGCTTTGAAAATCTCACTTCCTACTGATTTGCCATAGTTGCTCAGAAACAATCCATTGTAAAATAGTGGGAAAAATAGTTTTAGACTCACTCTGAGAGCCCAAGAGTGAGGGCTCCAAGGTGCCTCTTCACATGATGCTACAAAAGCCTCCTTGGTAAGACCCTATTCCTCAACAAAAACCAGGACCACATGTTAAAAATGCATCCTGTATGCAGAGCCTGCAAGAGGCCTATGTGCTCACCATTGTCAATAAATAGTATACCTGCTCCTACCACTCTTTACATCAGTGGGGTAGGATCAGCATCACATAGGAAAGAAGTATCCYCAGAGCAAGATTTAAAACCAGTAGAGTCAAGCTACCTCACCAGGCCTGGTCACAGAATGCCATTCCTTTCTCTCCTCTTCTTCACTTAGATTCTATACAAAGAAAACCATGTGCACTGCTGGCTGCAGGGCAGTCCTTAGGTACTGTGGAGATTACTAGCTACACGGACTGGAAGCAGCCTCCATGACCTGTAATATTAAAATACTAGCCCAACCATTTAAAGGTAAAAATAAATTCCTTCTTATAAAGTTGCATCTGAAATAAAAATTTAAAGGCTGGTGCAAAAAAAAAGAAAAAAAAAAAGTCAAACTTTTTGGTAAATAAGAAAAAGAACTTTGGAAGCCTCACAAGAGGGATTTTTCTTTCCTGTTCTTGTGTTAACTTGATTTATTTGTATGAAGCCCTGAAAGCTTCAGTCAAACTTTKCAGAAAAATTATTTCAAACATAAGATATTCCTAATACTGGACAGGAGAAAACAAGTCCATCTTAGATTCAAATTCCTCCCTCATTTCTGTGACCTGGGGCAACTACTGCTGCAATTTAAATATGTTTACCTCTCCAGTCCCTGGTGATTATTATTAATACAGTTTAGGGAAAGTGGTGATAAAGATCAATCTGTTACCCAGAAAGAAACATTAACTGCTTCTTTCATGTCTTCCATAGTGAGTGGGCAGCTACAGTTTCAAATGATCCCCAGATGTTTACTATTTCTTGTGCTTAACAGCAGTTTAGATTTTCTCCTGAGCAGCTGTGCTATGTGCCATATTTTTGGTTCTGGAGGCTTCAGTCTTCTGTCTTTTGCAGAAAGTGTAAAGGTCAAAGAGAAAGCCTGTGTGGTACAGAAGTCCCCAGTGAAAAATAAAGCAAGGACAGTCTGTTACTATTGGCCAACTGAAGCCATGCCTCTGCACATTAAGCAAAATATTCYAGGAATTCCTACAGAGATGGGTATGCGAACATAAGCTTTTCACTTAATTACAGAAAGGCTTCTGGATGCCAGTAAAAGGATTATGACTGAGGTCCCACACTGAAATCATGCTCTTTTTGTGCTGTTTACAACTGTGCTTCCGTATTCTCACTCAGAGTTCAGACTTCTCTTTTCCTCTTTTTTTTTTTCCCACTCTGGAGTCCTTTCTCAACATGGTCACAAGTATCCTTGCACTTTGGCTCTCACTGTAATCCACATTTGCTGTGAGCTCCAGCACAGCTCCCTGTGATCCGGCCTCGTACCCCAACGGAGCTGAAATAGCTGTTCAGGTGGCTGTGTGGTTAACTGGTTAGAAAGCAGCCTGGCCGAATGCCAGAGGCAGGAAGGCTCTTCTCTTACATGTGAGGATTAGTCACAATACTTGCCTAACCTCAGGCTTTTTAATCAACATCAAGGACATTATCAGTAAGCCATGTACAACAGCTCAGTTTTTCAAAGCTTATAGCCTATTTCCAAGATTGTTGGTTATATTACTATAATACTGACAGTGATGAGCACATAAAGAGATCAGCACYGCTCGAGCAGATTTCAAGGACTAGCATGGCCTAACATGGATTTGGAATTAAYAGATATATTATCTTGTATCTGTTATTCTTGTATGGCCTTGGAATGCAGTGTGACCTGGCTACCTTTCTTTTTTTCTGTCTCTGGGTGCAGTGAAGATCCAGAAGACTGGAGCACATCAAATGTTTTACTTTTTTAAAGTAAAATGTTTTTACCTTAAAAAAAAAAGAAAATAAAAAGAAAACAGTGCAGGAAGCATAATACAGACACCTTAATTTCACTATCTGAGAAAACATTTGGAAAAACTTACAATTCATTTATAGGTATGTACAGCACTGTAAGCTGATTTCTTTTTTTTTTTTTTTTTTTTTTTTTTAAAAGAAAGGCCAACCAAAATTTATAGCGACCAAATGCTAACCCATTTTAATTTCCTTCTTTCACAAATGGCCTGAAGAATAGTGAGAAGATTTCAGTATAAATTTGCATGGCATTATGAAGGTTTTGACACAGTCCAAAGTAGCAGTCCCAAAAGAAACTGGGAGAGATGGTCAAGATTAAACTACACAGGAAATACACAGCTGTTTGAGGAAAAATCTCAGAAACCAGACTGCAGTAGTTCACTTGCACACCAAGACAGTGATACGAAACAGGAGAGTTCAGAATGCCTATGTTGCWCAATATGCCAATATTTTCCTTCATTAATAAAAGAAATTCTGCTTACACAGGAAACAAGATAGGCACAAAAATGAAACTGAGGTTTCATGGAATATGAGGATAAGTCTCTCAATCTGTTATAGGGTGTTGTATCAGGACCTGCTATTACTCAATCTCTGCATAATCCATTGGTAGGACAAGATACTTTCTTGGGGAAGGGAGCACTAATGGAGATTTAATGTAGCTATTAATAGGAATYGGGGGTAGGAAGATTTTGTGCAGAGTTTTTTTGCCCATTTTGTTATTTAAAAAACAAATATTAGGTCTAGCTTTAACAGAAATGATCTAGTTATTCCTGATCTATTTTGAATGCAGGGGCTTGCCTAAGTGATTTARGTCTACTCCCACATTATTTTACTATGATTTCTACTAACCATTTCACACATGCATTTTTTTCCTTTCCCAGACATTGCATATAGTTCTCCATATAGTTATAAGGTCTTGTAGACTTAGTCTTAGCATACATACTGCTTTAAAAAAATTTATAATTGTAATCAATAGTAACTACAATATTAAAAGGAATAAATAAGGTCACAAAAATGCCTTCTAAATTGTATCATTTTCTGGAACACTTTGGAGTAAAAAATTGAATTACTTTGTTTAGAATTTAAAATACAGGCTTTTCGGCTTTTCTTTGGCTTTTTTTCTTTTTCTTTTTTTCCTTTCTTTTTCTGGAGAGCACATATGGAAAAGCAGAAATTAAATTTCCAAATTTTTCAGTTTACTGTGTCAGTTGTTCTCGTGGTCAGTGCAACTTAATGTGCAGTCACTATAATCCTATGTGCAGTTGGCAAGTACATTTGTTAATTAGGCACCACAACAAGGAGAGGTGGGTACAATATTCTGCTTTTAACAGATAGGTGCCCTATAGAGAGGCCACCTTATTGGTGAGGTACTCCATTCCTATGCAGATGAAAACCCTTATTTCAGAGATTAAGTACTGTTTATTTTAGCAAATGATAGATTATACAAAGGCAAAATGAGTTGCCTGCTAAGCCTGACCTTTATGAGTCTTTAGGAATTTTAATACCGCCAAAATTCAGCTTGTCATATTGCTAAAGCCAAACTGACCAGATCACACTGCTGCCCTGGAGCACCGACTTGGCTGAAGAATCTCAGGTGGTAGGAGTTATTTCMTGCCTGGCTGCTGCAACCTTGGAGTTTTTGACTTGCTTGCACAGTTTTAGAAACAATAATGAATAGCTGGAAAAAAATAGGTTTTCAATTTTTTGTATATATTTTTCCTTTCACATTTGGTTACACTATGACAGATTATCACATTAAACTACCAARGGATATCACAATGAAATTGTCTGATATGGTCCTGCATAGTCACAGGAAATATATATTTTTATTTTTTGTTCAAATGTATTGAGAATACATTATTACTTTGGATACACTTCTTTTATATATAAGATATAAATCTATATCTGATCTACATATAAGATACAAATACAGAACAGCTATAGTAGTATCTGATATTCCACATCTAGTATACTACCTACAGCGTGAACTGTAAGTATATTAGTCTTCTATCGCTCCATCTTTGATCTTTCAAACAATGCCAAATAAAGAGGGAACATAGCCCACCTAAATTCTYAAACAAGTACCAAGATGAAATGGATAATATACTGTTGTTGAGGTATTTGATCTTAATCGAGTGTGATCTTCCCGCTGAAGGCAATAGCAAAACCAGYTAGTACTTGGTAGTATTTAGCAAAAATATGAAAAATAAGGACAGATAAAAGAAAGAAATCCTCCAAGTTAGATAATGCTCAAAATACTAACAAATAAGGATTAAAAGCAAGAAACATGAAAACATGCTGTTAGGCTTAGAATATAAGCAAAATTATAGCATTAATAAAAATACCAACTCTCTCCCTACTTCTTCCTTTGCAATTGTCCTAATTAGTCCCTGATGATGAGAAGACTGACCTTTACTAATGAGTAGTCCCACTGAAAGCTATTAATGCTCATAAAACAGGCACATTCAAGACCTTTATAGAGATTATTATCTGAGTATTACATAGAGAGAATGTAGTGAATCATTGCATGAACAGCAGAGATGGAGGAAAACGCGCCAAATCAAGGCAAGACTCAAAAACACTCTTTTACATATGCTTTGATATATACATTTTACAGTGCATCATGGAAGACAAAAACTTCTGATCTTATTAATAATTTCAGGCAGTTATTCTGACTGAGCACTCAAATAACTAGTTTCTCTTKTGCGTTGATTCAAAGACATCAACTGTTTCATTTTGACTTGAATTAATTAGATCAAATGATAAAAAAATTAAATATTTACATATAYTATTAAATCACTGCTTTCATGACAGAAAGGCAGGTTTAATTTGACCTCTATAGGATTAATAATGATGGTCAAAAGTAACCACGTTGTTAAATCTTTGTAGGATTAGAATCAAAATACTCCCTGAAAAGTGGAAGGTATTTTGAACTGACTCCATGATCATGATAAAGTCTGTGAGGTACCCACTGTCTTTGTAATGTTAAAGGAAAGTTAGCTGCATTTTGGCTGTGGTCAGTAGAATTTTAATGGATTAAACAACAGTTTCACAACACAGTTCAATCACCATTGCTACACACAGCACAACTTCCATGTTGTAACCAGTTTTGGACTGCTCTGCAGTCTCTATTTCACATAGCATGAGCAGAGTCCTTTTCACAAAACAAATGTGCATGTTCTTAGTATTTTGCCTAATGACCTTTTATTTTTTTATATATTACAACAGTTATTAGTGGAAAATATTTTGTGGTGTAAGAAATAGTTTGAACTTATTTATCTTTGCTGATAGTGAGAAGGTAGCAGTGATGGGTCTTGCACTAAGTAACGTGTTTCCTCAGTGGCAAAGGGAGGTTTGAGTAAAGCTGTTTTGACACAGTACAGTGTTCTTGTAATCAATAACCTGGCCTGCACAAAGCTACTCTTTATTTTATTGCTATAATATTAGAGCAGGCAAACATTTTATTCTGAACAGGACTGTTCCTAGTTCACATGTGAAATAAATGTTTTCATCTCTTAGCACAAAGAAGTTAATAACAGGTTGTTTCTCCAGTTTGTGATTCACTCTATTCTGAATATTTTCTCCTATTTCAAAATCTTTTACATTTTTGCTTTCTCTCTTTAAAAAATACTTTTGATTTATAGATTCTTATTTCAATCCTTTTATTAATGCCTGCTTTATTTCCCTAACATTTTAGCCTCAGGGGAAGCCAAATTTCAAACTTAGCCGGATGACCATAGAGGAAAAAAAATGAAAAAAAGAAGAAAAAAACACCAATGATAATTTTAAAGAAAAAAAAAAAGTTATGAGCTTAACAAAGTACAGGGGTATCCTCACCACTTCAAAATCAATTGCATAGGGTGGGGTAAATCCTACTTTAAAAATAAACTTATTTTACTTTTTTTACAATTTTGCTCCAAAATATGAACAACTTGATTATACTTTATGATGAAGCCGTCTGAATACTTGCAACATCCATATTCCTCACCAAATACACCACCATATTAAAAGCAAGCATAACCTAGCTTGCAGGCCACCTCACAACAGAATTCTGCAGGCCACCTTGTGAGGAAATCCAGGGAACCACAACAGAAAAGGACTTCCAGTCTCACATGTCCTTACAGTTAACTGGTTGGTAAAAATCATGGCGCTGCCTCTGAGAATATATTWTACCTTACAATTCATTGTAGGTATTAAGATCCAAAGTCTGCACTCCTCCTTTCAGCAAACAAGGCATCAGCACACTTTTCAAGTTTCCATGGCTTGAATAGGGCTTAAATATATGTGTATAACTGAGAATAGATTTATGGACTTCCCAGAAGGGACTCCAGGTTTCTGCTAAACATCCATCCTTCTCCCCAGTGCCCAGGAAAGATAACTACCTCTAAGATGCTACTAAAGCTGCTGCAATGTTTCTTTCATTACACGGTCAAAATTATTCAAATATCTTTTTAAGTTTGCATTGTGTATCTGAATTCTCAATGAGAATGCAGCTGCACATTGACCTCAACTTTTTCTCTCTTTTTTTTTGGTATTATTTTAGTTTTTTAAATAAGAAATAATTAGAAATTGGAAAATCATTAGACTTGAACAACTCCCTGGTTGTACATGCTTTAACTGAGCTGTTAACAGTCCATGTTACAATTTCCCCACAAAACCAGACAGCAGACTTATTCAAAACAAGGCAAAGAAATGACTAGAGCAAATATCCTCAGATCTTCAAATCTGCTGTGTTTCTAAAATTAATCTCCTTTGCCCCATTAAAGAAGGCTACAAGAATTATACACCRGGGAAGTTAGAAAGAACACCTTATATTATGGTTAAGGACCAAAATCTTTCTTTGTGCAAGCTACTGAAGTCAGTGGAATTACAAAAGCAGTGTTTGTGTCTTCCAGCATCTGATGGCTGACTGATGTAAGAGATTTTAGGACACAATACAGAATTAGCACAGGATATAATTCCTTAATAAGAAATGAAAAAAATTAATCTCCTTCACTCCTAAAGGAATATACACAAATACTTTGAAATTTGTGTATTTCAAAATATTGCGGCTTTCTGACATAGTCTGATCTATTTCTGTACTTGGGCACACTCAAGTGCAGAGCAATTTGGAGTATAAACCACTACACTGGCTCCCCAGCCAACAACCATCTTGCAAAATATGAATGTGGGCCAAACGTACACACTGTACCAAGTCTACCTGATCTGTATAAACCAAAACTCAGCAGATAAAAATGGACAAAATAAATCTGAATGGCACTGTGCTCATCCTTTCTCCTCTTTCAAACCACAGCATTAGCTGGTGTGCCCCAACTGAAGTCTTAACCACCCAAGACACAGTTTTAGGSTACGTAGAAAGAACAGAGATGGGTTGTTTGTGTCCTTTACACTAGKTGCACAGAAGTAAAACATAAGATTTGCTGTTTTGTAGTCAGAAAAAATATTTCATCTGTTATAGCTGCAGGGCATCAAACTATATCTGCTTTAGAAACTCCCTTAAAATTCATAGATTTTAAAAGTARGAATTAGCAAAATTCAGGGATGCAAATAGGATCACAACAGTATTATGTGGAAGTTATTATTTATGGAAGGAGGAAAGAACACCCACTRGGCAGATTCAGGTTTTCACAGAATTTTAGGTCTGAGACTACATACTGTGAATGGTATCTTTGCCAAGGTASCTATCTGTGCATGCTCTTGCACTTAGCCTTGACTGACCTATATTGGCCAAATAAATAGCCAAGTGGGTTTCCCTCTTAACTTCAAAGAACTTGTACCTGCAAATCCAGGCACATGAAGGAGAAGAAGGTGCTCAGGAGTAGCCAGCATGGCTTCACCAAGGGGAGATCATGCTTGACTAACCTGATAGCCTTCTACGATGGG
>PTEX01000070.1:3113081-3304295 GCA_003342815.1 Eudromia elegans | reverse complement strand
AGGAACTTGAGGAAGAATTTCTTAACAGTGAGGGTGACAGAGCACTGGAACAGGCTGCCCAGAGAGGTGGTGGAGTCTCCTTCTCTGGAGATCTTCAAAACCCGCCTGGACACCACCCTGTGCCACATGCTCTAGGGGACCCTGCGTGTGCAGGGGGGTTGGACTAGATGACCTCTACAAGTCCCTTCCAACCCTAGCCATTCTATGATTCTACGATTCTATGAAATAACTTTCATCAGAACATGGTTCTCATTCTCTATAATGAAAATATTAACAGCCACTTCAACTCTATCATTCTCTCATACCCCTGGCACATGTGGATTAGGTATAGAACAAGTAAAGTCATTTACTTAAAAGTCAAGTAAAAGACTTAATTTCCACCATTTGTTTATGACTTGCATCATGGTACCATACATCAATTAATGGTGGTGTTTTAAGCATATTCCATTTGTCTACTGTGTCCAGTCTGTTAAAAATAAACAGTTATTATTTTGACATAGCCTTTCTAGCACAATTCGTAGTATCTCATATCTTCAGCTTATGAGTCCAGCACAGTCTGTGACAGCTGTTAAATAAGTATTTAGTTCATTGAGGCAAGACACGAAATTGAAGGTGATTGACTTAGCATCCTGTGCATTCTTCTAGCTGCAAAATGTGGCATACCATGCTGACTTACAATTATTGCTGTCTGCAGAAGCTACAAGTTGAGGGAGAAGGTGTGTACTACTATTGTCAGCTCTACTGTGCAACAGAACACATGTCCAAATGAGGATGCCTATATAAAGAACATTTAAAGCAAAATTCTTTTGGGTGGACCAACAAACAGGGTGTCTCTTTTTACTTCGTTTTGGGAGACTTCTTTCAACCGTATTATCACAGCACCTTGTATGTATAAATAATCAGTAGGAATTGGGGTCCTTTTAAAATTATCATTCTGGTGACCTACTTTGATTGTTGCCAGAGGGATATTTTAGCTTTAGATATTTTAGGTCTTGATATAAGGACTGTAATATGAGGCCTCGGTACTAKGATTTGTTACTGAATTCGCTCTCAAAAGTGATAAGAGTGTGTGTGTGTGCGCGTGCACACATTCTGACTCGGCTGATCAGAGTGCGAATTTGCCAAAAAGARAAGAAATATTTTACTTTTCTCATTTGCTTTAGAGTATGGCAACTTCATGCAGCTTTTGGCATGCTATATCCTTCTAAGAGATATAGCACTTCTATGAATTTTAAGATCATTTATTTTGGATTTCAACCCCCTTTCCCCTTTCCCCAAAGCAAGTTCTATACAGTACAGCCAGAGCCCAGAGGAATGTAAAGCTGTAGTTTTGCGGAAATMTTCCAATAACATGAGCTTACCCCTCAAGAGTCCCAGCCTCGGAAGTATAGTACCTGAATGTAGTAGGATTGGCAATATCCTGTCTTTGTGAGTGTGAATGCACAAACACACGTCCAGAACCATCACTCCACTAGCTGTCTGTAGGTAACAGGCTTACTCGCCAGGCTGCAAAGTGTCAGAACATTTTGGAATTATTTAAGCTGACGGACTCTCTCTAATTCTGGATGTGTTCCCTTGCCRTTGTAGAATATGAGACTAAAGCATTGTGCATTATCTCTAAATGGAGAGCTCATGACAAATATTTTAGGTGATTTCTCGTAAAAATGCATACCAACAGCAAACTTTCTAGCTTCTTTTCTTTATCCCACCTTCCCTCCCTCTTTGTGGCTTTTCTTCTGTGTTTTTGTTGGATACATCTTCAGAATTACTGCATCAAGAGTCAAGTTTTTGGATGCGGGCACTAACATTTTCAATCTGTAAAGCTGTGCACTTCAACATAGTCCTCCACTAGCAGTGCTGAGAGCAGTGCATCAGTGGTGGGTAGCTGATGTGAGCTAGGTCAGATTTTGTAGTGCCTGTTGATTTATATGGGGATAGAAAAAAATAAACCACATTGCCCAGAATATTGCAGCCTGTCTCCAAAAGCAAGGAAAGGGTCAGCAAATCTGAATCCCTCATTCACCATAACTGCCAGGGGCAGAACACAGCTGGGACAAAGCCAACCCTATGCATCACAGCTAAGCTACGAGTGAGGGAAAGTGAGGTTTAGWAGGGCTGGTCATTAATAGAAATCCACTTAAGCTAGTGGAAGAGTATTTGCTTATTGATGTGATTCCTCTGCACACATATTTTTCAGCTGGTTTGATCCCTGAGTATGAAACATCACGGTCTCTCTCCTTTTATCATAAAGCACTTCATGTGGAATATGGGACACAAGTTGTGCCCCACTCCAAAAGGGAAAACATCTAGAAAAAGAAGCATGAATGCTTATTTCAACCTCGTTTCTCTCTCCTGCTGAGAAAGCTTGGATACCACAGGATATCAGATTCATCCCATGGAGTCTCTCACTACTAATACTAACATGTGAACTGAGAAAATGATCATTTCTGTTTTTTAGTTTCCTTTAAGYGTTTGGCTCATGGCAAAGTATTCCCTTTTCTGTTCTGAATCTTTAGTTTTAGGAATGTTCTTAGATTTTTTTCTTCGAAAGGGTGGGATTAGTAATAGAAAGGAGGATAACTTTTCAYAAATTGAATATGCAAACAGGCTGTGGAAATGTTTCAAGTACATTGTGTGATTTTTTTCTATATTCAGCTACGCACATAGTCTGTGGTAATATTCTACCCTTTTTATTGTACCATATCAAATGAAGACTGTGACCTTAAAAGMGGAGTGTAAGAGAAACAAAGAAATGTCAGCAAAAGCAGCTGATGAAAACCTAATTAAGAAACTATGCTGTGTTCCTTCTGTAGTGTATTATGTTGGTAATAACAGCTCAGAATTCTGCAGGGACCTATAAGTAATGAATAAAATTGGTCAGCAAAAAAACAAAGTTATCAGAAATTTGAGTGCTGTTGAGTCTCCTGGCATGCAAGCTACACATCAGCATAAAATAAACCTGTGCCCTGCTGTTAGTTTTTATATTGTTCTGTCTTTTCACATCAATTTGTTTGTTAAGCTAGGCTTGCTCCAATAGACATTTTATGGTGAGAATGATGTCCCTAATTTCCATAAGTAGTCAGCATTCATTATCAATTTAATATTCACAGCAAGATGAAAAATAAAACTGGACAGGACTGACAGTGTCATGAAGGAGAAAATTGCCCTCTTAAGTGGAAAGTTTCTGGTGCTAATGTATCTTTCCCAAATGAGGAACAGAATAAYTTGGGGAGGGAATGATCAAGGCATTTCAAATACTCCGGGAAGGAAGCTACAGTGTTGAATCAAGTTAGAGGATTCCAATAGAGGCTGCATGATGAGTCAGGCTGCCCAAAATAGTAATAAAAATAGTAATAAAAGAGAACCAACAGAAAGTGTCATGTAGAGAAACTAATTATTTACCTAGAAAGACAGAAACTAAATATGCAGGAGTACTTAAAATTACGTGTTTGAAACTTTCATAATATAGTGAAGAAGAAAAGCAGAAACTTGTGCTCAGTAAAGTTTTGAGAGCATGTCTTACCAAGAAAGCCTTAGGTTCTTCCTTGATCCTGTCTTGGTATTCACAATTTATGGTGAAATTTAGCTAGTCTTTCAGGAACTGCCATTTGACAATGATATTTATATTGGTAATTATATTTGACCAATAATAAACCTAGAGACGAAGAAAATAAGCAAGTTTCAGACAACATTTCTTAATTGATCTCTACCTATAGGTAATTATTCAKTGTCTGTGTACATACTATTTACAATCAGGAAACAATCTTACATGCTAAATTGTATTTTCTAACTGAAAAAATGATGGCTTAACTTACTATCTTTATTCCATCTCTTAATAAAATTCCAGTTGATAAAAGCAAAACTCATCAGACAGAAAGATACTGATTTCTTTCATCTCACAAATGAGCTGCAGGAGAAAATCTACATTACGAGTAAGATGACATCATGACATTACCTGTAAAACATCTGTTCTAAAAGACAATCTGGCAAAAAAAGTTGACCTACGTGAAAAGGAGAAGATTTAATTTCAGAGGAACAATACTCTGTTTTATAGGTAGCAATTTTTTTTCTTAAAAAAGGGAACTCTTACTTTGTGAACACGTTTTGGCTAAACCAATGTACTGTCGTTTTCACATCTGCCATGTGACCAAAGAACAAAATACCTAAGCCATAGAAACAGTGACTTCAGCATAGTGAATGCTATTCTCCAACAGGAAATCACAGAATATCTGGGGCTAGAACTGAGTTCTATATTCCTCATTTTCAATAYTGACCCTTTTTTTTTGATGACCCCTTTAGATTTCCTTTTTTGCCTTGTCTTTTTTTTTTCTTTTAAACAACTTCTTACTCTAATAATTCTCTTTTTTTGTGATCCTTCCAGGACACTGATATTATAATGCAAGGAATATAAGGAGGACAGCAAAGAATAAGGTCTAAAGGAATTGCTCATTTACCTTACCCCAGCAAAGTTTTGACATGGTCTTTGGAGGCCAAGCCAGTATACCTGAGAATATCTGAGATGACTGGAGACCTATATTTCAGCCCATGACTCCTGGTGCTTGTGACAAGAATGACTGCACTGAGCTTTCCTCTTCTAACTCAAGTAGAAACAACCCACTTTCAGGCCTTAAAACAGCTAACTTGCAACGATCTGCAAAGAACCAGATAGAATTAACTACACATATGTAGTAGACCTGAACACTGGCCTTGATYACAAGATGAGAGTCCACTGGAAATGGGCAACTATCTACTTTCCTAATTTATCATCCACTCCCACCCATATTTTAACACTTAACAAAGTCAGCATTAAGTTTAAATCCATGGAGTTCAGTGTCCTCCAGTCAGAAGCTCCAAATCTGCCTTTGAGAACTGCTTTCAGTCCTCTTGGGCTAAATGGAAATTGTTAACTTTGCAGCTATAAATATTAATTTATATCACTATGTTTGACATTCTCATAAACTACCTGGGAGGCAGAAAGGTTCTAATTTCATATAATATTTTAAGGTATAACATGTTCATTAAATGAGATCCCAAGATATGTGTACATTAACTGAACTGGCTGTAGAAGTTAACAGAAATTAATTTTTATATAATATCATATAAACTAATGAGATAAAGAGGCATGTTAATCACCACCCCATAACAAAATATTCTCACATCTAACACGCTCCTCGTGAATTGTTTTCTCATGCTCTGAGTGATGCATGTCTACCAATGCAGGCTTTGTTGTCTGAGGTGATTCACCTGGAACTAGTTATTTCTTCTAGATGAAGCCAAGAAATGCCAATGTTTGAAAAATCTTAGTGATACAATAAACCCCATGTTGGATTTACAGTATTGGCATCACATTTATTTTTATCATCTACATTTATTTGAGATGGTTTCCCACTTTACATGACGAAAAGCTGTTGAACTTTACAATTAAATATTAAAAAATTCCTAGACTGCTATTAAAACCTCTTTTTCCTCCTCTAAGACAAAAGCTAATGATCTATTTTTTGGTACTGGTCTGCCCCTAGCTCAGATTAAACAGAAACACATTTTTTTCTGCTTTTATTCTATAATGTGCAAATGACACAAAAGCAAATGAAAGAATATAAGATTCTTATAACATATTGCTACTCCTAACAGATAATAAACATCTAATTTTTCATGTGATGTACAGTTTTTAGGAGAGACTACTACTTAAGTTACCTGAAGGTACAAAATACTGTATATTAAAAAATCTGTATATTAAGTTTACTCCTTAAATACTAGAAGAAATTTGCTAGGCCTCAAACGTACTGAAACCTAAGTATTTCAATTCACAGTACTCTGGATCAGCCCATGTGCAGGTTACCTTTTGTGAATGCATACTTTACAAGACATAACATAAAATACTCTCATTTTCTTCTTCATTACAATATTGCCTTCCTTATATTAACAATTTCCAAAATGATGATATACATACTTTTTATTCCCCAAAAGGGAGGGYTTTCTCAGTATGCTTCATACTCTTCCATGTTTTGCTGTTGCCTCTAATATTTTCCTATCCATTTTTAAGACACCAACTAGTCTAACAGCACCTCCTAATAGCATCGGCTCTTCAGCAATACACTAAAATGAACCACCTGAAATTCATACTACTCTCACCCTTGACTAAGAGTCTTCAGTGGTGGCTTCATGTTCTCACRACAACAGAAAAGAGATTACTCCCTGCATTTACTTAGGCCTCAAGCACCAAGGGCAAACATATTCCAGTCCTTTGGAAATTGTATTCCATTATGCAGTTATGAAACACATTTGTTTTTACAATGCCAGTGGGGTCCCACATCATTAACAGCCTTCTGTTCCAGTAGCTGCAGAAAGGAAAATGCCCAGGTACAAGCAATAGGCACCATTAGTAGATACTCTTGATTTCCACTGTACAATACTGGAAGTAACATCTCTTAACAGAGGTTTCAGAACCATGTGCCAGAGAAAGCTATTAATTTCCAGCTGCACTTGTATACACTTGCATTCATATGACAGAACACATTCTCAGGAGATTATCTATGAAAAATACCTAAACCAGTAGCTCACTAGCCACTTACACTATAATCATTTACTTTATAGTAACTATCATGCAAATTTAACCTTGGAAATATATTCCTGTAAAAGCTTCCAAATCCTTGAACATAGGATCTCAGAATCTCTGATCCTCAGAAGCTATTTCATGAAGCAGGCAGATTTTTCAGACTTTTTCTTCCCGACATAAATCAATAAAAACAAATCTAGTTCATTTTTTTTTAACCAAGAATAACAGAACAGTAAGCTAGGTAAACACTAGTATCACTATCTAAGGATTACACAATTACTTCCTTTTCTCTGGCTATTTCTTTGAAAGAGAAACCTCACCCACCATAAAATACAATCTATCCTAATCTTGTGTAGAAGCAGAAGTYATCTATTCTGCAACAGCTAAGAAGCCTATGCAATTAACAAAGCCKCTGTGAGTTATGTCAGGGTTTATCTGCTGGTTATCATGGACTGCAGTGATGCTGATGGAATGTGAGACAACAGGCTACCCAGCACCATTCAGACCCCAGCGCCAATCCAGACGTCTTCCAGAACAGAAACAAAAACCACTTGTGACCATCAGGAACCTGATTAATTGAAAGTGACATTCTGGGATGTGTGCTGGTGACCCAATAACTCGGAATTGCCCTGCAGGTCTAGAGTCTCATGTCCTTCCCAGGGCAGCAGTCGAATATATATCAAAATTGCCTAGTKAACTTACATAAGCCAACTACTGTTTACAAATTTCAGGATCACATTTGGTCTGCCTATTGTTTGGCACAGACAAACACAATCAGCACTGGCATTTGAAGCCACTGACAGATTGCCAGCCACTGGTGCAGATGGTGGCGGCACAAGAGTACTAATTACTGATGACATTCCTGATGAGGTAACCTGTCTCTCTTTAGATAATAAACAGATGGAATGTGTTTCCTATTAATTTTTTTTGCAGATAACAAATTGTTTATCTTTATGGTAGACAGTAACAAAACTAAATTATCTGTTCTTTGGAGAAATTTGTTTTCTGCTAATTGCTCTAAACAATCAATAAAAGAATTACAACTGGCATTATCCCAAAGGGAATAGAAGCAGAGAAGTCAAAGTCAATTAGCTTCCTATAATATGATGCACTCAGATGGAAAGAGTCATTACAACAGAGTGTAAAATTCAAACTGTAAAGCAGGTTCTTCTGTGAACAAAGCAGACTTACAGGAAAAACCTAGACAGAGAGCCTTTTGCATACCTTTCAATTCCTTGTATATCACTGCAGTCTCTAGTTTCCTCTTCATATGTTTTCAAAGAGGATAAAAGTCAGATAAGATGATTTCCTTGAATCTTACAAGACTGTGTTTCTTCGTAGAGCGCTATGGTTTTAAGTCTTCAGAAGTTGTGGTCAAGAAAACTTTATAGAATATAAAGAAAAATTAACTAGCTCATTCTTTTGCCAAAGTTTCAGTACAGTAAATGTGACAAATATGAAGAAACTGAGGAATACCACAGTGGCCAATAAAATATTATGTAAGTAGGAAAACTAGCTGCCATAGTTGATTTCCTGGCTTTCTCCCTTCTCTCTCTACTCCCGCAATGAGCGTAGAGGGAGAGAAGTACAGCAACTGCTGTAGGGCCACGTAATTGATGCTTAATCAATAGCCATGGTTCAAGTGAGGGGAAAAATTCACTGTGACTGTGCAGCCTTGCCCTGTGCAAGCAGCAGAGAGAGGAGCTGCTGTCATTCAGCATCCAGGGTAATGGGCAGGTCTTTGAGCTCTTGACAAGTTCCTGTAAGCCCCTATAACACTGCCTTGCAGAGACAAGTGGGATTCTTGCACTCTGCAAGGCCGTGGCTGCTGCCCGGTGTCTCTCACCACAGCAGACAGCCTGTCTGGGAGGAAGGAGCCATGAGCAGTGGCAGCCCCTAACTCCTCTGGCTCCCTGTCCATGAGGTAGCCAACAGAGAGCAGCCACTTAGGTTTGCGCAAAGAGAAACCCAAACCACCATCCTGTTCTGGATGCTCTACTTTTTGTAGATACAAGAAGTATTGGCAGCCCCCTTCCAAGCACATCACAAATAAAGCTGTAGCATAAAGCAGGTGTAATATCCTGTTTCAAATTGTGGTGATACAGCATATTTCTGCATATAACCCCACCTCCCCACCATGGGATTATCATAAAACAGAGAACAAAAAAATGGTTTCAACTGATGATTCAGGTTGAGTATTTTAACTCATGGTGATTGAATCAGAGCAACAATCATACGGCATGGGCAAAAGAATGAAAAAAACACACAGGCATCAATATCTTGTTAAAGTAATTTATTATTATTGTGTCATCTGATTTTCCCCAAGTGCAAAGAACATGTTTCTTAGGTCTACTTTTATTTTTTCAGACATTATTCATAGATTACTTGTTGGCTGCACAGTGCACACTGTTAAGAAACAGACATTTTAACACACTTTGTATGGTGAACACAACTCATCWTGTGTGATGAAAGTGTCAAATCCACATAATTTCACACTAATTCCTTGCATCCTGCAGTTTCTCATCAGTGTAAAGCTTAGAAGCAAATATTTTGCCCTGGAAAACTCAGAGCATAAAGCTTTCCATGAACCCTTTACTGAAACAACCGCTCTCTTGGGCTGAGCTCCTGGCTGTTCCAAGGAGGAAGGTCCAAAAGCCCAGAGCACTTTTGCCTAGGTTCTTTGAAAGACAGTGCTTATTTCCCTGAGATCACTCCATCAGAACATTTCCCTGCATAGGTTTATTTTTCCACAGTAATGTCTCTAACTCTATATTGAGTAAATCTGCTGACCACCCAAGGTCTTAATACAGTGAGCAATCATTTTCAGCAGTGATGTAATGTTGTATTTGAACACACATGATCTCTCCGCTCTCTACTTTATGCTGTTGCACACAAAGGAGTCAATTGACTTTTCCATACAATCACAAAGGCATCCCAAACTTTTGTTAAAGGCCACCTACTTTTTCCATGAGTTATCAGAAAGGACACAGGCAGCCTATTTAGAAATGCCTAACAATGAATGGCTGTTCTGGGTTGGGAAAGTTTTATATATATTATCAGAGTCCCTTTTATTCAGAGCTTGTAAATAACAACAGCAGACAAGCCCTACAGCCACTAATTTAGTGCCACATTGTGACTCCCTCTGCTTCTTTCCATTTGCCTCTAGCAAAGTCAAGTTTTAGTGACCTTTTCTTGCCCAATATATATAAAACTAGTTCATGTGACCTGGGTACTGTTCCGAACAAAGCACTAGATATCCCATTTAAAGTAAATGGTACCCTCTGTTGGCCATGAAATTTGTATGACTGGGCTAAAGTTGGCTTGTCTATACATTGCTGAATAAATGAAGTGTGAGACTAAGTTTTGTTGAAAAGGAAAAAAACATTTTTGTTATGCTTTCTTGCAAAACATAGTTAATTCAGGAGCTATTCTGCTGCTAAGCAGGAAAAGGAAATCTTTAAGGAATGAAAGAAATAACAAAATTTAGCAGTTTTCAGATTTTATCCCTAGTCAGACTTTTTGTAAAACAAATTACAATATCCCTCCACTGCTACGTGTGCAATAATAATTAGCTATTCACCTGCAACACCAGAAAAGAGAGCACATGTTAGTTAGAACAGACTCTTGATACTGAAGGAAAGATCTCTCTTACGTAGAGTCTGTTTATAAAGATGCTTACGAAATTTTAAAAAATTGTTGTAAATTTCTTGCCTACTATTCAAACGCACAGAGATTTTTTTTTTCCTGAACAAACACAAGACAGATTTCTGCCGAACACCAACTGAGTGCTAACATTTGTTCTCTATAAAATGGACCTCTACATATCTGACCAAATTCTGCTCTCCATCTCATTTTGGCTATTATTATATAAGTAAAAGTTGCACAGCTGCAATTCTGCATCACTATTTTTGCTTATGATCTTGCATAACTTGTCTTATACAATATATAACTTGTGTTAGCCCCTGTTCTTTTTATAACACCGGAATCCTCATACTGCTTCACCTACAAACACACAGAGTGGATACTTAACAAAGTTATTCTTCCCCATCCAGAAAATCTAAGYCAGCTCTTAACCTTCACACACAGGGAATAATCCTGAAGTGTTTGTACAGTTCAAAGGAAATCTTCCAGCACAGTCTATACTCATCTGGGTCACCTGAAATGTAAAGCGCAAATTCTGAATTCCTACAAATAGTAACACAGTTCACTCTTCCTGAGCTCTGCTACACTCCACCACGCACACAATGTGGTAATTGCTTTTGCTTGACTTATTCAAACAGCCATTTTCAAGATGTGACAGTCAGGGCACTAATATATTTATGCCCTTTGTAATMGGCCAGCATTGCTTGTAATTAGGTGCAAAGTTAATTAAGTGCAATACATCTAATAACTGCCTGCCAGTAGTTGTAAAGTTTGATTTAGCACATGAACTGTCAGGTGTCAGAATAGTGTGTTAAAAAATAAGTTGCTAACAGAAAAACAMACCTACCACAACCAAGAGAAAAGCACAGTGATAGTGAGTCAGTTAAGAAAAGGAAAAGACACTTGGTGCTACTTCTGATGCTGGGAAATTACCTTCCCTGCATCATTAAGTTATGTCTTTAATGAATTCCAAATGAATATACATTTTTACCCAGGAGGCAATGCCTTCTGCTACACACAAACTCCTTCCCTAAAAAAATTATAACATGTGCATAGTCTATAAAACACATAACATTAGTACTAGAACAGGATGACTTTAAAACAATTTACTGAATACAGATGAGTATGTAGAGGACCACAAAGGCCTGGAAAAAGAGTTGGCACTTTGTGTTTTGGGAGTTGTGCACAAAATACACTTCCTTCTACTGAAAGTAAGAGAGGAGTATACATGCTCAAATGCATACTTGTAATAACTTAAATAAATGTTCTTCAGTTATTTATGCCTTAGTTGATTTGGGGATTTCAGTTCTTCAAAAACCCTGGTGAGAAAAAAAAAAGAAGAAAAACAAACAAACAAACAAAACAAAACAAAAAAACATACTCCAGGATCTCCTTACACAACTACAGGCTTTCTCCAAAATACCATTTCAGATTTTTCACTTTCGTTTTCAAATGTCCTAGAGTGCATTTGTTTACATCTTCAGTTTTTTGAAAATTAACTCCCCTCCTAAAGACTGATCATTTCTTCTCACATAAGTGTGTGAATACACCAGCACCATTTTATTTTTTCTTAAATTCAGTTTTGATGCTTCAGATGTTTCCTTCACCTCCACATCAACTCTGAAATGTCTCTTTCTTCACAGCACGTTGTTTGAGCAGACTTAAGTCAAAATATACCTCTTCAGGGAAAAAACAACAACAACAACAAAAGAATTAAAGAAATTCTGTACTTAGACTAATTCAGGACTAACTGCAAATCAGATTGGAAGTTGCAGTCAGAGTGAGAGCAAATGATCTGTTATCTCTGCACTACAGTACAATCTATGTGCATAGTTCAATAATACTTTATTAATGAACTCACATATGCATGAAGCTCAGAAAATTATATCCAAAAGATGTCCAGAGGGAAATTATGGACAATGCTCTTAGGCTTTTAGAGGAAGAGGTGCAAATGGAATTGATGGAAATTGTGCACATATAGAATAGCCCACAAACCTTGAGAAATATCCTGAGTTCAAGGACAACATTGCTTCTTCCAAAGCACTCACCAGCAAAGCTTCTTTCTTTTTAATATACCTCATCAAAATCAATGTCAGATAAACTAATCTTTGTGGTTAGCTATTATGAACTGATATTTGATCAGGAAAATTATGCTTGAGATTGACATGAAATTAATAATGCTTGCTRCATGATGCCCAGTGACAAAGGTAAATGCTAATAGTTCTGAAATCCTAATGATTGCCAAAGTACCCTTCTGAGCTTTGATTAGGGTTTGTGTTATGCAATTATGCTTTTCTATAATTATTGTGAATTATCATCACGATATTATTATTCTCATATTTTTTATTCCTCTGAAATTGTCAGAATTTCCTGCAGCTAAAAATGGATTTCATTTGCATTACCRCAAGTTTTGATTGTTTAATGAAAAATAATTCCATGCAGACTCTCATGTTAAATTGCCCATTTAAAATTTTCCTGCTATCTAGATCACATTGAAGTGTCCCTTCTTTCATTTACCGTTTGCCTTTATTATCACAGTCATTGCCCTTGTTTTATGCTAGATGATAAAATGAAAGGCTATTTTATTCATATCTCTCTCCTCTGCCTGGAAGTCCTTTGCCTGCATGATCTTTCTTTTACTTATACTCCTAATACAGGAAGTTTAACAAAGCTAGCACTCTTCAGCAAAATGTGGTAGCTGTGCTAAAAGAATTGTTTTGGTTTGGTTTAATCCTGGTTGCATTAATGTCCATGAAAGTCTACTCCTGATTTGTCCAAGGCTGAGAAACATGTCCTAAGCAAGTGGGCTGGCTGACCTTGCTTATGCTTGAAAGAAGCTGGATATCTCCCTCTCAAGATCACATGTAATGAATGAGTGTGTCTCCCAAGAACATTCCTCTCTCCGCCAGCAGCACTCAGCTACTTCTGTCTCACTACAGAAATGCCTTAGGTAAACAGAGGTATCTTCAGTTCTTAGTGCTGCCCTGGCTTGCAAACTCACAGATAACCTCAAATGACAGCMATTTTTAAAATGGCCCTGATTCTTAAGCTGAAGCACATTTCAGTTTTCAAGTGTTCAAACATTCAGTAGCAACATTGGTTAACTTTTCATTAATTGGATAATTAACAGCCTTTGGGRAAAAAAAGTGAAAGACCACATCAACTTTCAAAACTCAAAAAAGGCTTTTTCTTTAAATCACAATTATTTTTGTTTGTAATCAGGAAAAAGATAACTTCAAGTACTGTTTTTTGAGGTCTTTTCCCATTTGTATATACTGATATTTTTTCCACTTTCTCAGTCAATTTACAGAATTCCTCTTGATATTATTATGTTATGAAGTCACACTGATTTTGAGGGCTTCCTGAAGAATGCTCCATGGCACCTTGAAAAACACGAGTGCAACTATGTTTGGGGAAACACTCAAAGCATGGCCTTAGTGATGCTGAAACAAAAGTGGCGCATCAGCAATGCTCACAAAACTCTTAAAGCACTTTATAGGAGCATAGAGGGAAGAACAGTCGACTTCAGAATACTTGTCAATACTGTATACATTTCAGAAGTCAGAACCAGGAAGATTCATTCTGAAGCTGTGTTGAAAATGTCAGATGCTATTAGAGAAAATGTGGATTTTATAATKATAGAAGATATGCATGAGCCGTTTTAAAAAGCATTAAGTTTAAGAATTAAAAGAAAACACTGAATAGATATGAACTTCCTTATGAAACAAGCACATGTAGAATCAGGTGGATGAAAAAGGGTAGATAGAATCTATTCTTGAAATTTATGGAAATTCAAATAATGTTTTCTTAATTTACATGGAAAGATTTCATTTCTATCACAACAAAACTGGGAAAATCTTGTGACACTTCCAGTTCTGTCAATCTTTTGTTTTAATATCTGATTTGCATGACTCACTAACTCAAGTTCATCAACATTTTGCAGCCTCTAAGTTAAAAGCCTTCACTCTTCTTGTTTTACTAAGACAGTAGTTCAGTAAATTTCAAAATAGATTTTAATTATTTCTCATATCTAAAGCTATTTTGGGATGCATTCAAAAATGGTAGACTTAAACAAGAAGATGGCCTAGAAATCTCTGAATTTTTATTGTGTATTTAGCTACATATGCACGGAAAATCATTTTGTTTCTTTCTCATTTCTTTTCAACCCTTTTCCAGTTTTCTGTTTTTCGAATGATTCCATTTTCACCTCATATATGCATCTGATTTTTCTCTCACCTACACAAGAATCTCCTATGTAAAGTGTTAATGTAACACGTGTGGGTCACAATTTCACACTTGGTAATATTTAAGTAAGTTCAAAGTTACTCAGAATAAGTTTGACCATGTCTATATGCATATTTAAAGAGATTAAAGCCTTAATTAAATGAAAAAAATACAAAAGTTTAAAAAAACTTGAAGAATATATTTTTTCATTTTCACTATGAGTAATAATAAATAAAGGTACTTCATCCATAAGTTTATTGGGACGTGGGGAAAATTGAGCCCACATTGAACATCCATAGATTGTCTCTTTTGAAGCAATGCTCCACCATTAAGACTTTACAATGAGAGCAGAGGAATACTGGGTTTTGAAGCAGCAGTCTATGCTCACAAAACCACAACTTCTTTTCATGTGTTTGTATGAGCTCTGGATGTGTTTGCATTGCTTCCTAGATGAATCATCATTCCACTGGGCTGTGCATATGCTCTCATGAAATGGGAACAAGCTACATGACCATCTCTGGCACTGACCTAAGTACTGGTTCTGTATCACCTAACCCACCTAGTGCTGCCATGTGAATGACCTCTGCAGTAATACTGATATCGAGATTAGCAGATTTGACACTTTCTTCCCCGTCTGCTTCCGGGGAAGTCACATTGTTTAAGGAGAGTTGTTATTATTAGGTATCCAAAGCAACATTAGATAAATGTATAGGAGGGATCAAGTCACATACTGAGTGCTGACCTTGCTAGTGAGCCAACCTTCTCTGACAAGCAATCAGTATAAAAGTAAAATATTACAGAATCTCCCATTCCTACTTCATGGAAACTTGCACTGTACCAGCCACATGGTCACTGTCCCTTCTTACTCCCCATAGAGGAGGGCAGCACAGATCCTGCCTGTTTCAGAATTTTATTTTTATATTATAGATCTGCTTCAAAAGCCTAGGAGAGGAGCTAATCCTACACACATGTGCCTCTGGTGAGATGGCAACTGTCCCTGGCTAAGGAATTAACACCCCTTTTAAAGTTATCCTCTTTATTCTGAGCTTCCAGAAAACAAATCAAATCCAGCATTCAGCCACTGCWTGTTTCAAATCACCAAAAGCCCTTTCAGATCTTGGAGCTGTACACACTGTCTGCTCGAATAACCTCAGGCACTCTGTTACAATTGAATCATAACCAGCGACACCCCCTCCTTCCCATCCCACTGCACTGAGTTACCTCCACTGTCTACAGAGGCCTCCACATGCTTTCAGGCAGAGAGCAACGTGCTGGACAACAGCAGGAATGTATTATTAAATATTTCTTTTATCTTCCGTTACAATAGCCACAAATTTAGCAGTTCTCCAAATATTTTCCATGAGTGTACTGCACCCACAGAGGTTCCAAACCCTAGAGACAAAGGAGGTGATTGGGTGATTATAGTTCTTCAGTCACTTTTATCTTGCCTGACCAGTTTTATCTGCTAAACCTTGAAGAAAATACCCAGTTGCATGTCACAGCACAAGACGAAATGTATCCAATCATTTGTGTTGCTGTGTTTCCTTCCAGATCTCATATGCTTTCTGTGAGATATTATGGGTTTAGCTGTTCATCTTTCACTACAGTTCAATGCTAGAAATATTCCAGCTCCCAAGAGGTGGCCTGTGATTAGAGAGATTGCAGTCCGTGACCTGGGTGATTCTTCCTGGTTCTAGATTCTTCCCTGCTCCCAGGCACTAACCATGCTAATCGAGTACTTAGCTCCAAGTACTAGAGCAAGTACTGGCTATGCTAAGCCAGCACTGAACTCTATGTACTATAATAGCTGTATTACTTCACTGCTGCAACTTGCAGCGTCGCCTCACTGGATTTCCTTTCTGTGTAAACGGGAGGCTCAGTCATTGACTATGRAGCTTGTTCAGAATTACTTCATGCTCTTAGTTCACATGTCTGCACAAGGTGTTGCTCTTCCCTCCCCTTGGCATGTTCTGCAGGAACTGAAAAGCAGCTTGAATGCAGAGATGTGGAGAACACCACATGCAGCACTGCACTCATGTCCCTTTGGACACAGACACAGTTCAGGGAGTTCACATGCATCAGCATATGTGTATTCTGATTCTTAATTCTTAAAAACTATCCAGTTAGGCCTGGAGCAGGAACTCCAGGATGTTTTTTGGATAACACAAGGGAATTTGGGAGACTGAGTCCTGAAACTGCAGCTTAATTGATGAATGCTCTGGATTAGGCTATTATTTATGTTTGCAAAGCACAGAGTTACACAAGGATAGGATATTCACAAAAAGTTGTACATAAAAACATACTCTACTTTTCACACTCCACTAACCTGCAGAAAAAGTTAAAAATGTGTTGCTCTGAAAGTCAAGATGAGTGTTTTATCAGCCATAGATGGTTCTACCTGTCACTCACTAAGTCATGTTATGTAACCGTGGCCAGACTTGAAAAGGTATTACCTTTACCCAGGCAGCTACATATATGTGAGTTGTCTTAGTATATTAGAGGGTGTGCAGAAAGATACAGTCTAAAATACTTTGGTGGCTGTATACATCTCGCTAAGCTCTCATCTGGACCTTCAGGAACTACATGCAATATTAATGCTTTTTGAATATGGCTATTGGAATGGGTCTTCTGGTGGCAGACAAGCAACTTCATAAAAGTGTGGCTGAATCCAGATGATAGTTGGGTTATGACATAGTAAAATATTCTAGATAAACTAAGTTTTGCTGAAGATGCTTAGATCCTTGGTGTAACTCACAGCTCTCCAAATAGTGCCCGAGTTACCCACTTTGTTTTTTTGTTCTCAAACTGAAATTTTAATCACAGTATGTAATAAACTAGCCAGACATTTAACTGCATTCAAAGTGGATAAGAAAAAAAAATGCTCTAGATAAAAATCAGAGGAGATCCAGTAATCCATAGCTCTCTCTGTCCCATCCTGAAGGCAGCATTTAACACCAGAGTACAGCAGCACTCCAGAGTCCCTGACATGAGGAGACACATTGAACACAGTAGAGCAAACATCACCAGACTTGTGACTACTACAGTGAAAACTGTCCTTGGCAGCACAGCTGGGTTGCCAGTATATGTGAACAGGACTAAAGATGYAATAAGTTTGAAGGTCTCTCTCTGCTTGTCCTGCCTTACATTAACTTAGCCCAGATACTGGAAAGCAGAAGTTTGCAGCCTTACTGATAGGAACCAAGGTTATGCAAATAAGCAAATAGTTATCACAAACATGGCAGAAAGCCAACATGCTGAAGTGATGTTGTTGACCTAGCCAGCCCACTGCCTTCTCTCCATCTGGGAAGAACTGTACAGGGCAATGAGAGCTAAAAATCTCCTCTGCAAAAGAAGCACTGGCTTTTTCTGTACGGAGAAAAGAGAAAAAAAGAGAAAAGAAGCCTGGATGGATATTTCATCATCTCTCAACTAGTTTTGTAGTTTAAAAAAAAATCCTTTTGGCTTAATGTAACTATCAAACAAGTACAAGCTTGTTTCTACCAAAGAAAACAGATGATTGTCATCTGGCTGCAGTGGCTGCAAAACAAGCTCAGTAAGAATGCATACACACCGCCCTAGTTTACTAAACCACCTGCAACCTGCTTTGGATTTTCCCTCAGTCTAACACAGAGTGAACTGGAACACTGAACTATCTGTTGATTAGGGACAGAAGCAAACTAATTTCAAAAAACTCCCAAACCAGTCAGCAGCAAAGACAATGCTGTGGCTGAAGAACGGGATGTTCGGAACAGTAGCACACATTCGTAGGAGCGCTCCCCATCAGAGCTGTGGAGAAAGGCAAGCAGGGTAGAAAGTATTAGAAGATCTCTCTGACAGAGTATTCTTTTTCCCAGAAGGGAAATTTCTCAGAGTTGTACATACTTCTTCTGCAGGAATGAGTCTAGCTCCAGTCTTAGAAATGTCATTTCAGAGGATCTCAACCAGAGGTCTCACCCTGAAAACTCCAGAAGTCCCTAAAGCCAAGCAAAGGCTGCCAGGCAGCTGAACCCCTGCTCTGAGACTCTCATGAGTCTGGGAGGTATCGTAGAGTAAGCGAGGGGAGGGCAACACAGAGCACATAGCAATCAGCAGCTGCTGCAAATTTGGAGGACAATGTTTAATTATGAAATACCTGGAAAATACATTTTCTTTATCTAATATTGTGGGATTTGGGTCAAAAATAATATTTCTAAATTTTTCCTTTTTTWCATCCCCTGAAATTCAAAAATTACCACAGGTTAGAGAATTTATTTTGAAAATCACAGCAATACCCAGGAGATATGACTTTGACTGATGCTATTGATTACTCTCAATTCTCACTTTAGGCCTTTGAAGCAAGCTTTGCCACAGCTCTCCAATCTTCTGYTTTCTAACTTTGAAATCTTTATCTTTCCTCTCCTTTTCTTTTGATCCTCATATTTAAAAACAAATTCCAAATCTTATATATTTCTGCAACTTCAGAAATACAATATTCTACTATAAAGCAAGTGTAATACCTACCATGTTGTKGAGTAAAATACAAATATCAAATACATACGCCTAAGGACTTCAGTCTATTTTTGTTAATTAGGGGACTTTCAATCATTCTCTCAATAAATACAGCTGCTGAGAAATATCTCARCAAACTAGTAGACAGATGAGTGAAATGTGAGAAATAATAAGCAGTACTAGTTGCCACAAGAATATTGTAAGATGTTAAAAAATGTTCACATCACTGTCAAGATGTTTTGGGTAGCGGCCTCTCCCTTTGATTTTTGTTTCAGTTTCATTTATAATTTGCCTTTTTTGTGTGTGTTTTTCTGTTGATGTTTTGTTTGTTTCCAGTGGCACTGCTCACCCATGTAAAATCTAGAGACATTGGGTAAGTAGATTCGGAAGCAGCAAATTCCTGAATTGTGACATAGGGAGGTCTTTGCTTTCTAATCTTAGTTCCTGTCCAGGGTTTGAAGTAGATTAAGTAGATTAAAATAGATAAACAGATTAAGTAGATTAAACTCATCTTCAAAGCACCAAAAGAATTTTCTGCCACAAAACGCCTCTTGAATATCTAGATCTGTCAAAGGCATTTTGATGGTATTTAGAAATTATACTTAAACAACACTGGCAAACATAAGGGCAGTCTGTCAAAGAAAGTGAGGAAAGGTTACTTTGACTCTGGCACCACCTACTGAAGAGTGAATAAAAGTGCCTGCACTATAGAATCGAAAAAGATATATTAATCAAGGAAATATGATCTAATTTCTTCAGACATAATATTGCAGTGTGAAATTTCCTATTTTCTCATCTCCCAGAAGGTTTTTGCTTACATCCTTGAAAAATATTTTCTTAGCTTCCGGTTACTGTTGACATTCAGCAGAGCGCAATGGCAAAATGTAATAGGATCTTTCCAGTCTGTAAGATAACCAGTACAAATAAACAAAAAGTTGCTTGCACTGACTTTGCAAGCAATTCTTCACTGTACAGACACTGAAGAGGAACAAGCTATTTCAGTGCAACTGCCAGGAATGTTCCTAGCTGTGCAAAACCCATTTAAATATGAATGTGCCAAGCCTCACATGAAGGCTTAAAGAAGAGCTTTCTTTTTCTTGCCTTTCTAAATATTCCATTTCGCTTACTAGAGAGAATACCTCCATCATGCATTAGCAAGYAAGCCATAAATAATGAGGAACTACAACATGTGATTAATATAAAAGAGGAAAAATGTTTGTAAGTAAAAACTTAAATACCAGCTTTTCACTGGGTTTTTTATGGTTACAGGAAAGCATAAAAGTTGAATTTCATGTTTTTGCCACCAATGAAAAGATAGTATTCAGACAACATCATTTGTACAAGAAAAAAAATATATATTGAAAATAGCTGCAAACACCAAGTTCCTCCCACAAGCAAGTAACCTCCCACAAGAAATAAGGTGCTCAAGAGAAATACTGTATTGCATCTCTTTCTCTTTCACATATCACTTTGATCTAYTACAGAATGTAGAATTACGAAAGAGAATAAACAGTTTTAAAGACTAGGAGTTTAGGGAAAAATAACTTTAAAAAAGGAGCAGAATATTAACTACAATCAAAATGAATACAGACAACTAGGGATTACCGCATTTTCAAAAGATGAAGACAGAGAGTAGTAAGTAAAAAAAATACTGAAAAATAATAAGAATTGATCACTTCTAGCTCTGAGCAATGAAATGAAGACAAGGAATATTGTCTTAAGCCAGCTGGACATTGAGAAGAACACAGCCGTCATGCTTGCAGGGTCTGCTGATTAATGCTTGGCTTTAGTGTAACATAAGATTTATTGCATTTTGCCTGAAGTGGGTAATTGAATAATCCATMTAAAATGCAATATTTTTTCCATGAAGTTCATAAAATTAATATACCCCAAACCTCCAAACAGCAGAAGAGAAACACATAGACATCTACCTGGGGAAATCTCTGGACATAATTCATAACACGCAAGCATAACTGTATGGACGTTTGTCACTAAAGTGGCTTAGCGGAAAAAATAAAYGAGTTATTTTAAATACTGTCTATGTACACATATCATGATTGGTAGAATTAGCAGTGATTCCTAACTTCACCTCTTTTTATATCATACTAACTCCACTGAATCGTTGAATTCTATTCTTATACTATATGAACTAAGAAGAGATCCGAAGACAGACTCACTCAAGTACAGCTTATTTTTGGTAGCCATTAAAGCTGTACTGACTATTTTCAACTGGTGGGAGATACCAAAGCAAGTTCCAAAGTATTAAACTCTTGAAAAATCAATGAAAATGAGGGAAAAATTTTTAAAAAAAACCCATATATTGGTTGTTTCTATGCTTGGAGCTTAGATCATATCTTATAAATTGCTGACAAGACTTGGATAATCTACTGAAGATGCAGCACGGCAGCACCTAGCAGCCACTATGAACAGGTGGAGGGTATGAGCTCTGCTGGAGTGGAAATACCAGAATGAGGATTCTGATGCACCACAGAAGGAAGTGAGGTGCTTGCTTGTACTGAGTCATGCTGAACCACATTGAAAGGGCAGACAACAATGAACATACTTCCTAGGGTTGGGATTATAACCATAGAAAGTGTAGGTTAGACTAGCAAACCAAAGATAGGTCATTTAATTATTTTACACATACACACAAAAAAGAAACTAAAGAAATTAAAAGAACAGCATTTGGACAAAATTCGGCAACCCCAAATTCTGCCTCAAATGCCATTCTGCCTCTCTGCAACAGAAAAAAATGACTTTGTAGTGCCTCTCAAAGCCACCCAAAACAATATGCAGTATCAAATCTACCAACGTCCTCAAGCACAGAGAAAAAAGCTTATGTACTTAAAAAGTATCACTTGCAACTGTTACCACATCTCTTGACATTTTTCATCAGAAGAAAGCAGTGAGCAGATTCAATCAGAGAAAAAAGAAATTATCAAGTCCTTAGATTGACATTAATGCTGTAAGGAGAACAGGCAACAAAAGTCCTGGTTGGTGTAGTGGTTTGTGGGCTCCACTTAAAGCTTTAAAACTAAAATAACTTAACATCAGAATATTTTCATAGCAGCTCAGATTTTTCCAGGAAATTTCTGAAGCTACCTTATATGCTGTAAAAGTACCTTGACTTCTGATTACCAGGTTGGTCGTAAATTCAAGCCAAAAAAAAAAAGTCAAAAATTGAGAATTCAGCAATTTAAGGACATTCTCCACAACATTCTTAATGCAAAATTTTACATCAAAGCTAGGGAAATACTTCAAGATTCACCTTCAGCAGACATTCTGAACCCTGAACTATGTGCATTTTCTGCTTAGAGCATATGTAATTCTATAGCTAAAAAAGCAAACCTGTGAATTTCAACAGCATTATGCTTATAGCTCTGCTGAATTTGGTTCCAAGTATCACATCCAACTATTTTGTTGGAAACTTCTGAAACCATAAATATCAGTATAGGACAAATTCAGTCCTAACATTAGTCTACATTAGGAGAGGAAAAGCAAGCTTAGGAAGAGCAAGCTCAGTCATAAAAGATTTGACAGGTTTGCATTCACAGTGGATTGCAAGTTACATGCGACTGTATGGTATGTGCTATCTAAACCTACTTGATGCCAAGAAAACAAATTCACAGTATTTTTCTTGCTAAGTCTTCACTAATTTATTCTGAATTAGCAGATATAGAAACATCTCCAAAACAAAATGCCAGAAGTTCTCAAAGAACACCAAAAGTAGAAATCAGAATAATTGAATATAAATGGAAAAGCAATAAACAGAAAAAAAAAATAGCGCTCAAGAAATCCCTCAGCTTTTCTAACTCCCTTGTTTTTACTCTCATGCTCTTCAGATTTCCCCACAGGTCATAGATAACAGGTGGACTTTGTGCCATGCCCTGAAAATCAACTGGTTAAAGCAATCCTTGGAAGACAAGTGAAATCCAAAGAAGAAAAACTCACCTTACTGATTTACACACCAAGCAGTGGCACAAGCATCCTCTCTGATCGGTCAGTGCACTATATAAAGAAACACCACCCCTAAAACCAAGTTGTTGTGTYGGCAACTATTTTCACAGCTCCTCTGTGTCATACTGTCTGAAAACTCACTCTCTGAAGACCCACATAAAATCAGCTCCTCACTGAATGTAAACTACTATCTAATAATACATTTTTGAACGGCATCAATAACTCTATGTCTAGCCACGACAGCTCAGAATTTGTACTCTAGTTTTTCACAGATTTTTCAATCTTTGTTTTTCACTTGGCCATGACAACAAAATAGCTCTTTAGCTGGGGTGTGCAACTTACATTTYCAGTATTACCCTCAGTGGAATACAGAATTGAGAAAGTTGTGATTCCTTTCTCATCAATGAACTTTTTCTCAGGCTGGGTTGCCAGTGATATAATACATTTATGACATTCTTCTCTGAATTAATGCATATGGGATTACTAATGTAGTACTTTTGACACAAGATCTTTTTAGATTGTGGACTTCCTGTTACATAACTTCACCAATGATAAAACCAATGGAAACACTGGAATTCTCTACTCATATTTTTAATTTTCACTTTGAAGCATCTGGCAATCTCAGTCAGGTAAGAAATAAATTATGGGCCTCCCTCAATTCTCAGGACTCTGTCTACTTCTTTCTCTTCCAGATAAAAAATACATTTTAAAAATGTGATTTAAAATTTAAAACAATATAATCACAGTATATGTAGCAAGACAATGGGAAAACAAGGGCACATTTCTGTTCTAATGTGTGCTTAGACAGAACGAATAACACTTATATCCTACAATCATGTATATCATGACATTACCTTGGGAATTCAGTGCAAAGAAATAGGTCAGACGGGACAYACTTCTGCAACACCTCTTAGGGAGCAGAGGTGGTTTTCTTTTTGTTCCTGTTAGAGTAGACCAATAACACGTCTATGAGAAACATGGGAGTTGTGGAAGAAAAGCTACTCAGTCTTGAAAGGAAAAAAAGCAGTGTTGGCTGTGAGTGAGGGCGGAGGGGAAAACAGATTTCTGTAGTGTGAACAAAGCACTTATGCCCTTGGAGAAGCAGTGCTAAGCAAATAGAGGAGATGAATCCAACTGACCATCAGAGCAAAATGAGAGTCACAAATGTTTCATACAGATTAGAGAGCCCTGTTACACACCTGCATACACACTCACAAAAGTCCTGTTTGTGCAACAAAATTCTATTCACCTTTCCAGGTGGCTATCCTTTTCTGTAGCGGAGAACTACACACATTAAGCTTACTCCAGCACTGACATCAAAGATCAATCATAAATTTAGCATGTAATTAAGCTTGGTCTGTGGTCAGGCGTTCTTCTGACTGAAGCTGAGCTGGACTAGCAGGTAACATAGACCATTCTCTCTTCCAATCATCAGCACATCTCCTCAGCAGGAGACTACTGGCTTTGCAGGAATACTTGCCTCCCAACACATAATCATGCCGTAACCCAGGTTCAAGACAGTTTGTATAACATAATTATTACTCTATTTCCTGGTACATTTGATCAAACTGGATAAAGAAATGACTGTCTGACCTGTGCAAGGAGAAAGAGGTGGAGATAAGAGGCAACTATAGGGCAGGGGACAGTAAACAGGGAAGCAGTGAAAAGGAGTCAGAAATGGACACATAAGGGGGAGGTATTTGACTTGACTGCAACCACAGCAGGTCCTACAGCCCCTGAGCAGATGCTTTGCCACTGTGCCAAGTCTCAGTCTTAAAGGGAATTGCACCAGAGTGAAACTCCAATGAGGTCAGAACCAAGAGAAGCGAAGGAAAGTTTGCTGATAGAGGCAGCCTAACCCTGAAGAGTACAGCACAATATTTTATCCAAGCAATTCTGTCACCAAGTTAGAAAGTATAAGAGCTTTCTTAACAGGTGTGTGGGGGGTTATCATGATGCAGACTAATATGAAAAATTATTAGAATAATTCTTCAGCCAATAATAAGAAGAGATTAGTGACCTGTAAAAATGCAAGCAGGGCATTAGATCTGACTGAATTATCAGTATTTGTGAAACTAGTTTTGCATTACCCATTAAGCAACCAAAATGCATTATTTCATGTATGATTTAGCAATGCGCTAACACAAAGTGTTACGTAGTAAGTGCTGTTTCAGACAGATGCCAATAGAGAAGAAAAAAATGGAAAGGGAAATCCAGACTCTATAAGCAAATTACAGTGAGGCCCAGTGGAGACCATATAATAGCAGGGAAGTTTGGAATGGTTCAAATATTTAGGGGGGAGAGGAGGAGGAGGGGAGGAATAAAAACAGGGAGTAATGTGAGATAGCAAATCTTGCCAAAATATTTATGTGCCTCTGACCTAGGTAGGTTAGATCTTCAGATGAAGAACTGTTTGTAACAAGGGTAGCTAATAAAAAGTAAGATTTATGGCTTTCTCATCATAAACGCTGCCCCAGATGTTCAACCACAAGGTACATAGGTTAACCACCCAACCAAATGCAAGGAAGAAGACCAATAAAACAACATCAGAGTATCTTTTTACCAGCAAAGGCAGAATATCTGACTAAAGAGCAAACAGTATACTCTATCTCAGGTGACTCCTTAAAACTCCTGTCACAAAATTATTGAGGACATTAATATGAGAATTGCAATATGAAGACTAAAGACTGCATTTTATCTCTTCCTCTTTACAATGTGAGAAACAGCAGTTTTAGGAGCCCAGACAGAACTTATACTATCCCTGWTGGGTTGAGAAGTTCACATAAACAGATAAACCCCTTAAAACATGATAGAATCTTACTACCCTTTTATTTGGTCACACATAAATTCATGTGGACTTGGTTCTATATTCTAACAACAGTATATTTTCTGAGTTTCTGCACAAGAATTAAAATTATCATAACTTGCGACCCCAGTGCTGTACACAACAAAGTATTTTACCACAATCCTTCACCCATCAGATAGTTTCAAAGCAGGCACTGCTGTAGTACATATAAATCTGATTAATCACMACGTGCCCTTCATATTCTACAGCCAAGAACATCTACAGCTATAACTGTTGAAGTGCAAGATTTCCCTTGCTCTTTGCTGCCTAAGTCCAACAAAGCCTTCGTCTTAGCTCAAAATGCCTGTTGTCAGTTGTAAATAGGCTTTCTGCTATTATTCATAAATTTTAAGACTAGATACATGCTTATGCTAATCCTCATAATAAAACAGCAATAAACTTGCCACCAGTAAATATGAATGGTCCCTGCAAGTGACAGGAGACTAGAAGAGAAGATTTTGGAATTTTTTTTTTTTTTTTTCCTCCGGTGTTGAGGTTGAGAACCACAGAACTATCACTGATGAGATACAGATACAGCACATTTTGCCTCTGGAAAATTCATGAGGACATGGCTTTCTAACTTGTTTTTATGATTTTAGCTGACAGTGTAATGAGAATGAAAGATGTTTTTTTCTTCCATGCGGGAGACCTTAGGAGTACACTGGTGGAGGAAACTGCTTCAGAAGCATACAGATGTTGCATTTTTACATTCTACTTTGCATATGAGATAAATAAAAGCAGTTGCCAACTGACAAAAGACTAGAAATAAGCATATGGGAAGAATAAGCAGTTGGAAGTCAAGTTATACAAAATGTTGTGCAAGTTGTGCAAAGATGATTTAAATTATTTTCTTTATTATTATTTCTTCGTTTCATCTTCTCATGAACATAGCATGATTAGGAAACATTCTTGCTTGTTATTTGGCATCTTGGCTACTTTTTCACATTCATTCCAGAAAATGCAATGTGACAGAACTCAAGATTTTTAGTTCTAATCCAGCATTCCTGGTTAGCTAGAATTTGTTTTTAAAAAGTCACCTTTTAAATGGACTACAGGTACAAACCTGTATGAAATTATTAACATGGTTTTCAGAGTTAAAAACCAATTATACTCTCCTTACAGACATACATAGTATGAGTATTATTTTTATAAAAGGATCGCTCTAGGGCAAAGGAAACTTAGAAGATCCAAACTATTCCGTATTCTTTTATAGCATGAGTTTGCTTCTCAACCAAGATTTGGTGCGGTTTTAATGTTATTAATGCCATTTTTAGTTACTTTTTTTTCCTCTCTCTCTCTTAATTGGCTGTGCCTTTCCAATAGAGAGGCTTGCTGTATTTTCCCACTTTTTTTCCCCCCCACATTTCCAAGATTTGATTCACTGCCATTTTATATCTTTTCATGGAATATAGTCACATCATTCTTTAAAATAACTATATTCTCTAGCACTCCATAGCTGTGATGTGAGGCTGCATCTTCATTGTTTCCATTATCATTCCAGAATTATTTTATCAATATTTCATTTTAATATTCAGTCCATTGAATGTTCACACATACGATGCAACCCTTCATCAGTAAAATCGTACTGTACTTTTGTTGCACAAAAAGATTCTAGAATGGGAAATCTGATGAATTATTTCACCCCTGCTGCTTTCCTACTGCCTGTTGGTGCTCAGCACAGGAGAACATTATCACTACTCAGAGGAAAGTTTCCTGTAACCTAGTAGCAGATGCCTTAGTAAAACAAAGTATTTAGAGATTTGCCCTTCCCTGTCCTCTCTATTCCTGGCTGAGCCACAGATGGTCTTTTCCTTCAGGTGCCTCTTTTTTTCTTACTGGGATGAGTAGATTCAAGATGGAGCTTATTTTTCTGTAACACTATACTGACATTTTTGAACTGTGTTTTCATCTTTCTGCCACTCCTACTTCATTAACTGTAATTGGAGATGCAGTTTATGCTCCCAACAGTCATAAGACCAGTTCTGTTTCCACACATAAGGCCAGCCTGTTGAGTGATGTGAGGAAAGACACTTTTACACTTCTCTCATATTCATTATGGTAYGGTGCTTGACATACACGTTTCAGCTGGAACTTTAGCTCCACCTTGCCAACACTTTTTTCCCTATCCACTTATTTCCCTTGGTGTCTGAAGCAGATACACTCCCAGAAACTCAGTTTTCACTGGTGAAAGAGGTCTTGGGGAATTTTGGTTCAAGACTTTTGCTTATGAAACAAGGTCCTTTCATCATCRCTGTCCCTTGAGAAAAACAAGTATGGGCAAAGGGTACTTAAATAGAGCTGAAAGCATCAAAGAAGCTAAAAGGGTCTATCTTGTATTGAGTATTATATAGTAGGAATCCAGTAATTCACTACATTGGATTTAATTCTAAAATGCTTTTTTTTCATTAAGTTTTCATTAAACTTCACCCACTGTCTTAAACACCACCAAACTGCTATCCCTGTTTTCAAGAGCCTATATTTCTGGAACAAAACTTACTTTTCCTGTTTTGTTTGTTTTGTTTTGTTTTTTCCTCCCCCTGGAAGAACACTATTGTTTAATGTCATTTGTAACAACAGAGCTGTTAGGCTAATGATAAAACTAGTCCAAATTTCACTTCCTTTCACATTCCATTTTTGCTGAAACAAAGTAGGGAATGGGAATAATCTTGTGCAGATGGAGGAAACGCAGATGCAGCTCTTTGTCAGTCAAAGGAGTCCGGAGGACAGATGTGTTGTTTGTTAATCATTCAGAAAACCCTTGTGATTCAAAACTCCTAGATCTTGAAAAGGACAGCCAACTAAAAAGATACACTGCTGCAGTACTCTCAGTACTCCATTTGGGAGAAAAAGAGGATTGCTTGGTCAAATGTACCTAAGAAAAATGTAAATAAAGTCATTATACATAAAAATCAAAGTATATGCCTTAGGGATAGGGAATTTCAGTTCTATAAATCAGCCGGAAGATCTGGCAAAGTTCATTGTCCAACTGGCTTACAAATTTAACAGGAAGACTAGCACAGGCATGTCTTTGAGAGTTTTAAGGAAAAACAGAGGCATACTCAAGCCAATGAGTTAAAACACTATAAAAGGCAAGTGCATGTCATTAGTAAAGAACCTGACAGTAATTCACTGTGACCCCCAAGGAGTATCCCCCAACTCTAATCAACATTAGGGTGGAGGAAAAGCAGAAGGTAGCAAACAAGAACTAACATATATAAAAGCCCAAAGTCATGTGGAATATAGAAAAATCACCTAATAAATTTTCATATGAGTGAGAATAAACATCTCCATTTTAAACAGTTCATTTGATAGATTAGGTTTGTAATTGCTGCTTGTTTAATCAATGTAATAATTATATTTAAAATATATTAATACTTATTTATATTACATATGACATGGTCCAAAATCAGGGGCTTCAGCTGCTAACTACATGATGAAGTATACAGCAGCCATCAAATATGTCAAAATGGATAATACCATTATCCAAGAGAAAAATAGATTAGKCAACAATATGATCAGTCATTTCAGCACATCATCATCATCATAACTGTTTTCAGTATTTCTGTAGACATCAATGATAAAGCAGAAATATCGCTGATGCTGAAGAAGTCTTTTGAAGTTGCTTTGCTAACAGGGAGTTCCTTCTAAACAAGGACAACTTGGGAGAAAGCATGAGATGCTTRTCTGGAAATAGAGCTGATGGAAACATGCTCTCATAGTGGAAACCAGTGACAGACATTAGAAGTAGCAGGGTAGTGATAGAGCAGTGCAGCTCATAGCAAAATTGCCAGCAGAGCAAAGAGGAACAGAGATTATGCTGAGCCAAGCTGGTGGCAAAGCATTCAAGAACAGAAGCTAATAGAAAATGACAGAGAATTCAGTCGGAGCTAGAGGATACAAGTGGATGTCCTTGCTGAGAGATTATCCAAAGTTAAGATGTAGAGGGAAAACAGAAGGAAACAATAGGCACAAGACTCTTACAGAAAAGAGGAGGAAACTGGAAAGGATCTCTTGTTGAGACATGCTGAAAGAACGAACAGGGAGGCAAAAAAGGAATCAGAAGATGGAGGCACAGGAACCAGACAGACAATGATTTCAAGCAGAAAAGCACAATTGTCTGGGTCAAAGGGGAAGAGAAGGGACACTGAACAGAGCCTTGTCTCCCTCTGGATGGAACTGCTGTCATGCTGACTTACGAGGATGCCGCAGTGGCCACTCACAAAGGCTTGGCTCAGATAAGTACCACATTTAAGCACTGACATAAACTAGAACAGAATGGCACTGCACAGCAAAATCACCTCCTTTCTTAGGTTTAAAGATTGAGCACTRCACAACTTTACTGTTCTTCTGGTGAGACCATAGCAACTGAAATCATACGTGAACAATACGATTTTGATTTGCAAATAACTGTAGGTAATATTTTTTGTACACAGCTTAATAGTTTTTTTCATCCACCAAAGTACTGAGGCCTAGAAATAAGCAAGTAAATACACCTTTGAAAGTGTCATGGGTAAATCCATTGGCACACCAAGCATCCTCTCTTCCATCCTCTTCTACCAGCAGTTTTTTTCCATCACAATTTACTATACTTCCACAGTTATTTTGCATGTTTATCTCCACTGTTATGACCTGAAACATTTCCTTAACGTCTTAATCAGTCTGTCTAATGCCTGGTTTCAACTCCTCTTTCTAGAAAATCTTTACACCTCTAGTTTTGTAAAAACAATAACAGGAAGAGAACAGTTAAGAGTTACTTAACAATAACAACAACCAAAAAAGCAACCACATCTACCCTAGAGCCAATGATAGGTTTTGTCATTAACATCTGTAGGGTAACGATACCCACACATGTTGCTGAAAAACTTACTAATTTTCAGCATCAATTTTTCATATGCAATTGTTTTCAGATATGAGTGTTAGTAGCAATAGTGTACTACAAAAACTGTGACAAAACTGCATCAGTTAACAAACTAACTGTTTAAACATTGGCAGTTTTGAAAATGCAGAAGGGATTTAAGCAGATATGTGGTATATAACAGCTTCAAGTTTGCTGTTCATGTTCAGCAACTCAGAGTAGGTTTTTATTTAAGGGAAAATATGATTTAACACATAGATACTAGGTTACATAAAACAAAAAAATTACTTGTTACAGATGACATTATAAGTGAAATCAAAATGAAGAAAATTATTTTTCCATTATTTACCTAACATCTGAATTTGATATTTTACTTAATGAATAGTGCAAATCAAGTTTTAAGAAAGGAAGTAAAAATGATTGGTGTCTCTTAAGAAATAAAGAATAGAATCATCCAACATCCTTAAAATTAATTTCTATTAATTGCTATTAATTTTTATTAATTGCTATTTCATTCCAATATTAAAGTTTCATTATTATCAGGCATTTTCTACATCAATGATATAAGTTTAAGAAAGAAACTCTTGTCAGATAAGTAATATGTGCCAAGAACATGTATATTTTATATTGAAGAGCATGCAAACAAATTCTAGGTCTGCGTGAGTTTGTTGTAATGTTCTTACCAACAATTGTCTTGAATAGCAGGTAGTGAAACAGATAGGCCAGTACAACAGTCCTGGAACAAAATATGTGGACACATCAACTTACGTAAGCCAAACTTTAGTTCTTATTGTCAGTTTTAAGCARCAATGTTGTCAGCTGTCATGAAAATACATAAATGGTTCATAACCCATAATAGCTCCTTAAGAAAACTGCAAGACCTTAAACACCAAGTTTTTTTCCWCAAAAGCTTTCATGAAACGTATTGTTTAATTTCCAAAATGCTATTTCAGAAACCATATACCAAAAATACAGAGGAAAAAGTATATTTTTCTATTAAATTTAACACGGCACTGTCAAATAGTCTAGCCAGTTAATTCTGGGCATCTTTTCCTAAAAATAAACAGTGCTAGAAGATATATAGACTTAGATTCTTGGTCATTGCAAGCTACAGTAGATCAGTTTATTGTAATAGCTGAGTCTAATAGTTTAGACCTACTAGTCAGCTGACTTCCAGATGACAGTCTGGCTTTGAGCCTTTTCATAACTTGCCATTCTTAGTAAAGAGAATATTAACCCAAAGTGAGCAAATTTGCACCAGCTAGTCAAAGTCTATAGCTCCATAATGGCAAGAAGTTTAGACTTGTGTAAAACTGGAGCAACAGTAAATAGGTCTTTGCACCTATCACCTCTTGTTGCTCATTACCACAGGCTAGATTTCACTTCCCTCTTCCACATCTTTGAAAGTCATATAGTTTACAACAGTTCCTAAATGTAAAGGAGAATTTCTGACAGACAGGGGAAAATGGATTCTGGATGAGCAGGGTCCAGATATTCTTTTTTTTCCCCCCCTCACAACTCCATAAGGAGACTTTTCSTGCAATCCCATGGTGACTTAGTTTCTTTAATAAATTTTAGTATGAAAAGTCATCAAAAGCTTATTGAAAATCCAAATATAGTATGTTCAATAGATCTACTTCAATCACATGTTCTTTGATGCCACTAGAAAATTCCAACCAATTCATGAGGATTTCCCTTTATAGAAGCCATGCTAATTCTAGCCAAACCATTTTCTCATGTTTTCAATGAYCTATTTCTTTATTACAGACTTTCCCATCTTCCTACGGAAGAAAGTCAGACTCAATGGTCTGTAATTCCTAGGATCTCATGCAATGCCGTTTCCTAGATTGTAAAGTCTCATGGWACAGTGGCTGTTTGCTACATAGCAATAGGTTACAAACCTATCTGCTAGTCATGCACTGATTTCCAAGCTAAATCTATGACACAAGAATACAGTTCATCTCTCTCATCCTGAATTTTCTCCTCAAATTTGACACAAAGTCATTTTCCCTGGAATAAAAGTTTTGGTACAAGTATGTTCCTTCAGAAGCCTACACACCACCACAGCTATCTACGTGGTACACTATGGATTCTGTGTGTGGCACCTCCTTGTTACTACATGGCATTCACAACAAGTCACATACACATATACATTGTATATCCTAAAATGCGCCCTYCATGAATCCTGCTGTTGTACACATTGAACATTACAACTTTAGAAGTTCCAGTGGTTTAGAGAAGCTCAGTTTTATGGTGTCACACTTYGAAAAAATTACTTTCAGAAACATTGGATAGTTTATTCTGTAAATCAGTCTCCTTTTAAAGACTTTGGGGTTTCAAACCAGATAAAACTCAAAATAAAGAGCCAAACAAATATTTCTGTAGTTATTATCCATAATATTGTGTCTGAGGAAAAAGCTGCTTTCCAGAACCCCACAGTTTGCTGCTTTCTCATAACAATATTAGGTAGTAAATAAAGGACCTTAAGAGTTATGGTAAGTAAAACAAAAAATACAGGAAGGTCATAGAAATATCCAGACTATGCAATTGAGCTGTAAAGTTGGTGGTTTTCCTTTGCAAGGGCTTAGGTAAACATTCTGTTACATTTCATATCTGTGGGAGTCTACATCCCCCACAGCTAATTTTTAGCTACTAAGTCAAACACACATCTTTATTCTCATAATAAGTATCCCTAGCCACATCTCTCCTAAATTTTCCACGGTGCTAAATTTAATAAAGTTGAATTTAACGCCATTATTTGGACAAGACTTGATAGAAAGTTTCTGATAAATAATTATTTTTGTCATCTGTACAAACATATACATAAGCTTATAATGATTCCTATACCTAAGACAAGCAGATAATTCGGCATGTTAGGATAAAGGAGAAAGGTAATTTGAAGATTAGCTTGGTGGCTCCAGTATACAAAAATCCCATTCTTCTCTAATGGAGAGAACATACTGTTCATATGAACATCTTCTAAATGTATCTGTATCTGCTAATCTGTTTCTGTAACCACACTCTGCTAAATACCACTCTGAAGCTGAAAGGCTCTTTCCTTCTCTAGAAGTGTTTTAGAAGCACTTTTTTATGAAAGCATACGCATTACACAAAAGTGTTTCAATGACAAGTATCATTGCCAAAACATGAGTAAGCCAAGCATTTCAGCGTGTTCCCCTCTGAAACAACAGATTCAACTTTTCAGCTTTCTGCAAACAGTAGCAAACACTATAGTGTGTTTCTTTCACCCGAGACATTGATAACAGAGCTCCATCCTTCTCAGTGAGAGTTTGCATTGCCTTCGGCTGATTTAGAAGGCCATCTGTAAACTACAACTGATTAATTAGTTGTGAGCCTATGATGTGAAGAAGGCAGATGGAAGAACACAGTCCTTTACTGCTCCCTGCTCTACAAAAGCTATGCATCCAATAGAGGATCCATGTCAAGGTCCCTGGCTCTTTCCAGAAAACTTCAGAAGGGTTCAGGCATGACTATCAGTGTAACTGCCATTCCTCAATTCCTCAGCTTTTTCCTCCCAATTCTGTTAACAGGAGATACCACTGCTGGCAAAGATAATGGCAAAAAACTGGAGGAAGGAGAGCTGACAAAASAGTGTTTTCAGCACAAGTTATGCTTGCAATCTGCAGAATTTACTGCAAAATTAACTTGGTTTTACATTTATTMCTCCTAGATGTGCTTCCAAACAGAAAAAAAAAAAGGGGAATTACAAACCTAAATTTTGCCTAATAGGAAAAAAAAAGATATTTGGGAATCCTCTTTGCCACTTTTATGAATGTACCAGATTCGCCTCATACATGCATGGCACATATGTTCATATTTATTACCTACGATTTTCTGGTCAGAAATATGAAAGTCCTTTAGCAATGTCCCTTAGCAATATATAAGTAATATAATGTAAATGTTCAGAAGTGTATCTAATCTGAAAATGAGAGGAAAGCTGTTCAGCATCACAAGCTTGATCTCCCCACTGAGCCTTCCACCTGTCCTCTCTCTGACAGAGGCCCCCATGACAGACAGCCCCCATCTATTGCTCTGGATTCCTACCAGAGTGGTCAGCTTGAGCTTACAAAATCAAGAGACCTGAGTGAGCTGATCTCCTTGGCCTAAAAACTATGGTGAATAACATTAGAAAATATAGTATAAAAAAAGCCATTCTGTATTTTCCGTTCTCCAGTTTAGTGAGCAAGACCATTTGCAGACTAATAGGTCTCATAACAGAAATGGTAAATATATTATTGCACTTGATAAGGCAATTATATTTGGAACTCCAGTCGTGGCCCAGGATCCAACTGTACAGGTTTTGTGGAAACATAGTATCTGGTAGGAGCACTGCAACAAAGCAAGAGAGGCAGAGATTATTCAATCCATTTAGAGCTGTAAATATACGAACTATAAGCATTCAAGAATTCTTCGTTTCTTACTGGCTGCAATAAAACCTTGCCATGGGTGTACTAATGATGGATATTTACGTCAGCTTACAAAGAATATTTATGCAAAAAGCAAATTATTGTCGCTCTCATCTTAATAATTTGTCAGCCACTTTGAAAGACAGATAAGAAATATCCTTGATAAATAGCTACCCCTGCACAGCTCTATCATAAAAAAATTATAGTTTAAATATAAGTCCCATTTCTTTCAAATTTATTGCTGATGAAATAAACACATAGAGGCATCATTGAAAACTGCACATCACAGATTTTCCAAGAAATCTGGTCAAAATCAATCACCTACACAATGAAAAACATCACCAAATGCTTGCTAGAAAATGACTTGTAAGCAAGGAATGAGGAATTACAGCATATTTGTGAATAATGAAGATCCAAAATTTAAGTTCTGCTACTAGAACTAGGAAGTCACCAGTTCACACACACACACACACACACACACACACACACACAAAATCATTCTTTACACTCTGAAATGTTAAAAGTAAACTTCTACCTATTTTACTCTGTGACTCTTGTTAGCATAAGCCATACCACAAACAACTTGTCAAAATATTCACTGACTGGATCAAATATTTCAGAATAGCCCAAATGGAAAAAAATAAACCAAATAAACAAACATTGTATCTCTAGACTGAAAAACCTTTCACAGAATTACAGAATGCTTAAGGTTGGAAGGGACCTCTGGAGGTCATCTAGTCCAACCCTCCTGCACACACAGGGTCTCCTAGAGCATGTGGCACAGATCGTGTCCAAGCGGGTTTTGAAGATCTCCAGAGAAGGAGACTCCACCACCTCTCTGAGCAACCTGTTCCAGGGCTCTGTCACCCTCACTGTTAAGAAATTCATTCTCAAGTTTCTGTGGAACTTTTGGTGCCTCAATTTATGGCTGTTTCCTCTAGTCCTATCGCTGGCYACCACTGAGAAGAGGCCGGCCTCATCCTCCTTGTTCCCTCCCTTGAGGTACTTATACTCACTGATCAGGTCCCCTCTCATCCTTCTCCAGGCGGAAGAGGCCCATTATTTTCCAAGTGGATAAAATCTTAAGATCTTTACTTAAGTTCCTAATAGAAAGATAAATAACCAATAAGATTGAGTCAACACATTACAGCATCCGTACTTGTTAATAACTATTTGCCCTCACGAAACTACCTAATTCTCATACATGTGTATGCAAAAACCTGTTTACCTTTCCCTCCTMTTCTTTTTCTTTCATCTTTAAACCACTTCACTACCCATCTCTTGATGTATTGAACTCTGCACATTAGGCTGCTTTTGATTTGCGAGTAGAGTTACAATAGTTAATTAAAGAACATGGTCTTTTGTGACTCAAACATTTTGCATTTATAGGCTCTTGATAAAGTCCAGAGCAAGAGGCTAACCCATATTTAATTTGTCCAACACGTTTTTGGTTAAAGTTCCATCAAATGGGTGACTGGAATCCCTCCGATTCAGCTGGAAAAGTCACTTTGAAGGAGGCGTTTATTAGCAACATTTGCCTCAGTCGCAACGGGAGGCCCTGACGGCCTGGGGAAAATCAGTGGTTGCTTATAATAGTCAAAACTGGCTATTCCCCACAGGATAAAGTGACAATAACAGGTTAGATATWATTATTTGGAACTGATTTTACAGCAGGTATAAAATCAAAGAAAATGAGGCAGTTTTGTTAGGCAACAAAAGTCTTGCTTTGAAATGCCCTCTGACCTGCCTCTCGCAGCGCAGCCGCAAGAAGCGGGGCAAGCGGCAGCAGGGCTTGTCTCCCCGCCAGCACATGCAGACCCGCCCAGCTGCTCAGCACTGAGCACAACTAACACAGCTGAAGCCCACAGCACTTGGCGCAATTAAATTAACAGGCTGTAGCTCATTGTTCCAGCATGGCAGGAAAAAGGCGCAAAACGCAGACTTGCTTTCTTCTATCTTTATGCTCGCCCGAGTGATTTTTGTGAGTATTTAAACCACTCTGTGGCCCAACATTCACATGAAAATTTAATGTGTGTCATTTTGACCAAAAAAGTCCCAAGCCAGAGTATCAATAGCCTGCAGTCTTTTCAAGTGATACATTCARTAGTTAACTCCAAGGGTTTTCTACATTAAAATGAGAAACATTTTCAGCAGTACTGTCAAGGAACATTTTAGGCAGTCTATAACCACAAATATATATCTATATTTTTTTCTTCTCCTTTCTTGTAAATGTGCTCACTGGAACATCTCCGAAGAGATGGCTTTTTGGGTTTTTTTAGCAGAAGGAACACTGCAAGACAGTTTCATCTTGMGCAAAAGATACTCTGCAGTCTTTAACAAAGTGTCACTTTTTGTATGGCCCTGAATGAAGAGACAGCTCCATAAAAACAGAATGTACTACTAGTGTAAATGTGATAAAACTGCATTTTGCAAACAGAGCAAAGAACGTACTTAAAAATCTGTGGAATAAGAATGACTTCATTAAAAATATGAATATTTTTTCCCTCTTCAGAGTCCCACACAACAATGGCTAATGGACAACAACTACTCTCTACTGATTATTTAATCGTTGCTGGAAAATTTAATGGAAAGTGTTCTCAGAAGCATTAATTTTCAAATATTTCATGGAATTTAAGCTCCTCATTTTCAAATACATTAAAAAWTTAGCCTAAGCTTCAGTTCAGAAAAGCTACAGGCACTTATAAGCCTAATTTTCAGTGAAGCCCTGATACTTATAAGTCCTTTCTGAAAACAGTGTAGCTCATAAACCACAGAACATTTATCCAAAAACTAAAATTTAGCCCTGTTGTAATGAGGTTCAAATTCACTAGTAAAGCTGAACCTATTCCRAACTATAACAAGCATGAATTTCACTAAGGTGTTTCAATCAATTCCTGCTTTTTTTTTTTCTTTTGATGTTAGGAATGTGGAGTCTTTTTGTCTTCTTTTCTCCTGTATTTTTCCATCTTTACTCCCTTCTTTCTTTGCCCCCTTCACATGTTTCCTTTACATTCTTATTTTGTCAGTGTTTCTTTCTCTATTCAGTGCTTCTTCATTGCCCCTCTCTCATAAAAACTTCAAAATGATTTTTAAACATGTCAAGACCAGGAAATGAGGAATGAGTGTCATGCTGAGCACAGTATCTTGAAAGAAACCAGACTCTATCTAGAAAAGGTGTCAAGCATTTTTTTAAAGAAGTTCACTTCTTTACCAGTCTCAAAAGCTCCTTTGAGTCAGAAGAAGGTGGAGACCCTTATGCCCTCCAGGAGGAAGGCACAAGGAATTGCAGACTCCCAGTGAAGAATAAGACAATGAAATACTTGTTCTAAACCAAAATGCATTAGTCACAAATATTTCCTACAAACCAGTCAAGTGCATTGCTTTCTTTTCCTTGAGTTGATCAAGGAAACACTTGTGTACAAGAGATGTTTAAACAGATGTTAGTAGAACATCACAGTTTCTGGTAAGAGCCCGTGTGCCCCACTTCCTAACACAAGCCTCTTGATATTTGACAGCCCTGTTTTGGCACATCATCCACCTCCATATAGAGCTTTCAAACTGCAGGTGGTTGGATCCATCCAAGGACAGAAGAAAAGCAGAGAGCTTCCTTTTCATGCACGTTTGAGAGTCCCATGGATAAAGATACTAACACAAACATAGCTTTTTTCAACCTGCACTGTTTCATAGACCCTAACAAGGCCTTTATTCTCATACTATGCCTGCATATGGAAAGAGACAKTATATCCTCTATTCTCTGAGAGCTGCAAATTAATTGTTAGATCTTTGTAGGAGATATGTTCTTGTTCAGTAGCAGGGACTGTTTTCAATTGTTGATACCTTACATAGGTCTTGTACTTAGTCTCCATCTCTTCTCTAAGCTGTCATTGGACTATGAGTCTTATGGTTGAGAGGCGCTTTTTAGATTTACTTTCCTGTTAGGAGTTCAGCGGTCTTTAAAAAAAGAGCGTGTGTATTAATATACATCTGCCCTCAGTGCTATACTGCTCAGCCAAGGTAAAAGCTGGAGGTTAAAAAAAAAAAAAACCAACACACAACACAGAAATCCTTCTCTACTATACACACAGAACAACAATGCAATGCTCCAGCTCATTCCCTGGCTCTCCATTACCAGTGTATCTCTGGTATGATTTTGATTCTGCATCACAAGATGATGATACAGAAAAGGAAAGGAGGGAGGAAAAAAAGCAAAAAGATAAAAGCATAGTTCCCTCATAGAATCATGATTTGATTTACAGCATCATGTAATTGATCCATTAAATAATTATTGGAGAGGATGTTTRCCATGTCCTTAGTGGAGTGCTTTCTGATGAAGTGTGCACAAAACACACATCTGGTCTACTAAGCTGTGAAGATAYTGCATGAACCATATGGCGAGAGCTGATGAAAAAAGACACCAGTGAAATCTGCATACTTAAACACATTGGTCAGAGATGGGAGCCCAATTATAATAATAGCCAGTATCAAGCTAGGATAATGTAATTAAAAATGTGTGATATCACATGGGTCCAAACATACCAGGAGATGCCAGTGAAAAATCTAGTGTGCTACATGAAAAGAGCAACTTCAGTAGGTGAAGACTCTAATAGACACTTCTAAAAAATAACACATTAATACAGTAACTCTGTAGCAGAGAGCAAAACTCTAAGTATTTACAGAAAGTATCAATTTAAAAAGATTTGGCATTCTTTTGTAAGGAAGCTGTTAGGTTTTTAATCTGGGATTAGAATGCCTGAAAAAAAAATCTCTACAAATATTTTACGTTCATAAACATCTCTGGAGGATTGCTTCAAAGACCACTTTACATTTCAACTACAACTAAATATGATAGGAAATATTTTTTTCCAGTAAGCTATTAATCTAGCTAGTTACATTAAAATAGTCTGGAGTACTCAACTGTTTGGATTTGAGCTTAAGGCAATATTCCAGTAACAAATTTTGCCTTTGTAAAATCAGTGGCTACGGGTAGCTTCAAAACTGGCATTTTAGATGGTAAATGTCAAAACTCAGGTACATAATTTCAWATTTTCTATTTTATTTCATATATATGGGTATTTTGTTTTTATTTTTAAAATGGAAGSAGGTTGCAGTAGTGGGTTCTGGCATTAATTACACATGGAAACAGAAAACCTGAATTAAACCTGGTAGCATTTTAAGAATCCAGCTATTGTGAATTCATCTGGAATTCATTGGGCTGCTCTTAGCAGTAATGCATTCATGCTGTAATTACAGTGCAGTCTCATGTACACTAATAGCTGTTCTACTGAGATCAGTGTTATTTAATTGATTCAAAGGATTAGTTTAAGATCAATTTTCTTTGAACTGTATTTTAATGTAGCTTTYTCCATTGAAGTACAGTTTCCCACAGGACAAAAAGATGTCAAGAGAAAACATTCCTAAGAAAATATACAAAATTTGACATCTTCGTCTCCTCAGGAAAGTATGAAAACCATTAGTATCGTATAGTCTATCTCCCATGTATTTATTTATCAAATAATTTTCTCTGTGGGAAACAAAATATTCAACTTCATTATAAATCTCCATGTTGCACAGAAGTGTATACATGCAGATTCAAGCCGGGCTTTAAGATATATCGGCATAAGTGAGGCACATCTTAATTAAACTGGAAAAGTGAAGTAAATAATCTGTTTATAAAGTACTGAGCAATATCACCTACACATTTCTGCTTTGTCAGACACACTAAATAAGAGGACAAAATGACTTACAGATTTCACTGGAATGAGTGAATAACTGAGACATACTATACTGTGGAAAAAATAGACTAGACACTCTGTTATGGACACTAGGTTAGGAAAAAAAAGACCACTCTAGATCAGAAAGGGAGAACAATATTAACTGCTTGCTATATCTCATGATCTGTGATTACTGTTAGCCTTTCTTGGCTTAAGACTAGTTCACCAGTAAGTTCATATATCTTTCTTGAGTTAGCTGGCTGAAATGAACAGTTTGACTGCATATCTAGATCTGGATCTATTTAATATACTGAGTCAGCAGATTCAGGACTGACAAGAATAAAAATCGCAATGACCAGCACCACCACAAACAGATCTTTCTGAGTCTGCTAGCTCAGCACCAATGAATAAAGTTTAAAAAATAAAGAACTGATAAACCCACYGATTCTTATGCTTGGATGTCAACCTCAGTGATGTCAGGAGAAAACATCAGGTCTAAGGAATAAGTGACATTAACATACCTGACAGCAGCATATGACTGCTAATTTTTTTTCTTTTTCATTTCCAACCTATTTTCCATCTATTTCGACTTTTCTTGGGGTAGTTCACTCCATCTACAGACAGAAAGTCTTAGAAATCCATACCGCTTATATCAAGCATGTGTACACTTCTATGCTTTCATTTCAGGAGTTTTAAAGATTTTCAGTAGAGATTTCAGAATTTGGGCAGATGAAGATACTTATTAATGTCCATGCAGTAAAGGAATGAGATTAGGTAACTCATAAAAGAGGATATTACAAACCCCCTAATTGCAAGGAAAGCTTCACGAAGCTAAAAAATTCCCTATGTATCAGCATCCTTTGAAGTATGCTGCACTCACAGCTGTCTTTCTGTTGCCATCTGACACCTAGACTTCATTGTGTGATCAGGAATTCCACTATCTTGGTGAAATCATTACAAAAATGTCGCTATTTAAGGGATGTATCCTAACAAACAAACCATGCGGCTTTATACTAATCATCCACTGCATTTCTGCATACAGGAATACGTTGGGGGGGAAGAAACAAAAAAAAAGAAAAAAGGAAAAAAAAACCTACAGGGAGGTSTGGCAGGTCTCCCCTGAGATACTTTTTGTATAAAAAGGGGTATTATGGAAGTTAGAGACCATCTGTTTTTTAAACACAGTTAAAAAAAAAAAAAAAAAATAAAAAAAATTAACCATTACACTTAATGGGAATTGAAAGGAGTCCTGTTAAGAATTGCTAGATATAGTTAGCATTACCATTTTGTTTTTCACACCAAAATGGTAAAACAGGCACTAAAAGTGAACAAACAATGAAAGAACCTCACTTCCTTGAGACTGGGTTTCTTTCATCACATTTGTCCCTTTTGTAAGAGCTGTGAAGGCACTAGGGATTAACAAAACAAAGTCAGAACGATAGGCTAAACATACAGACACAAGATTAGAGAACTAACCTCCATTTACTAAACGAATCACTCCTGCAGGGACAGGAGACCTTCTTTGTGGAGCAAACGGTCTTGTAGCATGAGTGAATTGAGACTCTTGTTATAGCTCCTTCCTCAAGCACACCCAGCAGTGAAGGAACAGAAACAATCTTGAAGACAGAAATACACAGGAGATCAGCTAAACTGCACTATGTGAGGCAGACATCAGCACATAGCGGCTATCTAGSCAAGCACAGCACACATGAGGAAGGACCACCCTGCACAGCAGGGCAGCTAAGAAATCCTGAACTATATTCGAATAGGTGCTGCACTGGCTACCAACAGCTCACGCTCACGGCACAACTTTACCTAGCCCATGTGTGCAAAGCTTCCTCCAACTGAAGCCTCCTGGGCTAGAAAGCACAATTACTTGGGCTGCACACACAACCACTTAACTTTCCTGATTCTAAAAGCAGATTCCTGCCCGGAATGCTTGCCCAGAACCCTCGGAAACCCCAGTGGAGCAGAGACAGGCAAACCAGTCCTTTGTGTTCAGTTTAGTGTCTATTTACTCATTGCTGCTAGTCATACAACACAAAGGTAACTGCTCAAATTTAAAACGCAAATTCCATTTTCAGCTTTTGTGAAAATGTTTGCTTATGGCCTGTGTAAACTGAAATATTCCAGTGATGAAAATGAAAAGTTTAAAAGTTCCAGGGCTATAAACTGACAATCTTTTTTTTTTTCCTGAAATTCTCACTTATTCGTAGAGYCATATTTTCTCTTAGAAGCATATTTAGACAGAATTTTTCCAGCCAAATCTCTCTCTTAATCTATCCCATATGTATAGATTTTCTACACCAGAACTCTTCTATATAGCCCACGAATTTAACTGATGTGACTATGACATACATCAAAATTCCTATGGATTTATAGCTTGGTAAATACACAGATTTATAATTATAATATGGTATTTTTATGGAATTAGCACAAAACCATACTTTTTAAAAAAATCAAATGTCTTTTAACTTCTTGTACTTGACCTTGCAGAGAAATTTGTTCGGATTTGTTCCATTTAGTGAGTCTGAATAAACCCAGAAATTCCTATAGACCTTTGTATGACGAGTGCACAACCCTCTGATTCTCTCTGCTCTCTCTTTGATGAAATACCTTCTCATAGATCAAATTTCACAGAACTTTCCACTGAATAGGTAAGTTCAAACTCAGAATATTTGATCTGTAAGTTACAGTATTATACTTTCTCTTAACTGTACTCTTGAGCCAGAATCACAACTTCTACTGCATGGCCTCTGTTTTAATACTACTGTCATCAAACACTCCCAGTGGGATTCTAGAAATACCTATCTCACAGCATTTAGTAGACAGCGCTGACCTCCTCCACATACGCACGGAAYGACTGTTATTTATAACTATCCATTAGAACTCCCTTCATTGAGTGCAGATACAAAATGCTGCCAATCATGACTTAACTTTTGTCCTCAGTTGTCAATGGCAAGGTCAGGCGGTACCTTAACAAAAGCAGCACAGAACAAYAGCTATCATGCTGCAGTGGGCAATTAAATGCACAGTGGATGTGCATTTCTATAATTTGGGAGAAACACACTACAATATATCTCCATAAAAACTGTCACTTTAAAAGTGCCAATTTCATGAAAATTACTTAAATATTTATTGAGCTGGCATTCATGGCCTATACTGCAACCAAACGGAAGCTGGAACTTCCTTGTCTACAGAATCAAGAGTCACAGCGCATTCAACATAGCATATCACTCAGAAGGACTTATGAAATAGTGGGGTTTTTTTTTCCCCAAAACATSCATACACTGTATCAAAATATTTTAAAAGGTAATTTAAAAACAGAACCATAATTCATGCAAAATCAAATAATTGCACTCTTACTCTTGTGTACATAGGTAATTCCACTAACATTCACTATGGAGAGAAATGTTCCAGTCTGAACACTTATTCCACAAGGCTGCATTCTGCATTAAGAAAAATTAAGCTTGGAGATTTTCCTACTTGAATGCTTGTGTTCCTTTTCCCTCTCTTCAGCAATAGCCAAGTATTTTTACTAAGACCTTATGCCCTCTATGATAAAATACTCCAAGATCAGCTGAACATGAAAGAGAAAAAATCTCTCTTCTCTGCAGGAAACAGATTATGCAGCTTTTMTAGCATTTATTGTAAATAGCAAAACTCATTCACTATCCTGGTTTACTGATAAAAACACTGCTTTTAAGTTCTCTTTAAATAGGAATGTTATAAGCACCAGCATAATATGTTGGAAGAAAATATATTTACTAAAGCACTTGGGTAACTTACTAAAAAGAGATGTATCATGTTACAAACATCTTTTAAGATACTGGTTGCTTCTTGTGAGTTARAGACATCTGGTTTCACAGGTATTGTGCCAGAGACTGCTCTCACTGACATGAATATGAATGTGATGTAAATATACTGGTTTCATTGTTTAGCTGAACTTGCCTTGCTGAACATTCCCACAGGGAAGAAATGGAATAYTACGCATCACTCCTGAAGGTATTCCAATGGAATTTTGTCATGTCATGGCTAGGGCTCAAGGGTTTAGCTCCTTAATCGCTACACGTGATCTTGTACTTGCTACATTTATTTAGCCAAATGTTCAATAGAAGGAAGAGACTTGGAGATGCTAGATGGTTAAGCCCAGCATCCAGCTGTCAGAAACACGGTCATACACTCCACTATAAAACRAGCTAGAATTTTTGCCATTACTGGGACACCTGCAAGTTCATTTCAGAGTGTCGCTTAGGTGAGCTGTTCTGTTTGGCATTCTGATTTCTTAGAAATAATCCAAAATATCTTCACTTTAGAAAAGGGGTACACTTTATTGCTGTCCTTCCTATTCCTGGGCACTGTTGCTGATGGAGAAGAGGTCAATGAGCCTCTCTGAAAAAAACATGTCAAACAGGAGTCTTAACTTTACTGCATATCCCTGAGGTTTCCACTTTTTTTCCAAATTTCACAAGAAAATGAAGAGATTCCAAGTCTTTCTGCAGCATCTAGGAGATGGCCAAGCCTGTGAACTCTACTTCATTCTGCTGGGAGAAAAAGATATCTTCATTCCAGAGAGCTTGTGCCCAAAGTTCATAGGACACCCATGGTGCATGATACCCAAAGAAATAGCAATGCTCATAGTAAAAAGACTAAAAAAAAAAAAAGATACAACTGATTTACTGGGATTCTGAGGCTTGCTCCCTAGGGACACAACTGTTCAGTAAAGCTCTGTATCTCCTTCAAAGTGCTAGAATAACATGTGTTATGAATAAGTGCATGTTGAATTACATGTGTAACTTTTTTGCTTTTATTACCTGCAACAAGCACCACAGAAAAAGGACATCAAATCCACCAGAGAAAGTGCATGTATAAAATAACATCTGACACAGAATAATATAAACAACATTAATATAGCAGAGGAATGAACTCTGAACTAGACTTACCTGACACTGTTTCACTACCACATAGCATGTAATATTTATGCTCTTCATGTTCCTTGTTATTCAGATTTTTTTCATTTTCCTCATATATAGACAAGTTTGTAATAATTTATAAAATCTGCCAGGCAGGAAGCAGTTGTCAATTTTATCATATATAGTAKTCAGACCTTTTTTAGTTTAATTGACATTTTGCTTATTAAAATTCAAATATTGCTCACTTTTGCTGCTATCCCCCCTCTTCCTTCCCCCTGTCAAAAGATACTCATTTTTAATAGGATCATAGAAATATGAACAACAGCAGTCCTTAAATCACTAAAAATGTTCACTCCGTGGCAATCTAAATCAATCTCTTTGTCAAATACAATGGGGGATTTGATGGGCAGGTAACACGTTTTTCTGGGAACAATTGTATTGTTTCATASAAATGAGTCGAGTTATAAAGCACCAACATAAGTACAGTTTCTAATGTTCCACTTGATAATACAGTTAAATATATTTAGGCAAATCCATTCTCAAACAAACTCTTCAAGCACACAAATCATTAACAGCAATTCACCAAACAAGAAAAGACTGGCTCCATAAATCTAACCTTAATTGTGAAAGACATAGACAACTCCACACCACAAATCTCAAGTTAAAATAACGCAGATATATAGTTATAATACTGCATCCTAAACCATGTCCTCCTCTTCATTCAATGAGAATATGGCTATAACCAGAGAAAAGGAAGAATTAAAATRATCACGATAGGATTGAGTATCATAGAATCAGAGACCTCTAGAGGTCGTCTAGTCCAACCTCCACACAGGGTCTCCTAGAGCATGTGACACAGGATTGTGCCCAAGCGGGTTTTGAAGATCTCCAGAGAAGGAGACTCCACCACCTCTCTGGGCAGCCTGTTCCAGTGCTCTGTCACCCTCACTGTTAGGAAATTCCTTTGCAAGTTCCTGTGGAATTTTTGGTGCCTCAATTYGTGGTCATTTCCTCTAGTCCTATCGCTGGCCACTACTGAGAAGAGGCTGGSCCCATCTTCCTCACTCCCTCCCTTGAGGTACTAATAAACACTGATCAGGTCCCCCTTTAAAAAAATCACTCCAAGAAATGAAGTATGAAGGAGAGAAATGTGTTACAGGTTTCTCAGGAGCTCTGCAAAGGCAACCATTGTCCTCTGCATACAAACAAAAGTCATATCCTTGTCAGAGTAGTTATGAGACTTGCTGCTCCATATCTAGTAAAATCATTACAGCTGTTTATGAGCTTTGAAACAACAAAATTTGGCTAAATTGTGTTTAATCATCACTTATCATCTCACGAAGTGAGACCTYCTAATGACAAAACAGTTTACCTAAATCTTGAAGTCTCACAACACTGTGCAGCCAGCAGTTTCTCATCTGTTAGTTCTCCATGTAAATTCAAAGCAAATCATTTTGCAGTTCTAGCTGTGCTCAGCAGCTGTAAAATTTAGTTTATGCTAAGCCCAACATACCAAAACACTATCTCAAGCAGAGGCAACTGATGAGCAGCATCCAGAAAAATATCACATCTTTAATAATCTTACATTACTTATGGCACAAAGATTATTGCAGCCCCATCTTAAACAAGGTGAAATTCAAGAATGGGAACAGAGTAAAAAAGGGGTAACATGACACAGTAGGTCAGGGTAAGTGAGAATGTGAGAGTAAATCACTGGAGCTTCCTGAGTTCCAGATTCCTGGTTACTAGTTATTTTGCACCCCATGGAGGTCATCTTTGCATTTACTGAAATTTTTTTTTAGGTGTTATACACAGCTTTTAAAAAAGAAAAAACTATTAGAAATGGGAGTATGTAATTTGCCTCTAACATGTCCTGCTTAATGTTGGAAAATATTTATGTAAAGTGGCTACTGCTGCTTCTTTCCTTCAGGTGTTTGCTTAAATTTAGGTGCAACTGTTACTATCAATGTTCTTGTTGTGCTTTTCATGAAGTATCAGTGCAATTGCCACGGAAGAAGTGGCAGCCATGTGCATGCTACCTACTCTCGGCAGAGAACTAACAACAGCTACAAGGTATAGCCTCACCTTGCAAAGCACCATACAGTCACTCTGCACAGGTCCTGCATAGATTGTGTTGAAAAAACAGACATCATGGGAAATCATGTCAAGCTACCAGGACAACTGGTAGCTTAAGTGAGGAACACAACAAAGCATTGGCTGCATCCCTGCCAACTTAACAGAGTAAGTTAATCAATAATTATCCAGAGATTTCCTGTCATCAAGCAGTCTGCATAATCTTTCCTACTTCAACAGATTATGCTGCATTTCTGCAAGAGCTGCAGTAACACCAACACTACATTTTATGAAAATATTTATTTATACTTATGATAATTATTTGCTCTCTCTGATAACACAGAAGTTAATCACTGCCTAGTTTGTTGCTTCATTACATACAAGTCTCTGTGCCTTGGCATCTTCTTTAAAAAAATGAAAAGTTTAAAGGAACTGTCAGATCAAAGATATGACAAACCACACAAAAAAAGAAATACAGCTTTGTCAGAGCTCAATGAATTTTCCTCAATAGCAAGAGTGACCTGAGCCCGAATCCATTGGTTCGATTTGCTCACCAACTTTTTTGGATGACACCCAAGAAATAGCTCACCTTGAGCGCTAATGCCATGTTTCACTCAAGTGAGATTTCATAGACTCATAGAATCATAGAATGGCTAGGGTTGGAAGGGACCTGTAGAGGTCATCTAGTCCAACCTCCCTGCACACGCAGGGTCCCCTAGAGCATGTGGCACAGGGTGATGTCCAGGCAGGTTTTGAAGATCTCCAGAGMAGGAGACTCCACAACCTCTCTGGGCAGCCTGTTCCAGTGCTCTGTCACCCTCACTGTTAAGAAGTTCTTTCTCAARTTCCTGTGGAACTTTTGGTGCCTCAATTTTTGGCMATTTCCTCTAGTTCTATCACCGGCCACCACTGAGAAGAGGCCAGCCCCATCCGCCCCTGAGAGGCCCAGCTCTCTCAGCCTTTGCTCATAGGGCAGATGTTCCAGACCCCTAATCATCTTCGTGGCCCTGCGCTGGACTTTCTCTAGCAACTCCACGTCCCTCCTGCACTGGGGAGCCCAGAACTGCACACAGTACTCGAGGTGCAGCCTCACCAGGGCTGAGTAGAGGGGCAGAATCACCTCCCTCAACCTGCTGGAGACGCTCTGCTTAATGCACCCCAGGATCCCATTGGCCTTCTTGGACACGAGGGCACACTGCTGCCTCATGGTCAACTTGTCGTCCACCATGATGCCCAGGTCCCTCTCTGCGGGGCTGCTCTCCAGGAGGTCAGTCCCCAGCCTGTAGGCATGTCTAGGGTTATTCCTCCCTATATAGGGTGCAGGACCCTACACTTGCCCTTGTTGAACTTCATGAGGTTACTCGCCGCCCAGCTGTCCCGTCTGTCCAGGTCCCTCTGGATGGCAGCGCAGCCCTCAGGGCTRTCAGCTAYTCCTCCCAGTTTGGTATCATCAGCMAACTTGCTGAGGGAGCACTCYRTCCCTTCATCCAGGTCGTTAATGAACAAATTGAACAGGACTGGACCAAGGACTGACCCCTGGGGGACTAACCACTAACCACAGGCCTCCAGCTGGACTCGGCACCGCTGATTACCACTCTCTGGGTCCTGTCATTTAGCYAGTTCCTAACCCACTCTTCTGGAGCTTGCCCAGGAGGATGCTGTGAGGGAYGGTGTCAAAAGCCTTACTGAAGTCCAGATAGACGACATCCACCGCTCTGCCCTCATCTATCCATCTAGTCACCCCATCATAGAAGGCTATCATAGGTTAGTCAAGCATGATCTCCCCTTGGTGAACCCATGCTGGCTACTCCTGAGCACCTTCTTCTCCTCCAATTCCATTCTTCCATTCTTCCATTCTCCTTCTTCCATTTCAGGGAAGGAAGACTGTACAGAACAATTAGCATCAAACTGCTACTCACATTACAAAGCAACCTGGTTTCCATTTTTATTCTCAGAACAGAGTCAGATCACAAGGCTTAGAGGAGACCATCCCCTGTGCAGGAGATGCAGATAACTAGCATAAACTTTCAATATTGTTCAATATTGTTTCAATCTTCCCTATTATTTTCTTTAGCACTAATCTACATAACAAACAGTGAACAGAAAATCTGTTTAGGCCCATTAGTGACTTACAGGATCACAGAATGGTTGAGGTTGGAAGGGATCTCTAGAGATCATCTAGTCCAACCACTCTGCTCCAGCAGGGAGCCCTAGAGCACACGGCAYGGGGTGGCATCCAGGCGGGTTTTGAAGATCTCCAAAGGAGAATGCACAACAAGGCAGTGATTTTAACCAAATTGTTCTAGCAAATCCTTCCCCCCTGCCCCACCTGCTTGCTTCCCTAGCCACTTTGCAAATGCTCCCACTGACTGTCTTTATATGATTTGTYTTTTTTAAAGGGCAAGTAGAGTCTTCCTTAGCTTCTTTTAGGGAAGCCTGATTGAAAGGAGATCAAGGACTAAACTCAAATAAAACAATTGAGCAGTATTTATTACTTGCTGAATGTCATTAAAAAAGTAAAAATAACAATTTCCATTGTTCTATGTATGCATTTGGGAGAGCCATGACCCTCTCTACASCTACAGTGACTTACATAAGTTTGAGTGTTCCTAATATTTCCCATAAGGTACCTAACCATCTAGCTCAATGCTGTGCTTTATGCGAAGACATCATCATCACCACTTATTTTTAAGCTATCCATGTAAGCAAAAAAGTATTGCCCAAATTTTCAGAAAAAGGCATTTTTTTACATTACAYTCCACGTTACTCACAGATAGATCATGTTATTAACCAGCAGAGCAGATTTCTGATACAGACATCACAGAAAGTTGAGAAGTATGAAAGCTCAGACTGCTTTATAGGATTAGGCTTCCCAAGGTAGCAAACTGCACTGAGATGATCAGGCAGAACGATAGAGAGAAATAGCTCCCACCTAGCCTAGGTAATTCATTTAAAAAAAAAAATCTTCAAAAAAGAAAGAACAAAAGACTATTAATGTGTTATGACAGTGAGATAAGTTTTTTTTTTTTAAGGATGTTAGACATAAATCTCAGAACATGCGAAAAAGGGACTTTTTAAAATAAATTACATATGCTAAAAACGTTCTCCTTCCATATAGGAGTAGACTTTTCACTTAGAAGTYGTTCTTTCCTATTTTCTTAAGTTGTTGAAAATTGTGCATGTTCATTTTGATAATGACTGAACATTCATTCTGTCAACAGGGCACCTAATTTGTCTGGAGATCTAAATATAGGAAAAAATGTATAAACACTAATTTTGTTAATCATATGGGATGGTTCTAATGTAACACCCACAAGAGGTATAAATAAAACTTGGGCAACTTTTGGACACTGTGTGTTAAGGAGATGCATTTAGAGCCATTTCAGCATAATTAATCTATGGTATCATTTCAAACACCTTTACTATGTCAGAACCTTATTTTCTCCAAAATACTGAGTAGCGTGAAGGAAATGTTATTTAAATAAAARTGACATATTCCTTTTGTAGGGTTCATATTCCTTAAATTGCACAAACTAAAACAGAAAAAAACAATGCCCATAAATTCTGAATAAATTTGCACTGATTCTTATCAGCATTCTGATACAATTGATGTAGCTGCAGCCTCACTAAATGCACAAGACAAATTTTGTCACAAATATGGTCGACTTTTCAACTTGGTCAAAGACAGGAACCTTTAATCAAAAATACAACGCAGTTTCTATTATATTTATGAAATAAATACATGTGTATATATATTTAAAACTGTAAACATTGTGTATTAATGTTCTTGCTGGTATCTCAAAGGCTTGTCAATGAACTATATGTTTGTCCTAATGGTTGGCTTGCAGAACAACACTGATACATACAGTGAGAGCTCCTTCCACAATGTATTAAAGGTGCGCAAAGCAGCACACTGAAAAATTGTTACAAAGTGGTATGAATTTGAATAGATAAATCCCTTCGTGTCTACACTTCTTACATCTCTTAGACTGSCAATTTATGCTATTGATAATATTTAGAGTAAAAAAGAAAAAGTCATCTATACTTTGCAGAGGAATAGGTAGGAAAARAAGAACATCAATCCTTTAAAAAACTAAATAAAGGTTATTTCCCTCAGTATGGTTTTTATTTTCTTATTTCAAGTTAAATATTTCATTCATTTCAGAAAAGCGATTTAAAACTCATCAAAAGAAAAGCATCTAGGACTCATCTAAGCTAAAGTACAAGTATAAAGTGAGCTTCCTGTAGCTAAAGACCAAAAGCAAGTGAATACAGATAATGTGTGTACATGAGGCCATCTCATGGTAGCTTAGAGGAAAAGCCAGCACAAAACCCTTAAATTTGGTATACTTCAGAAAAATGTCAGGTTGTCAGTTGAATAAGTCTAATTTCAAAATATTCAGTATTGCAGATGAAATTTAAAACAAAAAAATTAGTTTTAAAATGTTATACASCATTCAAAACCAAAATTAAGAACCTCTGAGAACTCTATTTACTCTACTTGAGGTTCTAATGCAGCATATTAGCACATATTGACTCTTTTTAAAGTCACTTTTTAATGAATATTTAACACTCAATACAATCTTTCTCATTTGTATCACTCCTTCAATACTGAAAAAATGTCATTGAAAGAAGGTAATAAAACTTGTTTGACAAACAAATCTCTTCTTTTAATTAAAGCTCCTTCTTACTCTGTCATTATTCTCATACCTTTAAAGATATAGTTCACCTATAAAGATGTGAAATTGTTGAAAGAATACAGTATTGTTACTCATAATTATATCTCATGGTTTATGCTTGAAAAAATAGCATTAGACAGCTTGAAAATAAATACTATAACATTATTATGAGTTTATACGAAGTATCTGCACTTATCCTATAACATTTAATGCTACAAAGACAGATGTTGAAAACAAGCACGATCAATGTCAACAACAAAAAACTGAAACAAGACACGCTTGGTAATAAAATGCTTGTCAAAAAGTGTAGTGTTCTATGTTAATTTTACAGTTAGTTGCAGATAATAATAAATCACCAAAGAAATCCTAGTTGAAAGCTGTGAAGACGCAATGGAAGGCAGTAAAAAACATCTCACACATGGTAAAAGCAATTTAAAGATTTAGAAGAGTTAAAAATACTTCTTACATAAAGGAACAGTAGTGCTGCTTAGCTGTGCTGGTGCCCTACTCTGTTTTCAAGAAAACTTCTCCTGCGAATCATCCACATAAGCACTCTCTGTAGCACAGGGAACTGAACACCAATTGAACATGAAAGCTCGGTCAGCTGAGAACTGTCTCAGCTCAGTGAGGGGAAAAAAACAGCATTTGACATGGCATCAACAAATACCGCAAGATGGGCTGACAAAACACAGGAGCAAAAAGTCTAACCTACAGAACAATAATGAGCTCAACACCTGCAATGAATGGCAACTACAGGAGTGGACAGCAATATAAAACCCTAGAGAGAATCAGAGACACACTAAAAATAGGAAGGTAGCAGTCAAAATGCTCATAAGTAAAGAATCTCCTCCATAAAATGCAGGAAGAAATTCCTCAAAAGAGATTGAAATCTACTAGAAAAGGTGAAGCACTAGGGTTCTATTAGCCAGGGTAAAAAACAGCTTTTTCTGCTCAGAAAAAAATGGCTTTATCAAGGCTTAATATGACAATTGTTAATGGGATAAGAAGACTTTGAAACAAGAAAAAAAACAAAACTTGAGAGGCCTGCCATATTATCCTGAGGCTAAAAAAAAACAATAGAAAGCAAGCAAACAAAAAGCTCAAAAACAAAAACAAAGATCAAACAAACACATCCCAACAACTTATACTTTCATTACTGAATGACTTCAGCTGCCTTTAAAAAAAGGTGAAATAGCATGAGTGATTTGGATAGTCACAGCCTCATTAATGATTACCACGGAAGAGTAATTGTTAAGTGTTACAAMAAAAAGGAGGGGGGGGCATCTCCTTCCACAGAACAATAATCAAAAAAAAGTCGTAACATGAAGCTGTAATTGAGATATAGAGCACTGACTGAAGAATCATACAAGAACTAAATTAAATACAACCGGGACTCCATGTTATTTATGAAAATTAATGTTTCAGCATGAGATAATTAAAGCAAGGATCGCCAACTCATGGTGTGCCAGAACATATAATTCAGCCTGTCATCTTCATTCCTGAGAGTCCCTTGGAGTTGGTCAGGAAGCCGGCTGTCAGCCACACAAATCACTCACTAACCCATAGCAGTCTCCCTGCTGTTCTCCTTTAGAGACTTACAGCTTCTCATTTGTCATGTAGCTGGACATGCCCTAAACACGACCTAAGGGCATCATCGTTGCATGGAGGATGCCCATCCAGTAACATGACAGAAGGCCTTATGTATATATGTTCCCTAACAGGCAACAGTGTGCTCTGATGGGACCACAGGGCTGTGCTCAAGTGAAGACTGAAAATTTAATTACATGACAGATGAGCAAACGTTTCCCAAACGTTTGCCTCCACTAAGGGATATTGGACTGACCTGGCAGAAAAGCTGAGTGACACTGACCTAAACAAAGTGAAGAAAACACATTCAACTGTTATAAAGCTTGGGATTTGCAATGGGGAAAGAAAGATAATGGGAGAATGTGAAGGAAAGACAACAAACACTCACTGTCAAATAACTAAACCTTCAGGCAAGTGAATCACTGGGGAAAAAGAAAAGGAGAGGAACATCTGGATGACATGAGATACAAAAAAGATGTGAAGATGAAGAACATTCTAACAAAAGAAATACAAGGATTAAGAAAGATGCAACTTCATGGACTAAAATGATTGAAGTTTTCAGAACTAATGAATTGATGAAATGACCACTGAAAAATAATACATAATAAAAAAAAAGAGAATGTTAGGACATGAGCACTGCAAAAAGTAATTCAAAAGTATTAAACATATACAGTTTTTATCATTAGAGTACATTTCAGTATAAATAAGAAATAACGGTTGAGATATACTGTAAAAGGGGAATGCACCACAGAGCCAGAAAAATGCAAACTGCACAATGCAAAGAGGCTTTGCACAAAGGGCAGCACATCAGGGGAGAGAAGCTACTGTTAACTGCAGTACAGAGTCAGGAATAACAAAGTGATGCAAAACACTATAAAACAGCACAGGTCAGGTTCACTGAATGCAGCTTAGAGCTTTTATATAGGCACTGAGTCTCTCATTAGCTCCCAAATAAATCTTGAGGGAAATATGAAGGATTCAAATCTGCTGTTAATAAACATATGGGGATGGTCATGGAGCTTCACAACAGAGCTTCAAGCCACTAAACTGAAACATGGTGAAACGAATTTGTGGTAAACCAATTCATTTAATTGCTCTGGAAGACTCTTAGCAATCTCCCAGAGCTATACTTAGATGAATTTTACTTCTAGAGCCATGGTCTTTTTTCCCCCCTTCTATTTAAACTGTTTTGAACCAGCTGAAGRAAGAATTGTGTAAATCTTGATCACAAGCTTTAGTATTCTTGCCTGGCCTCATGCAACAGCACTTTAAAGCTGTTGTTAATCACAAAAATGAGCAGCCCTCTAAAGCCCTCAGAGAAAACAACAGATGAAAAGTTAGGTGGGAAAAGAAAGCTTCTGAAACTATTTTAGGACAAAGAATGAAAAATAAGATATTTATAACTTAAAACAGATGCTATTCAAAGCAATTTAGTTTTCATAACACAGATTGTTAAGARCACTACACTCAATCAGAAAATGCTTTATTCAGAAACTGTTCAGATGCATTTTATTAGAAACTAATGCACAACAAAATCAGCAGTTCTCTGTGATAACAAGATTATTCAGCCCTGCCAGAACTTCAGCACATAGKTTCAGGACCATATTATTTATTTTAATCACAGTAGCAATGGTGTGAAACAAGTGGTGCTTCCTAGTGAAAAGCTATATACCATCAAAAAGCCTTTGCTGGTTTAGTTTTTTGAAACATTTTATTATGACAARATAAGCAATATCACAACCAATTCGTTCTTTCAGCAGTTGGCCTACTGCACTGTGCAGCGATCATAGAGCTTTTAGCCTATGCTTAAAATACTTCAACATCTCTTATTTTTGTCATTTAAGACTGTTCTGATTGGCTTCTTTCATGGTTAATAAGGGCATTTAAGGCAGATATGTTGTAGATAGCAATACCGATTCTTTTCATAGATATCAGCAAAATAAAATTCAGAAATGGATTTTATTTGCAGTTCTTCTGTGCCCATCATACACATTCATTTTTCACCTAGTCTTCCCTGGTTGTTGATGTACTAGCTGACCCATTACTGGCCACCTAGCTGCTATCCCAGTAAAACAAAGCATTCCCTCTTCATGAGGCAATTCAAATATCCCAAACCTTAAAATTTACTTGCTGTTTCACATAGCTGTCTCTTACCTGTTAACCTGTACCAGTGTCTCCTCCCTGTGGTAACCACCACTAACTGCACCATCTTCTTCCTTAGTGCCCCTGTAATAACACGATTTAAGTGCTGTGTCCAACTGGCAATTTCCTTATACCATAACAGACTGATAGGTGCGGGAGGTGGGGGGGATTTATTAGAATTATTATTTCTAGATTGAAAAATACCTTCCTGCAGAAAAACGCACCTAGCCTCTGCCACCAAGCTTCCAAGAAGATTCCCAGGAAATGACACGCTACCCACGTCCAGCCTGGACTCCGTCAGCTCTCACACGTGTGACACCCGTTCACAGGCAACTAAAGCCAGTGACGTATTTAATACAACTTTTTTTTCCTTTTTTAACCCAGGTAACTGCCGAAGCTGCACCTCATGGCCACGTTTGTTCARCCGAGGACGCGGTAGCACCCCCAACTCCTCACTGCACCTACCCCCGCTCCCGCGGCGCACTAACTGCCACTAACGGCCGCTCGCGCCGCGCACGCGCTGTAAGGGCAAAGGCAGCCCTATGGTCGGGGCACGCGCGCGGCGGGGGCGGGGCCGGAGCGCGTGCGCAGGAGAGCGCTGACGACAGGGGAAGAGGTGGGGCCCCATTTCAAATCGGGCGGCGCGGAGATCGGCGGTTGCGGCGGCTGTTGGGCTTGTTGCGCCGTTTGTCGCCATGGCCAAGCAGCTCGGCCGGGAACAGCAGGGCATCACCCTGCGCGGCAGCGCCGAGATCGTCGCCGAGTTCTTCTGTAAGGGGTGGTGAGAAGCCTCGCGCGGGCGGGGGAAAGGGGCCGTTCTTCGCCGGCCGTGGGGCCGCCATGACTGCTGGGGAGAGGCGGGGCTGCTGTGCTGGCCCATGCTCCTGCCCCTTCCTCTCGCCTCACCCTCCCTCGGTGTGTTGCAGCCTACGGGATCAACAGTATTCTCTACCAGCGTGGCATCTACCCACCTGAGACCTTCACCCGCGTGCAGAAGTACGGGCTTACCCTCCTTGTCACCACTGACCCCGAGCTCAAGAACTACCTCAACAACGTGGTAGAGCAGATGAAAGGTGCAGAGGAGGGGCAGGGATGGCAGGGCAGGAGCCTGCCTCCTCTTTACTGTATTTCTGYCTATTGTCTTCATTGTGCTGCTAATAACTGCTGTGGCTTCTTGCAGAGTGGTTGTACAAGTGCATTGTGCAGCGCCTGGTGGTGGTGATCTCCAGTATTGAAAACAATGAGGTCCTTGAGAGGTGGCAGTTTGACATAGAGTGTGACAAAGCTGYGAAGGATGAGAGGTGAGCATCAGTGTTCCTCTGCGCCTGATCAGGAAATACAACCTGCTGATACTCCTGGCACCTGTTACAAGCCTCAGCCCTGTTCTGTGACGTTTTCCCCWTATGAGCAGAGAGGATGTCTCTTCAAACTTGTTACCTAGCTTACTGCTGTTCCTTCTGTAAACCAGTTGTAGTACTAAAGTGCACGTAATCCTTGTGTGCTGTAAAAACAGTATCAGAAATTTGATTTTTTTTCATTTTCAACAAAACCTATAATGTGCATTATCAGGTATGTGTCTTAAAGAACCAGTTCTGCTTTCCTATTGTTTTGCCAAAACACTTTGTCGTTCACTCCAAATTGAACATTTTGGCATCTGACTCCTTACAAACACTGWGAAGCTTCACAGAAAGACAAAGTGAAATTGAAAATCAATTTTCTAAGCCTGTTTACCTAAGACTTAGATTAAGGTCCTAGCTACACAAAATTATACAGCAAGCAGAACAATGAAATCTGCTAGTGTAGTAGAAGATTMTTTCCCTAACAAAGCTTTCTTTCTTTTCCAGTGCGCCTCGAGAAAAATCTCAGAAAGCAATTCAGGATGAAATCCGATCTGTTATCAGACAGATAACTGCCACAGTAACTTTTCTGCCTTTGTTGGAAACTGCCTGTGAGTATTCCTAACYGCCCTAAAGAAATCAAGTCCTCTTTGTAAAAGGGGGAGGGAATTTAGGARAGACTTTTGGTTCACCTTGTAAGCTTAGTTTTCTTATTACAACAAAAAATGTCACAGTATTTCTGACATGAGATTACATTTTGTTAAATGGAGATCACATCTGTTGCCACTGCACAATACTGGGAAGATGTCAGATCATCTTAAAGAATAATACTATGCTTTTTTTTTTTCACTAAGCACTAAAAATCCATAAGGTAAATATATGGTTTCATTAAAGAACTTTGAAACTTCCTTTAAGGGACTACTGGTACTTTCTACCCTGAAATAATTTAAACTTTTGTCAAAATGACAGAGCTCATTAGCTTAGTTAAAGTAGCAAGTGTACTTGGTACTGTGTAACTATTTTGTATGACTACAGCTGTGAGCACAGCATCTATCTGAAGCAAGAATTCTGCTGCTTTAATGCATGTGTTTAAAAAAAAATCATCTTTAAATAGAAAACTCTACTAATACATAGTGAAAATTATCCTCTGTGAATGCATTGTTTACTTGTTCCTTTCTGCTTATAGGTGCCTTTGACTTGCTGATTTACACAGATAAAGACTTGGCAGTGCCGGAGAAGTGGGAAGAGTCAGGGCCGCAGTTCATAGCCAATTCGGAAGAGGTTCGTCTTCGCTCCTTCACTACCACAATCCACAAAGTAAATAGCATGGTAGCTTACAAGAAGGATTCATTTCCTTAAAAAGTGCTTTTTGTCATCTCTACCCTGTCCTGTGTAGCTCCACTGTGAACAAACTAAACAATGAATAGGAGCTTCCTGTTATTGCGCCTCTATAGAAGCACATTACAGAAAGAGGACAAAGCACTTGTCTGTTAATACAGATACTGTGAGGCCACACTAATCTAAGCTGCCATCCTTTCCAAGAGGTATATAACAGATTTATCCACCACTGGAAACTGACTATTACATTGAACAAGATGCACCAAGTCAGTGATCTGGTAGAGACACTAACTTAGGAGAAGTTGCTGGAACAGTCTGAAGCGTTTATAGCTCAAAAACTTAATATATACAATGTTCCAGTAGTACTCAATGTGTCTCAGCATTTAAAAACCTCACGTTCCTACATGAAACTTTTTCMTGGTTTTGTATACGATAAACAATCATAAGTTCAATCAGCAGAAAAAATCTATGCATAAAGTTACTTGTCTTTTCTAGCCCTTGAAAACACATGTTCTTCAGAAAAATCAAATGCAAGAAGCTTTGTATATAAATGACTCAGACTAGGTAGGCTTGGGGCTGTTGTTTAAGGTTGGTGTATATTTCTTCAGTGTCTGTCATCTATGTTTGTATTTGTGTTTTTATAAATAAAGCATGAAAACTTACATTGCCCCTGATGCATCGATATTCTTAAAGTTAATTGCAGCAATATTAAAGTACAGTTTGTACCAAGGTTTGCAGCAGTTGTATAGTAAGTTATGAAAGGAGAATCCTTTCAGAAAAGATGTAAAGAGCCTTTCAACTACCACAGAAATAGTAAATAGGGATACATAGAGAGCAGATCTTTCTTAATATTTGCTTTCATATCAGTGAAAAGTCAGGCTCAGTAACTAATGCTTTTACAACAGCTCAGCCTAGTTCTAGCAGCCCTAACTCATATAAAGCAAAGGTATTTTAACTTTTTTTAAAAAGTTTATTTAAAAAATCATTATTCATATACAATCTACAGCCATATTACAGATTTAATGGGCTTTCCTAACATAGAATAGTTGAACTTAGATGGCACAATTTAACATTCTTTTCTRTGTCACCATCACAAACTCATAGGTTGGGGAAAAAAAGGTATGATACAGTTCTTCCAGAAATATCCTGGTGTTCCTGGCCGGGGCTGGTACTGCAACAGAATACTATTTCAAACTGGTGGTTGCAATGCCTGTGTGTACCTGAGAAGAGCACTGCAAAATCATTTGCTAGTTCAAGCACTTCTCAGTGAGAAATGGATCAATGCCTTAACACCACCACATATCACTTGTAAAAAACAAGGTTAAAGGGAATGACAACCAGTGSTTTTTTGTCAGAGTTAGAGGCAGGAATGGGCTAGAACAGAACTGCAGTARGGCATCCAGAAAGTGTGTTTTGCTAAGGTACAGAAGTCAACTTGCTCGAGGAAGTTCAAGTAACCTTGTGCTTACACCAAATGTATCTTCTCTTCTTTCTCAAATTGCACCACTAATTTTGTTTTTAAAATAAAGCCAGCAGCAATCAGGATATGGTTGCAGTATTTCACAGCAGAACCAGATGTCCATTAAAATTACCTCTGACAAGGTACAAGCTCATAAACCTTAACATTTTCAAAGGTCCTGCAGAATGAGAGATGAAATAAAGTTCAGAAATAAAAGAATCAGCTCAACGCAACCTCCCCTGAGTCAGGTCTTTAAAATTCCAACAGCATTTGCCAGTGTCTGTCAGGACCCACAATCTTCCCCTTGACAGTCATTCTCATTATCCTACAAGGAAATTTCCTCTGCCTTAGGGCCAATTTTGTGCAATGAAAAATCAAAACAGGGAAGTCCTCATCTCTGAGGCCAGTAGAGCTGGTCTTTGGGAACCAGAAAAACGCCAAGATTTAGAGGTCAYCCCAGAGGTGTGCCTCACCTCATCAGTTCAGCTGACGGATAAGCCGGTTGATTTCTTCACCTCTGCAGCCTGGCTTGCCCATTTCCTTGAGAAAACCCACTTTATTACGTGCAGCGTGGCGAGCCACTGACAGATGGAACGGCCACAGGAAGTCTGTGACTTTTTGGAAGTATTTCCCAGCTGAGTAGATTTCATGAATAAGATCCTCCAGGCAAATAATACCACAGTCTCCTGCATTTTTTTTTAAAGAAAAACAGAAAAAAAAGGCCTATTGTGAAAACACTACACATACAAATGCTTAACCTAGTACCTTTCAGCAAGTCACCCCAGAATCACCAGTCCTTCATGTACACATCATGTAACATTTTTCTTCCTCCCTTCCCTCTTAGGTCAGATTTCAAGCTCTCAAYATTGCCCTCTTCCACCGATTCACTTTATTTTCTATCTTCCTCCTTACCTAAATGTTCCTCTATCAACACATTGTCTGTCAGAGGAACCCTTTTTTTGTTAATCTTGGCCTGACCCCGTTTCAGAATGAGCTCTCGTACAGACTTGAGATTAGGGTATCTGTAACAAAAAAAGGAAAAACAAAACAAAACAGATTTGGTAACTTACAGAGGAGGCAGCAATTCTGCTTCCRATGATTGCGAAAGTGATCAAGGTATGTTGAGGACAAAGACATTTTAGATCTGAAGCTGTCAATGTTATGGCTTTCACAGAGAAAGCCATGTATGGATTTGACCAAACAGTGATACTAAAATGGGGAGGAAAAAAAAAAAAAAAAAGCCCCACGAGGTAAAGGTGTGATCTTTACATGCTGTTTCCTACTAAAGCATCACAACAGAACTTACCCCCATGCCACATAAGGCTCCACAATCCGTAGCATCTTTAAAGAGGGTGGAGTCAGTTTGACAAATGTTCCACTGAATATTTTTCTCAACCGAAGCAACTCGATTACTTTTCGTACCTTCAGACTCACTCCCTTAATCCTGAATCAGAAAAAAATAAAGTTACTAGTAACTTTCTTTCTCTAATACAGAAACAAAACATCCTCAAATTACCTACAAAAAAGCACGTCCACATCGGTCATACTTCTTTATTTATAAATAACTGTTACAAACAGCAGCAACAACAAAAGATAAAGAGTAACAAATGCTTCTTACTCTACAATCCGTACAACAAAGGCCAGTTTGTGGTCCTGAGGCAWGGCCACCCCTCCAGGCCTCTGTTTCATGCGCCGCAGCCGGACCTCGTCTCGGTGTTTGCGCCATGAATCTCGAACAAAAGTCTCCAGGCGTTTAAACCGGATCTGTTTCCCTTTTTGGTGCTGAAGATAGAGTGGTAAGAAATTATCATCCTTCCCCACACAAAAGCACCTCTGCATCTTATAAGATTACAGTTAATTACATGAAACATTAAATGGTCAAATTGAATCCAGAGTTTGAGCCATACTCTTTTAGTTGGGAAAAACAGTAAGAAAAAAACCACAATTTTTAATATATAAAGCCAAAAGGCACCRAACTAAAGCCAAGAGATTAAGAACTGAGGAACAGACACAGAACTGAATTAAACTGCAAGGTTTAAGCGGTGAGCAGTAACACAAAATCCACCACCCAACAGAGATTTTCCCCAAAGAAAAATATTTTACTAGGAAAAACATCGAGGAAATCTCAGAATACTTCCAGACACGGCAGAAATGGGCTCAGGGACCACTGCATTTCTGTCAGCCCGGTAAACCCTCTGCTTTCCATGTGAGCAAAGGCCSGCCGGGCCGCTCCCAGACCCGCCTCGGCTGCCGCACCTGGGCCGGACTACAGGGACGCTTCCAAGCGAAGGGACCCAACACCACGGGCTTCTCGTTCCAGACATCGCGGACCCCCGCAACCGCCCGCAGCCTCCCTCGCCCCCTGAGCCGGCCCGGGTCCCGGCCTCGCCACCGCCCGGTACCTTGCGCTTGTTGAGCAGCGCCTGCTTGGCCTGCGTGGCCTTCAGCGCCTGGTAGGCCTTCCGCTTCTTCAGCAGGTTCTCGGGCACCAGCGGGATCTTCCGCCTCGCCCTGCCACACGAGAAGCCCGTCAGATCCGCGAGCCCCCCTCCGTTGCCGCCTCCCTCCCCGCTCCCGCCAGCGCCAGCGCCGCCGCCGCCGCCGCCGCCGCCGCCGCCCTGGATGGTGGCGGATAAACCCAGTCCTGCCTCCCCGCACCGCGACTCACTCGGGCTCCGCCATCTTGCCGCCGCTCCGTGCTGCCTCGCCCCGCGCCGCTAAGGGCCGCCCACGACGGCGGGGAGCGCCGGGCACGGAGCGGGCGGGGGCTGAGCGCGCTCCCGCCAGCAGCGGCCAGGCCCACCCCGCCCCGCCCCGCCCCGCCCCGCCCCGCCCCGCCCGGCGGCCCCGCGGGACGCGCTCTTTGCCGTCCCGTCCCCTGCCGCCGGGAGGGAGATGCCCGGGACGCCAAGGCGGTCCTGCCCCGGGGGAGGAAGCGGTCTTCCCGGCGGGAAACACTGGGAGCGAGGCCGTAGGGCTTAAGGTGGGAGTGCAGTGCAGCCCTTACTAGGAGCGGGGGAAGCGGCAAAGGGCACTAAAGCCGCAGGGCCGCGCGGCAGCGCCCCCGAGCGCTGCGGGCTCTGCAGGGTAGCAGCGGTGAACAGACGTGCCGCGTCCTCGTGCTCCGCACGCGCGCTTGGAGCCGCCGAGGGTGCCGAGTGCAGAACGGGGCGTCGCGGGAGCCTCAGAAGAGGCCCAGTGTGAGCGGCCAGTGGTGACTGGGAGGTCTCTGTGGTCCCGTGGGCCAGCGCCTGCCCAAAGCGGGGCAGCTCCTGGGGAGGCAGCGTGGGGCGAAGCCCCCCGAGCTCCGCACTGCTGCTGCGCTGACATGGGCAAGGAGAGCCAACGTGGGGCAGCGTTAGCTGGGCAGGGCAGCCTGRGGGCACTCGCTCTGTGCGAGCCATGGGAGGCTTTTCCCGGCACAGCTGCAGCGTCAGCTCCCTCCCTGTGGAGACAGCAGTGAGTGGGAGCGGAGCAGCAGCTCCCAGGAGGTGCCAGGAACAAAGTGTCTCAGATCCAACAGGACCCTTCTGTGTGACAGGAACCAGCCTGGCAGTTTCCTGTGGCTCTTCCACAAGGCAGAAAAATAAACAGTAACTTTAGCCCAACTGTTCCCTGTTGATAAACACCTTTGAGATGAGCTTTCCCCAGAGCATCTCGTATCACCACACCAGATCGCCCCTTGTGCCCTCCACACATCAGGCAACAGCCACCACATCCTGCAGGTCACAGGGCCCTTCGGCTTTTTCACAAGTTAAGGTGACTTCTACTGGAAAGATCGGGGTGTAGCTTTGAAGAGGAAAGTGTACAAACACAGGGGAGGCTTGTTAGAACAGAGGTTGCCAATGCAAAATATCCACAGGCAGGAATCCATCAGGTGTGTGTATCACACACTGATTTGTGACAGTATTCCCAGCCTTCACCTCAACACATAACCTAAAAAAAGAGGTGAAGAAAAGAAGGGAGGAAGCAGAGTCCTTAGCTAAGGCCCCAGAAGGGTCAACACTGTCTCGTGGTTGAGGTAGCTTGTGGACAGCCTGTGAGGAAAGCACCTTAGAAAACAGGTTGCACTGAGCCTGTAGGAGCTTTTGAATTTATGGAAAATCAGGCAGGACTTACATAGAGCAGAGCTGAAATTTGGGCCTGACCCAAGGCTGAGTGCTGGAGGAGCAGCTGCTGTGACTAAGCAGAGCACAGGGCCGAAGACCAGGGGAGACCCAACTGGGGGGTCTCATCAGGCCTGCATAAAGCAGGAGAGCAATAGGAATGTGATTTTTTGTTGTTCTTTTCAAGCTCTTGGAGAGAAACACTTGTGAGAAACGGTTTGAACAGCAATCTCACCAACAGATGGTGCCATAGCTTTACATTAGGGCTGCGTTGCTGCATTTGCTGGTGTTCTGTTCTGTTGCCTTCTCCAAGAGATGCGTGCGTGTACACTGGACTCGCTGCTTTCAGGGCATCTATAATCAATTTGATTCACAGTATAGTTTCTGCTTTAACTAAATAGTTGAGAACGTGAGGCTCTCACTAAAAATATTAGCAGTGCCAAAGCTCACTGCTTATGCTCACTGAAACTAAATCAGGTTGCAAAGCCTTCCAACTCTGTAAATTAGGCCACTTCTGTTTTGACACCTAATACTTGAATATCCAAATTTAGAAATGTGTCCCACATGCCAGTACCTGCTAAGGGAGGTACAATGCAAAGACGACATCATTTGATTAGTAAAGCCAGCCCCCATCAACTATTCTCTCATGCAGCCTTTTAGAATACAAAACTGAAAGCAATAAGCTTATGAAATAGTCCATATGAAGCCTTTCCTAAACCAAGGAGACCAGAGGCAAATCCTTAGGGTAAGCTGCTATATATACAAATAGCTGAAAGCTCTGGTGGCTCCCCAAGGACAATACAGTCCATTTAAATTTACAAATGACTGTGTTTTGTTTTGTTTAACAGAAGGGAAATAGAAGAGGGACCTCGGGTATTTCATTATTTATGGTAAGGAAATGATAAGTGAGTAAATATTTCAAGCACTGTTGCTATGAAATGCCACACAGCATAGCAGTATACCTGGATGACTTGCTAATAATTAACTAATATTTATAGTATATTAATGAATGATGACTCAAATGTGCTTGTTTGCCGTGTAATGAAATAAAAGTATTTTCCCTTTCCTAYAGAGTGTTTGTCAACTGACCTTCAGTACTCTGACCTCACCCTTCTCCTTTTTTTTCTTGACAAGGCCTTACATTTTCTCCAGCTCCCAGTAAGTGTTCCAGATAAAGCCAATGACTGCGTGTTAGTGACTGTCACCATCAGCCAGTGAGGGATGATTCCTCCCAGTCCAGACAACATTGAGAATGACAGACAAAAAAAACCTGCTAGAAAGACTGGAATAAACATAAACAAACAAACAAACAAAGCGAGGCTCAGAACCTACCCAAGGAAATTATTTTTGAAACTAAGGTTTCCCATACTTCGAAAAGTCCTACTAAGCTGGGGCAGGGAGGAGGGGATGTAAGAGATAAGGGCTGTCAAAATCAAATGTGCTGTATCAGAGATAAATCATCCACAAAGCAAGCCAGACAAACCTGTGTCATCTTTTCATCATCAGAGTAGAACATATATATTTTTTCCCCAGTACTACATGGAGGATTTTTTTGCATTTTTATTTTGAAATGCAAAATATATATATATTTTTTAACAAAGTGTGTTGCGTTTCATATGCTTTTGATAATGTCTGCAGCAAGTCTTCCATGGTATTTTGAAGACACAGTTTTTGGAAAGTTGAATGGAGAGACCAAAATCAAAAGGCTGCAGATAACTTTCCAGAACAGGCACTTTTTTTACTTTTTCCTCCCTCGTGGAAGAGATTTACAAAAGAGAATCTCTCAGGAAAGCTACATCTTGTTTTGCCTAACCTGCTTGCATGTATAAATACATTTTTTTCACAGATGACAAAGTGACCCCCCTGTAATTGCACTGGTCACAGCACAGCTCACCAATCACCTTTGCAGTGTCTACCCATCCTGCCTTGAGACACTTCCCAGAGCAACAACCATCCCACAGATCCCAGGCAGCTGCACAGGATCAGATACCTTCTTACACTGGGGCCTTCGTTAGCACGTGCCAGTCAAGGGGACACAGAAACCTCCTGCACCTGCCGTGCTCAGGTTCTTCCACCACTTCTCCTCCATCCTTGGGGATGGGGGCTTCCTGGCTTTCATTTTTTTGCAACATGTTAGTCTGATGTTTTGTCCCATGCATTATAGTTCCTTTTATTACCTTATTCATAGATACAAATATAAAGAATTTAAGATATAAAACAGCAAACTTCAACTGCAGAGTGTGACTCTTGCAGAAATAAATGCTCTTGTTTTGTTTCCTTTTTTTTATCAACCCTTTTCTACCACATGACCACAACTCTTGCATGGATTACATGTTTCAGGGTATTTCCTCACTGTCATAAAACTGGTGTGGCCACAGCTGCAGCCTTCATTTTCCTCGTGCCACACATAGGCTGGGCTTTCTGAGGGGGTCTGACTGCCTCTCTCTTCCCTTTAGCTGAGATCTTTGCTCTGTGGCTCACAAACTCAGCTGCGGCTGAACTGTGCACAGCTGTGGGTGTATAAAAAGGTTTAGTCACCTACATCACCAGGCTTGTTTCTACAAACACGCAGTGACGACAACTGTGAACTTGTATCTAACTTTGTAATCCTAGACTACAGCTTACGTCCCAACGATAATTTGTTATGACATTCCTATGATGATTAAAAATCCAATCCCTTTCTTTATACTGACGACGCTTTCATTTAGCTACCACCACAGCTATGGTAATTCTGTTAGTTTTTCTTAATGTTTGTGTAATGAGTGGATAGTCAATAGCAATGTGATATGTCATGGTTCCTTAACTGTATTGAAAATGTTAAGCCATATTACTCTATAAATAACAAGCATGACAGCATGTCTGAGCAGCAAGTATTCTGGCTGGTATTTGATCTGCAGTTTGAAAGTGCAACAGACACTAATTGAAAAAGTAACAAAAACATGTTACTAGCGAGCACACGATATATTTAAAACAAAGGTTATGTGTGTTTATGTAAATTTATGTAAACAAATATAAACATATGTAAATATATGGACATATTTAGGGAGGAAATATGTAAAGAATGTGAACTTCTGGGCCTCCTGTGATGAAGTCTGCACTGCTAGACTGAAGGACCAGTGATGCAGATGGGACTGCAGAATCAGATATTTGAGAGGAGGTGGTTAGTGAAGGTCACAACCAGCAGATAACAACATGGGGCACAAGAATGCTAACAGCAAAGTCATGTGCTTAAGTAGGAAGCTATGTGTCTTGTCCATTAAACTTCTTGCCCTGTTTTAGAGTACAGCAACACACAAAAATTATTTCATGTTCTACAAAATGCCTACTGACATCTTGCACAGGCCTGAAACAGCAGAAGAATTAAGCTCGAAGTCTGTCACTCTATCCAGTGAAACATGCCCCAATATTGAAATCTCTCTCTAATGAGTTCCCTCTCAAAAGAGCCAAAGAATCAAATTCTGTTTATTTGGCCAAGCTGTGATCTAATCTTGGGAACATTTTAATGGGGAAAATACCTTGTGATCTTAAATTTTCAGATCTTTTAAGGAAAAAGTTTATATGATTTGGAAAAAGGCCCAGGAACTGCTCTATACACACACACACAAAGTAATGTTTAGTAAAGACAAAACTGGGTGGTCTAGATCTTCATGAAAATAAAAATCAAGAGATGGACTAACATTTAATACAAATATTTTTGTGAAAAGTTGTGGGTGCATGCATATTTCTATTCTTTTAAAAGCACAGATTATTTAACAACTGGCTTGCTTGTCAGACATCCTGTAAATATATTTCATATCTTACAGGGAGCAACAGGGCTATAATGAAAAGACTTGGATGCAGCTAACATAGGTACTCTCAGCCAGTGGTTGTTCGATTCATCAGACTGAGAAGACTGAAAAAGTTAGATTTTTGGCTTTGTGACATAATGGGTAAAAAAAAATGGTATTTTTAAATACAGATACTAACAGGCACAACTGAAGTCTTTACTTTCTTTTTTAGTTAAAAGAGATTCAAGTTTTTTCTTAGATTTAGATTGTTCTTATTCAGTCTGTCTCCTCACAGATAGCGAGGTCTGCCTGATTATGACTGGTCTATATTGATTTGAGTTGGCCCAGCTGATAACAGAAATCCATATATGTTTAGTGAGTTAAAAACCCAGTTCTTAAATATTTCATGTGGGGCATCTCCCAGGACCGAGTCCTCTGGCATCTCCCCAGCATAGACACTGGCCAGGCTTCTTCAGTAAATGCTATTGCTTTTCTTTCTTCTCTTTGTTCATCAAGATAAATTCATAGGCATCACTAAAAATAATCTAACTTGGAAAGCCTGATTTCATAAAAATTTTTGTGATTAGTTCACAAGAAAAAATACATGCTACCCCCCTATATTCATAATTATATCTGGACTTTTAAGCTAGGAGTAATTACATATTTACCTCTATCACGAAGTTCTGACATTTACTAGAAAAGAATGGTGGTATCTATTTGCAAGTTTATGAAGTGAGATACTTGAAAGAAATAAAAGTGAATGAATTTAATTTCACTTCTAAAGTCTTTTGCTTGTAATGACTTGAATAATGAACCTGAAGTAGAAAATGAGAATAATTTCTTTTTCTGTCTCATCTACTCACAACAAAGGGTAAAATGTACTACAAATTGAACTGTATCTTTAAAGAAAGGTGGAGATAAAAATAGACATCATTATGTATGGTCTCCACAGGTATCTATGACCTCTCCTGCCTCCACAGGGATGAAAAGCTACATTTTATTCAGGGGGAAAAAAAGAGTGATTGAATTATGTCTGAGATGAAAGACAGCAAGGACAGAATAGTTCTTTCCCACACTTAGTAATTGGGAATCCTACCTCCTACCTGATTACTTTTTAATTGAACCTTCAAGATAAAAATGCAACTAATTATGTCATTTAGGTAGCAGAAGCATGTTAATAAGAACACCACAGGATGAACTATTCATAAAAATAATACTGACTAGGGAGCCATAAAATGAGATCCAATGGAATAACCTAATTAGGGAGTTTATCATTTCAGTGAGGGTGACTTAATAGGAAATACTTTGCAATCTCAGATAGACATTCTCTCCTAAATGTTAATGACTCTGATGCAATGGTGGTAGATAGTAGACAATGGTTTGTTTCCTAAAAGAAATACATACCTTTTATGACACAGGTTACTCTCATCAAATTGCCTAAAATCCTTTTAAAATTATTTTGGAGACTATGGGAGGGAGCTGTTTTTACTAGAAGAAACAGCAATCAAAGGAGAAATAAAATATTATACATGAGAAGTGGTCTGCAGTAATTCAAGTAAAATCCAAGCAGAACAGACTTGCCAGTCTGTACATTGCACTGTCGAGCTCCCCATAAGCGGATGATTGCGAGTATGCCAACAGCAACACATAGCAATAGGTCACAAAGATCCTCTCATATTTTCCTGTCTATTTATGCCAGGAAAACTTGGCTTGGAATCTTTTATTTCGTCTCATTCACGTGACCCACCTAATCATGGTAAGGATCAAGGTCATCAGGACCAGGAAATACCCAGCAAGTAAAGGCAGACCCAAAAGCATGCAAGTGGAARGCCACAGCTTTCCACTGAGGAAAGGGGCTGTATCTCAAACTACTCTAGACTGCCTGGAGCAAGGCTGGAGAGGAGATGGTTGCAGGGCTCTCCACACAAAACCCATAACCTGTATCACTTCCTTTGGGGATTTTGGCTGACTGCAGAAACTGAATATTTCTGCATGTGAATAACAGTACCTGTTTCAGACACAGAAGAACAAATAAACACCTTATTGGAGAAAAAAAATGCCTGGCTATGAACTTGGTAACTGAAGTACCTTTTCAGAGACCCCTGACAGTGGCTTGTGCCTTTAGTGGTTACAGATCCAGTGGAAAGGGTTAATCTTCACACCATGAAATCAGATGACTATGTGCTATATGAGCCCCGGAAGCCCTTGAAAGATTCAGTGATAAGACAACAGAATGGAAAATGAAATTCAGTGAATAAAAACATACTGTTGATTTACACTGGAAAAAAGAATACCAAGTTCATATACGCATATATGGGCTGTATGCAAATCATCAGAAAAAGGATAAAGAACAAAGCAGAAACCATCACTACMCTGTGATACTGTAATTTCTTGCACCCACATTTTGAATGCTGTAGTTTTGGTCAGTCCTTTTGTCCTCCTCCCTTCCTCCCCACTACAATACAACAACAGACTTGGAAAAGGTTCAGAGAAAGAAGATCAAAGATATGGATTGTTTTCCATGTGTGGAGCAATTAAATAGACTGAACTCCTTGGACTGGAAGAAAGATATATGAAGGGAGATAAAACAGCCTGTAAAGTCATGAACGCTATGATGGATGTTCACCATTTCTTCCAACACACGAACTAGAAGGCCTCATATGGAGCTTGCAGGAAGCAGGTTCAAATTAAAGATTGGTTCTCTGACACATGAACAAGTAGCTATGACCTGGAAGTCAGCCACTAGATTCTGAGAAGGCTGAAACGGAACAAGTTCTTGGGGAGAGAAAAAAAAAAAAAAAAAAGGAACTCATTAGAGACTATTAATTACAAATGATACCCCTTCTGCCCTTCTGGCTCTAGAGGTGCCTAAACAGCAACCACAGAGGTGGTGATGGTATTTTGGAGGTTCATCCCATCACCCGTCCTTTACTTCTATATTCTTCCTAGAATTTCACTTTTGACCATTGTCATAGACAGACTAAAACTACACGGAGCTCTAAGTTGTCCCAACACAGCTCTTTTTGGGTGACATGTAAAGCCCCATAGTAATATCATAGTCTTTTATAATACAATCTCTTGTTCTCCTACAATGCTAGGGAAAGGGCTACCCTTCCACTTCCTTCTGCACTTGGCATCCAACCATTCTGCATCCTGACAACTTCCCATTCACTAGAGGGTCACAATCAAATAACAGATAGATTCACATCTCAAAAAAAACAAGTTATGAAAATTTTCCACCTACTTCATAAATTGCAGATCCTAAGGACTGTTCCCTCTTTCTAACATGCTGCCTTTTATGTCATCCTTAGAGCAGACAGCAATTGTGCTGACATTCTTTGCAGCAATACTCGCATTTGTGATTGAATTTTTTTTTTCGTTAAATTCAAAGCATATGTTAGGTTAGATATCTGCTGCAGAAACATACAGTTGCAGCACTGGTAACCCACTGTCCCTTTAAGCAAGTTTCTGCAAACAGAAGAATTACGCATTCCAGCTATAAATTTCCATTCACCACCTTCTCTCCCCAGCAGATCTGGCTTTTCTACTGTCTCAACTCTGAACTTTCCATTTTTGAGTACGATCCATCCTGTTCTGTCTTCTCCCTCGCTGTTATATCAGAACATTTGAAAGTGCAGCCAGAGCTGAGCATCTTTGCATATGGAAGAGTTGCAAATTGGACCTGACAGCATTGCCTTCTCCCCTACTCACCTGCACTCTGTCCTGTTCCCCTGACTTTGGAGTGCAAYCTTGTCAGATCTTTAAACAGCCAGGGATGAATGGATCTCTTCTTGCAACAACCCATTAACACCAGTGGCTGAAAATTAACAGGATGAGGGAATCTGCCAAAGCCCTGACAGGAGACATAAATTAGTGAGAAGGGGAGGAAGGCAGCTCTGGTTCCCTTTGCGAGGAGAACCGCCATGGCGAGCACTCGCAGCCGGAGGTGCTGCTCATCCGCCTCCTGTCCGGTTGTCCATCCTCCTGTGACTTGGCTCCCTCAGGCACTGGAGGGAGACCGCGCAAAGGTGCTCGCTTAGTTTACCCCTGTGAGAGTCACATRAGCCCCAGGAGGATCGAGACCTTCCTATGTTAGATATTTTGTTTTCACTTTTAATAGGGAGCTTTGGACTCAAAGAGACAGACGCAGACAGGCAGAGATCCAGTTTCCAAATCAATCAGCAGGATAATAAGCACATCTTGCTAGGCTCAGCTTTCTCCACACATGTATTAACTACACCTGCAGCTTAGTTTTCAATATATTATAAAGAAATAGATTCCTCAATTGACATTTCACTTTCTCAGCTAATAGAAGCAAGCTCTTTCCTGTCAGTAAATGATCTCAGCAGTGAGAGAAAGAATTCCAGTACAGATATGCTTCAAAAGAATATTAGTTCCTAAAACAGTATTTTCTCCTCTGCATCTACACCCTGCAGCTCTATCAGAAAAACATATGCACACATTCACTTGTTTTTTTAAACCAGTTATGTCAAAATTGATGTAACAGATCTAAGCAAAGCAGCAAAGATAACTGGCAGGATGTTTTTCTTCTTTTCTTAAATTTGCAGGAGAGGGAAAAATCTGACCTACTTTCTATATGTGCCTGATACCTTAATTTCAGGTGTCTTCAGTCTTTTAAAGGATGCCCCTAAGTTTCCTATATAATCAACACAGAGAGGCTTTCAGTATTTATACGCTGCTAAACTGAAGCACTTTAACTTCAGGTTCAGCCTCTCCAGAAGGGAAGTCTTTTCTCTCAGTCATATGAACAGGCAACACAAAATGAAATAAATTCCTTCAGCTCACCATGAAAACTTGAAAATGTCTATTCAGAAACACTTCAAAATCTAATATGAAGAAAAAAATGGAGAACAATAGCTTCTCCATCTTGTCTTCACTTCAAGTTTAGAGTGGGCATCTTTTTGGGAGATAATCTTGAAGCAAATCACATGGTCCGCAGGACGCGTTGCTCAGGCGGTATGGTGGGACGACAGGGCTTCACAGACCATGGGTCTCTGGTGCAGTTTTACTCATGGGCTCAATAGTCCCTGAGCACCGAGCCCGGGTCTGGCCGGGCTTGCAGGAGGGGCCTCCACACGCGGAGCTGCTCTCTTGCCAGGGCAGGGCCCATGGCCCCTGGCTTCCAGCTACCTTGCCGCTCTGAAGGGAGCCCCAGACCACTCCTGCCATGTCCTGCAGAGGCCCAAGCACCGGGGAGCAGTCACAGTGTATTTTGAATTTTAATTAGATAAGTCTTTTAGATAAGGACTTTGTATTGAATTTTAGTTTATGCAAGGGTTTGCTTTTGAACAATTCACTTTATAGATAGCTGGAAACTTAGGAACACTACTGAAATACAACCCCATTTATTTGCTTGTAACAATCCATGAAAAGTGATTGGGATTTAGTGGTGTGTTTTTCTTACCACCTACCAGATGGTTTAAATGAAAATATTTCAAACTACAAACAGCTTATGCAGTGTTCCCAGCACCTTAAAGGTTTGCTTCTTTAATTCGCATTTTGTAAGCCATCCCTTAAGGATACTTTTATTGCTGATTATTCTCCCAATTTAGAGCCCACCATATCCACAAACAGCTTTGGGAATACTCACAGGTGCCCACCAAGCGTGAAGAGTCCTGCAATCCACACAGGTATTTGCCCTGCATTCTCCTCCTGCAAACAGAAATTCACCGGAAAGTGAATGCAAGGCTCTTCATGTGCAACCAAAGGGAACTGTTACTGAAACAAATGTATCTTTTTGTAGTCCAGGTTCAGCTCTCATTAAAATTAATATCACTTTGACTCAAATGAACACCACTAACTGTAACACAATTTGTAGTTAAAACTTCCAGCTTGCTAACCTACGATACTGCTGCACATATGGCATGTGTGATCACTGCCTGTTCCTGATAAAGGACCGTATGGGTTACAACAACCTGGCAAAGAAGACAGCAATGCTGCAGCCTCAATTGTTGCTTTATTAATCTGCTTCTCAYGCTACTTTTAACTTTTATTTTCATTTTCTGTTCTCCCAGTCATCACAGTGGCTCTAATAACCTGCACCCTGGCACATGGGTGCATAATGTTTCTGCATGGCACATCTTTACACCATGATTGGCAGCTTTGGCACCAGCTTTTGCCTCAGTTTCACTGACTGAAACASAAAGGCATTTTTTTCACATTTTGTTGCAACCAACAGAAATTTAAATTTCACTTCTAAAAGTTACAAAACCTGACTGCATTCTATGCAGTGTATTTTATTTTGTATGCATTTTACGCAGTGATTGACAAGGCCCTTGGGAAGACCTGCAGGTCACACAGAAGGGCGCCAGCATCTCCAGGCCACAGGCTCACCCTGCAGCAAACACGCTGCTGTCATGCTTCAGTTTAAATAGGCTGTTTACTCCTGGCTGCACTGCTTGCAAATGCAGACACCAAACTACTCCTGTGAAATTCAATCCAAACACATAAAGCTCCTTGACTTGCACTCTTCTTATCAGCTACTTCAGGTTAAGAATAATTCATCATTACTTCCTTGCAGTCCTCCCTGTAAGACTGAGGTCTTACTATGCCCAAGCAGCATGACCAGGGATATCGTTCACCTTCACCAGTTCTCCCTGCACACACACTGTATTCTTACTCTCTTAATCACGTTTGGGAAACTGCAGTATCTGTTGATAAGAAACTTTTCTCCAGGTTGTTTCCCAACTAGTCATTTATAACTTCTTTCACTTAAAAATAAAAATACACACAAACAGAAGCATTTTCTGTGCTTTTGTTACTTCATTTCATTTTATAGGGTCCACAGCAGTTGCTCCTGAGGCGAGAAATACTTCCTTTCTGCAGCTTCCAATTATTTTTAAAAATGTAGTGATTAAGTCATTCCTCCCATGAGCTTACTCTATATTAATAAAGTTTAGATAATTATCTTATATGTTCCTATATTTATCTCCATCATCTCAAAATTCTCTCTCCTTCCTCATGTCTGGGCATGTGTCTCCTTTGGAAGACACATGCCCAGAATATACTGAGAATAAAATTCACTACTAGTGTAAATATAATAGCTTAAAGACATTAAAGTAGAATTAGCAGACTTCTGATATGCAAAGCAAATGCAAATCCTGAATCACTTGCTGGAGAAGATAAGGTATGAGCAAGCAGCCAAGGGAAGTGTTGATGCAGTGGTCGCCCATTTTTTACCTAAAGCATATCCAAGTAGTAAAATTCTTCCATTAGAAGAGCAGACACAAGCTTAAACTCCAGCTTCCCAAGGCCAGGCTTCTTCTAGCCAGGTTGCCAGCTGGAAGAGTTTGGTTCCAGCCATTGGCTCCACTGGCACAAGATGTGGCCAAGTCTCAAGCTGGCTGGGCTGGGGGCAGCCGCAGACCTGACTCCTCCCATCAGAGGCCCATGGGCTCCCCTGGTGCTTCAGGGCTGTATTCAGCAGCTGCGGGGCTCTAGAAGAGCCCTGTGGGAGCCTCGGTGTGGTTTTTGTGTAAACCGTGAAGATGTGGAACAAGGGATGCTGGAAAGAGGTTGTCTTAGAGATGTCCTACAATTTTCCTCCTTTCCTCTTACCTCCGGGGGTGATACTCTCCCTTTTTTCTCTTGCAGGTTATTCTGGTAGAACTGTAACATTTCCCATTTGGAGGTGTTTGTTCACCCTTGTGCTTCTATTACTGGTTTTGGTATCATATTTATGCTAGTGGTATCTGAGCACTCTCCAGGGTTTCACATTTCATTCTCTTGCTGGGGCCATTAAACCCCATCAGAAACTCTTATCAATCTTCTAGAGTTGCCCACYATTTTTTATTCCTCTCATAAATTTACTCTGTAATGAAAAGGAAGATTTGGTCACATATCAGACAGCTTGTATGGGTTACTTCCTGCCTTAAGTGTTGTACCTTTATTAAACAGACGGTAAAAAGGAATAAAAGAATAGAATTATGTTAAGGCTTAGCTTATGCAACACTAATTTAATAGGAAGCTATTAAAGTACAACCAAAATAGAAACATAGTCTTTGGCTTAAAACTTAATTTTACCTAAACTCACACCCTTCATAATATAATGGGAGATCCACACAAATTTTATAGAATTAGCTTTTTAAAGTTATGGTTATATATTGGTAATATTGGCATCCTGACTGACAAAAAAAGGTTTAAGCTTAAAAATTTAAATAAGAAGTATTTCTGCAAGTACATTACTACAGTTCATCTTCTCCTGACAATTAGTCACTTCTAAAGTCACTACTATCCAATTAGAGGTTTTTTTTCCTTTAATACATCCTACTTGGAAATTTAGTCATTTAACTTTTTAGTGAGATCTGATTTAATCAGCTTCTTAGAGAGAGAATTTGCAGCCTAAAAAATGCTCTTTTTTTTTTTTTAAATAAACAGATATCTTATCTTGTCTTGATCTTATGATCAACAAAACTTTTAGGCACAAAGATGCCAATACTTGCAATATTTGGTGGACCCACTGGAMGCRATGACGTGGCTCACTGCTGTCAACACAGACAGCAACACTCACTTTGCAGCTGTTTGCATGAATTCAGCATCTGGGTTTTGTAATACTTGGTAAACATGCAGTTTCACTTAGCAGGGACTCTTATCTTCCACAGAAGTCTCTTTTCGGAGAACTAACCTACCAGACAGTGCAGTTCTGTAAACTCCCTCGTGTCAGGAGAGTGGCCAGTGGAATCCCTGAGCTCTTAGGAGTTGGTTTATTGCTTATGGTAGGTAAACATCAGTTGCACTGCATCTCATACTTGCTCCTCTTTTTTTTTTCCCCCCCCACAATCATATCAAAATTGTTAAAATTACTGCTTAATTTTCATTTTATTGTCCCTTTTTTGCCCACATAATGTCCCAGCAGTAGTGTTACTGAACAGTTTTGAACACTTTTATTCTTACATAGTTGAATTTATATATATATTTAATATGGTAGAGACCTGAACTCATGCCCAACTGAACAAGGAATATATACCCAAAGAGACCTGGGAAGGATGCAGACAGAACCTCAGGTTAAATTATCCATTRCCTTTAAGTGCCCCAGGACTAAAGTTTCATAAGTGTGAAATCCCTTTCCTAAATCTTATTAGCACCAGGACAAGTCATGTTGTAACATCTTCCATGCAATCTTCCTGACTTCCCAGCGGTTGTGTATCAAAGTCAGCAAACTGTCATAGATATATTACAAACCGTCATAGATATATTTCACATTTGCAGAACTAGTACAGAGCTGGTTTCAAAAACATAGCTAAGAATTATTATTCTGCAACTTTAAAAAAAGTTATTATCTGACAATCTAAAATTCAATACAGAAACAGAGGCACTGAACAAGATCTCTACTTTCCAAATACTACTATTTTTCAAGTGAAAAATCTTTGCAGCAACATAAGTACTGGCAAAAAACTCTGCTTCCCGAGGAAAGGTCTCTGCTTCTCCAAATGAACAGAGGGTCACTTGAGAATGAGCAAAAACCTGCTGTGGCAACCAGTTCTGTGGTCTTTATCACAAGCCATAGGAATTTCCCATAATTACACTTTGCAAATAAGCTACCCTAACAAACATATCCAGTCATTAAATGTGAACAAAGATATTTTTGAGATCTTTGAAGAGAGAGAAAACTTAATTCAATTAGAATTGCTCAGAAGATGATCATAAAAAGAACTTCCTGTTTAAAAGGATTTTGTCCAGATCTCTTACCAAGAATAACAACAAACAATAATAGTAATTCGGATTTCTACAGAGTCCTTCACCCAAGGAGCTTAAAGAACAAACGGGGAATTCCTTTCTAGTTATCTAGGTTTTTATTTTGTTTTATAATCAGGGACTTAAGGGCAAAGCTCCCACTTTAAGCCATGCCTCTTGGTAGCACAAAGTGCCGTCATTCACGACACCAGGAGGGGATCTTGGAAAAATTATGCCCGAACCAGACAAAATGCCCTTGCTAATCTGCTGGTTACTGTATAAGCAAAATCCCCAGGGGCCAGTTCAGCCAGGCAGCAGGGCTGGGAAATCAGCGTCCCGCTGCGCCCATGTYCACCCAGGGCTTGCTCTGACCCATTAACCTGGCTGTTCCTTCTTGAACGGGAAACTGGGAACTGCCACTATTGCAGATGGAGGCCCAGTCTGGCTCTAGTTAATTTCTAAATGCCTCGATTAATCCTGTTACTTAATATGCTAACTTGGCATATATAACTAAATTTGTAACCAAAATTGCTATTATTTGGACTGGATGGCTCCTTAGCAACATATCAGCAAATAAAATAAGTTTATCTACATTTAAACAGTTTCTCTGCAGATACAAAACTCCTGTGTTGTTAGGGCTGTACTGTAAGGACCAAATTGCATGCTTTGAAACTAGTAAAAACCAGAAGGACACAGGAGATTAATGTCCTAGGCAAAAGATTTGAAACAGAGGGGAAGGTCAGAATGGGTCCACTGCATCTGGAGTTAAAACGCCTAAGGTCAGAACCAAGCTCCAGTTGCCTCCTTCCCAGAAGCCAGACAAATTTCAAGCCTGCACATGCTCATGAAGCAAGAGGATTAGATTATTACCTCTGCTTAAGAGCAAATTAATCCAAGGCACATCAGAAATGCGAGCAAATTAAAACCCTGATTAGTCCTCTCACTTTACATGCTCTTGCTTTGTCTATGCCCTCTGTTTTAAGTTTCTTGGCAGAAGACAGTCAACTAAATTCAAGGCTTCTAAGTAGCCTTGCTTAAGCTGGCATGTAGCTGTGGGAAAGCACAGTCCAACCAGGCAGTCAGAAGCACAATAATAATTGAAAAGATTAGCAGGGAGAAGTATATGCTCAGAATTTTGATCTGGCCACAGGCCGTACACAGGATATTCAGTGTTTCGGAGTGCAAAGCAAGGAGTCACAAAGGTTGGTACTTCCAGACGGCAAACAGAATAAAACTCGAGCAAAACAGAGCAGCTCTATGCAGCAGATGGGTACTGCTCRATGAAGGATCCAAACAGCTGAGCTTTCTGGGGTGTTTCTGTTAAGGTAGTTGTGACTGGCATGGGAAAGAGCAGAAACTGGTGTTCTGCTTCAGCCACACCTGTCTGCTGTCYATTTTTTAAACTAAACCAGTCTACCTATATGTATTCACACAAAAACAAGGATCTTCATCGATATTGGCTAAGACAAAGCCATATGTCTCATGCTGCTGCCCTTGCTACAGGGCAGCAAACATTTGGTTACTGTGCTGCCTGTAGCCAGMTCAGCTTCCAGGCCATTGCAGGGGAAGCAAAAGCAGTTTAGTGATAAAAGCATTTCTGTGGAGAGAGATGTGAGAGTTCTGGTGGACAAACTAACCATGAGCCATCCGTGTGCCCTTGTAGCCAACAAGGCTGAAGGGATCCTGGCTGCATCAGGAGAGGTGTTGCCAGCAGGGCAAGGGAGGGGATCCTGCCCCTCTGCTCAGTTCTGGTGATACTGCATCTGGAGTCTTGGGTGCAGTTCTGGGCTCCCCAGGACAAGAGGAACGGGGAGCTTCTAGAAAGCGACAAAGATGATTAAGGGACTGGAGCATCTATCTTTTGAGGAAAGACTAAGCGAGCTGGGCCTGTTTAGCCTGGAAAAGACTGAGAAGGGATCTTATCAACATGTGCAAGTACCCAAGGATAAAAAGGATGCAGCCAAACTCTTTTCAGTGGTGGCTAGTAATAGGACAAGGGCTAACAGGTACAAATTGAAACACAGCAAGTTTCTTCTCCCTCTCAGGACAAACTTCTTTCCTGTGAGAGTGACAGAGCCCTGGAAGAAGCTGCCCAGAGAGGCTGCGGAGTATCCTTCTCTGGATCTTCCAAACTCGCTTGGATGCCACTCTGTGCCATGTGCTCTAGAGGTCCCTGCTGGAGCAGAGGACTAGATGATCTCTAGTGGTCCCTTCCAACATCAACTATTCTGGGAGTCTGGGTTACTAGCACAGTGCAAACTTTGCACATGCCACTAGGTACATGTTCTGTCACAATATTTCATGTACAAATGAGATGTGCCAGAGGCAAAAAAAAAATTTCTTCCAGGTGCTGCTCACACATCCAAGGACTGTTCACAGTCTAGTCCAGAATAGTTATAGTTGCTTCTTACATATTTGCATTTTCTTTTATCTTATCATATATCTAAAATCAACACATATAAACCAAACAGGAATGGAGATAAAGTATTTACAATCAGTATGCCATTTCACTGCGATATAACGTCAGTCCTTCAGCTTTCAAAATATTCAAACCACAAAGGCAAGCTATTTTCATGGAAGAAAAAGTTCAGTAAAGATTAGCAAGTCAACTTTTTGGACTAATGCACTATCCTCTCAGAACTCATAGCCAAGAATAAGACACACTAAGCAAGCACAGAAACTTACAGTACAGCAGAGGTAAAGCAATGCTTGTCTGCTATATAAGGAATAGATATTCAGACTTGCAATCACAGCAAAGAAGGAAGATATACTAAGAAAGTACTATAAACACAGAATCGTTTATAGCACATTACATAACACTTTCCCTTGAGCTTCAAGCTTCCCCCCTCACTGATAAACACCATGAAATGTTTTATCTTATTGTCTCTTTATATTAAAAAGGAAATTATTTTTAAAGTCAGAAATCGGGTCAGTATCCTATTATCTGAAACTATAAATTAGCATTTGCGTAAGCAAAAGTATTTTTTTTCATTGCATTCTATTTGCTATTTTTTTGCAATTTTTTCCCCTCTCAATTATTTACATTCACAGATATTTTGTTCTATTTGGGGTGCAGTGTTGGAAGCAGAAGCATTTCCACAATTTCAGAAAAGTGTTCAGAAAAGTATGTGTTATTCTTTGCAAGTGAATGTCAAATAACCAGCCTATCAGCTCAAAATAAAAGGTGTGAACAATTGGTAAACAGAGACCAGGAGTAACTGTAAAATAAAGTCTTAATCCTTTTTTCATTATATTGCAAGGAAGACAGAAATCTTCATCTGGGTTTCCCTGGTTATGATGAGTAGATGATAATTAGATATCCATATAATCCTACAATTCAAAAGTAATGGACATAAAATGATAGTCTAGGTCAACCCAGTCTAAATATGGGATGCTGTAATTCTGTAACTGCCATGCTAAGCATAAGTACATATATATGTTTTAAATGTAACAGATTGATTTTTTTTGGCCATTTTCACCTGAAAGATGTGGGTTATAATAAACAGATTTGCTATCTCTGGCCTTTCAGGACAGTTTTTCTAAATAATTTGATTTATAATTGCTTGCTCCTGTGCCGGAAAGGAAGAGAAGGCCAGCCACATAGGAAATATCCGACACAAAGCCCATGCTGTGGGAGTGCATCCCTGGAGTACATGTATGGGAAGGAGCCAGCTTTGTAGCACTAGAAGAGGTTCATCTGGCAGCACACCAGGAACATTTTGCTCCCAACTCAGAGTGAGTAAGGGAAGAGGTTGGAAAATACAGCACCTTCACAATATGTCATTTCTCATTGTAACTAAGAGCTGTCATGGCATCAGGGAAAAGAAAAAGAAACAGGAAAGAAAGCATATGGAAAACACAGGAGGAGAAGAGCAAATGTGAGATATGGGGTGGGAGGAAGAGAGAAAATGGGAACAGAGTGGGTAGATGAATTAAGAAAGGGCATAAATAGAGGAAAAGGAACAGGAATGGAGAAAACCATCAGAAATCAGACTTTTTTATACTAGCTAGTTATCAACCCCACAGGACCAGATCTTTAGGCATAGTAGGGTTGCTCTCGGGAACAAGTTTAATGCAGTCAAATCAAACATCTGAGACTAATGTTCATCATGTCTAATCAAACGTCAGAGACTAATGTTCATCCAGGYCTTATGTCAAGATCAGCTCACAAGCTAATCTCTTCCTTTTCAGAGGGACAAGAGAGGAAGGAGGAGCAGACATTCTGGTGTCTCCATACCAAGCAATTGATGAACATGAATATGGCACAGGTTGGGACAAGGTCTTATCTAAGAGGTGGCACACATCAATGCACACCTTGGAACAGGATATTTTATGGATTATGAACATTATGAAGGATGCATTCTTGTCCTTTTATGTATTTCAGAACTGTTGGCTTAAACTACTTCTGCTGGTTTACTACAGCATGGTTCTCCCTTTATTTTCACAAAATTGCTTTGTTTTCATCTCTACAATGGATCCAGTTCCTGTACTTTGCCTTCTCCTTAAGTCTCTTTGATCTCTTGAAAAAACTCAGAGCTAGGAGTGTAAGGAGAATTGTTCCTTGATTTCTACTAAAAACCCAAGAAGACCTCTCTTTTCTCAGCCTGCTCCCCAGTAAAGAATAATTTCTTCTTTAGCTGCTCAGTGAAGGACTCATTAAATTTAAACTAGGTTTAGGAGGAACACCTGGTATCAAAGCTGAAGAGCATAACTGGCAGGAGAACAATTTCATTTTGTGATGGCTTTCAAGGTTTCAAAATTTGTTTTCATTTCAATGAGGAATTAAAACAACCCTTTCAAACAYTTCTGAGAAACACAATTGCATTGAAACACCTGTTTTCCAGCTGAAGACATTTTTGATTACATTCTCTCTCTAAGTTCGGATATGACTATGGACTCTGTCCTAGATCCTTTCAGTTGAATGTTTTGTTAATATCTYCATAAAATATTTTAGCTTCACTAAAATAGCATCCTTGTGCATCAAAGACAGAAGTATTGTAGATGGAAGGAAAGGGTTAGAAGTTTCACTTGAGGGGGAAGCCCAGCTGCACTGCAGCCTTTAGTAGAGAAACAAAAGGCGTCACAATTGGAGACCTGTAACCCATCTACAGCCTGTCCTAGTTCTCTGGACCCTTCATACATTTCATCTTTCACTACTCACCTTTCATCTTTCACTACCCGTAAGTTAATCTTGCTACTGACAAGACAGCAGGATGAAACTACCTCACCTTCCCTAAATAAATCTGTTTCCTATCCTTCTGTTGATACTATTTACTTTTTAAATTTACTATTCAGTTCCGTCCCTTGCTATCTGCTAAAATACAGGAACTTATCAGTGTTATTGTGCTGCTGCTTGTTGACAATTTCTTGAGCACACATTTAGTGGAAGCTACCTCCTGCAAGGCCTCGTGCTATAATACCATTCCTTGGATAAACTTTTGTTTTCTTTTTTGCCTTTCACTGTTTATATTTCTTTTTCGTCCTATCTAATTCATGAAAGACTGAATAGTTTTTCAGTTGACTGATTCTTAAGATTATTGGTTGGCTGTATTACGTATKAAGTCTCTAATATGTTGCTAAAAAGTTTTTGTCTCTACTTTGTACATATTTACAAGTAGCCTACTTTAGGCTCCATTAATAGTGAAGCATTCAGTCAAAGAATGATGAGATTTATTTATTATTTTAAAAAGTTGGCTAATTAATGCAAGATTAAAGCAAATTCTATGAGCATCTATTTACCAGGAAAAAAGTATGAGATTAGCAAGTATTTCAAGCTCTATTTCACAAGGGTTAATGTAATTTTGACAACAAACAGAAAATTATTTCAGATTTTAAAAAATGCCTGGCTATTAGATCTATTAAATAGAATTTATCCGAGGTGACATCTGGGCCTGTTTTCTTCCAGGCAGCTGAAAATATTCTATTCAGGAAACAAATACAGGTACCTGTATTTCAATCAGCACCAAAAATATGAAAAAAGTAGGTTCGGCAAAAATACAATATATATTTCACACAGCATACTCATTCCACCTAAGTTCTACCTATTGAGATAATTTGTCTTTGTCAAAAAATCTTTTGAAAGTTTATGCTTAGGTAGCCAATGTTAAAATCCTGAGATGGACCTACTTGTTTTTATCATTTTCATCATCAAGTAATGCTGAAAATGGTGTATCTGGCAAATTCAGATGGGACATTAATTTATGATGAATGTTGTTTTGAAATGCGTAAAAAGTTGTTTGTACAGTTTAAGAATCTACCAAATAATGAATTGACAACTAATAACTTTTTCTTCTTATGGATTCTGAACTTATTTTTGTAGATATTTTTCTTACCCTCTCAGTCATTCAATTCCCTACAGTCCAGGAGAGATTCTGAAGATAATCTGATAATCTGTTTCTGATTGCCAACTCATCCTAGCATAGGGTATAACATTCAAGTCTTTGCAAGAGGAAAAATAGATTTCAAGCCCATTCATTTGGACAAGTTCCACTACATTTCATTCATGTCAATTCTGATACAGGATTTTGGCTCAAGGATGAAGCAAATTCTTGTGGATCCTGCTCAAAGACTTGATGTTTGAGCAGAGGAGAAAGAAAAAAAAATCCTTTATTTGAACAATATTCTTTTTTAGTACGTTTCCTATTTAAATTTGTAGACAGTTTGGGATCTGTAGAGCTCCTCCTCATGCCTCAGAGCCATGCTGAGTTCACATAGTACTGGCCACTTTCTCCTCACCTTCAAAAGAGGTATGGGCCCATGGAAAGAGAAGAGGAAACCATTTGAGAATACTACTGAGGTCTTTGCAGTAATCATAACCACTGTGTGAGTCTTACTGGACTAAGAGTGGGATAAGCAAAGCAAAGAACAGAATTTCACTTGTGAAATAACTTGTGAAATAACTAATTTCATATATGAACATGTATGGATATGTATGAATATATGTATATATTAATATATGTATATACATATATACATATACATACAATGCATATACATATAATACAATACATATACATACAATATATGTATATGTATGAATATATGAATATATGTATGCATATATRAATAACTAATTTCACTTRTGAAATAAGCACAAATATATCCCAGTGAGCTCTTTCCCCGGTCACAACACTCATCTTGAGTCTGTCACTTTACCAACCCCATCCCTTGTTGTGACTGCATACCCAACACAAACAAGGGCCTAGGCTGCCTTACACAGCATTTGCTGTCTTTAGCAGGGACTTCCAGATACCTGTTCCAAACAGCAGACATAGCAGAGACAGAGCATAGCTTGAATTTCACAGTCTAGACTAAGCTTAAGATGAAAACATTTCAGAAACAGAAATGTTTTAATAAATTGAGCAACATCTTTAGAGGTCAAGTTTCTAGATACAACTACTTTTTCAGAAAAAGCTGCTCCAAAAGGTCAAGTTTTGCGTTTGTATGCRGACAGACGCTCCCAATACCGAAGAAGCTTAGGTGTTCATAAATTAGATTTCAAGGATGCATAAGTTACTGCAAAAGCCGAAGATGATATTAACACACCTGAAAAGTAGCTTGTTTTTTTGGGTACTCATGTACAGTTCTGTGCAAGCCCAGGGCTCCGGCATAGGAAGAATTTTCCCTTCCCTCAAGGGCCCCATCAGCACAAGCAGCTACCGTTTATTTTGGCAGAATCAAACAATGTTCACTAAAACAGGCTCGAAAGGACAGAGAGAACTTGAGAGATGTCAGAAATTAAAAACTTTTCAGATCTTGTCTCCAACCAGTTCAAAAAGTTTTCCTGCTGACAGGAACAACATTGAGTTATCTTATCCCTTGAAGTTGTGCCATTTGTACCAGTAAGTACATGAGACTACCGAAATGGATACTTGCTAAAAAAAAATGCCTGCTCAAAATGAATATACTTTTCTATTTCAGACCACATTGTACACAGAAATTCTTTAGACTGTTCAAAGACAAAAACAAGCAAAAATAAAGAAAAAAGTTTAAACAATTCCACCAATGTCCAATTCCACCAATGTCCAATAGAAAGTTATGTGAAAGTGAACCATGTTTTCACATGCTCTCTGTAGATTAAGTCAATACAAATTTCATATAACTTTCCTCACAAACTTTTCCTTTTACAAAACCATCTGTTAAAAGAACACCATTGTAATGCCACAATATTATCATTTTCACTGCTCCAATGAATAGGAAGCTGTGTATTACATTGAAACAGCAATATCATATATCACAAAAACATGTCCAGAACTCACGGCAGGCTGCTCCCTGAAGATAGCCTGACACTGGGAACTGAAATCTTAGTTACGAAGGGACTGCTGAGATGTTTTCTTCCAAACATCAAATTATTGGTGTGCTAAAGTTTTTAAACAGGCATCTGTGAAAGTGAACATTAATTTACTACAGTGTTCTAAGAGACATAATAATAATTTATCCTGATATTCTTTCTTTTTTTTTGGGGGGGGCGGGCGGTATTTAAATTTATCATTAAGATTTTAGCACTTAGAAATGGGCCAGCCAGAGCGTTGCAAGACCCCCAAGACTTTCCTTGTGCATACCTGTTTTTCAGGTTATGTATAAATTATAATTTATAACATAGCTGATGCAGAGAAACCTCAGCATCTGAACTGTGACAAGATGCAAYAGAAATATCAACGTCTGGAAGCTGTTGATGTGTTTGATGAGATCTTCTTAACGCTTTAAGTAGTCTCCCGTAGAAAGCCTGAAAATGATGCCCATGTATCACAGCACATAGGGCTAATACAGAAGACATGATGAGGGACTTGGACATCAATATAATTACTAATTTAAAATAAAATTGCTTTTGGAAGCAAGGAAAGGAAACACCACAGGGAAGGAATATTACAATGAGTATGGTGAACCTTGGACAGTGAGGTGGATTAGGAACTGGCTGAATGACAGGGCCCAGAGAGTAGTAATCAGCAGTGCCGAGTCCAGCTGGAGGCCTGTGGTTAGTGATGTCCCCCAGGGGTCAGTCCTCGGTCCGGTTCTGTTCAATTTATTCATTAACGACCTGGATGAAGGGATGGAGTGCTCCCTCAGCAAGTTTGCTGATGATACTAAGCTGGGAGGAATAGCTGACARCCCTGAGGGYTGTGCTGCCATCCAGAGGGACCTGGACAGAATGGACAGCTGGGCGGCGAGTAACCTCATGAAGTTCAACAAGGGCAAGTGTAGGGTCCTGCACCTGGGGAGGAATAACCCTAGACATGCCTACAGGCTGGGGACCGACCTCCTGGAGAGCAGCCCYGCAGAGAGGGACCTGGGCGTCATGGTGGACGACAAGTTGACCATGAGGCAGCAGTGTGCCCTCGTGKCCAAGAAGGCCAATGGGATCCTGGGGCGCATTAAGCAGAGCGTCTCCAGCAGGTCGAGGGAGGCGATTCTGCCCCTCTACTCAGCCCTGGTGAGGCCGCACCTCGAGTACTGTGTGCAGTTCTGGGCTCCCCAGTGCAGGAGGGACGTGGAGCTGCTAGAGAGAGTCCAGCGCAGGGCTACAAAGATGATTAGGGGTCTGGAACATCTGCCCTATGAGCAAAGGCTGAGAGAGCTGGACCTCTTCAGCCTGCAGAAGAGAAGACTGAGAGGGGACCTCAAGAAATATCTCAATATCTCAAGAAAGGGAGTGAGGAGGAKGGGGCTGGCCTCTTCTCAGTGGTGGCCAGTGATAGAACTAGAGGAAACGGCCACAAATTGAGGCACCAAAAGTTCCACAGGAACTTGAGAATGAATTTCTTAACAGTGAGGGTGACAGAGCACTGGAACAGGYTGCCCAGAGAGGTGGTGGAGTCTCCTTCTCTGGAGATCTTCAAAACCCACTTGGACATCACCCTGTGCCACATGCTCTAGGGGACCCTGCGTGTGCAGGGGGGTTGGACTAGATGACCTCTAGACATCCCTTCCAACCTTAAGAATTCTATAGTTCACTTTCACCATTTGAAGTGGTGAAGCAAACTTTCGTACATGATCAGATGATTTAAAATATACACACAAACAGTTGGAAAAGTTATCTTTCAGAAATATCTTTCATTCTAACCTGCACAAGTTTAGTCATGGAAATTCATTACTTTTTGAATAAATGGCTCATGACTTCACCCCAAATGCCGCAGCCAGCACATGGTTGCATGCATATATTGCTGTGTAAACATGTTTGTTGTAAATATGTTCCATGTTTCAGAGTTGATCTGTGGGATGACCTTCCATTCTTAATTTGTGCTCAACACTAGAAAAGGCCAGAAAACTGAGACCTGCCTTTTGCTGCTTAACCATCTGGTACTGAAACGCATTGGTAACTTGATAAGCTTTCAAACACATATTGGCCATCTGCAATTCAAGCCTGGACTCAGTATAAATGCATTTGCGCAAAAGGTGTCCAGTTGCAATTCAAACATCTTTTCAAAGCATTTTTTTTCCCCTCGAGAGATTGACCATAAAAATCTCAAAACAGCAAACAAAATTATTTAACTAGAAAAGTATCTCTAGTTAAAAGCAGAGAACAAATATACTTTCTTCTGATGCTTAGATTGGATACAGTCAACTTGTTCCATCAAACTTGAATATATTTTTTGTCAGAAGCTAAGACATGAGTAGTGTTTTTTTTTTCTTTATTTTTGTTAAAGCTGAGTGAGAGAAGTAGACGTACAAGAATAAGCTTTAGTGGCTTCATTCTTTGAATGCAAATGAAATAATATTTCTATTCCTTTTTCTTCTGATTAGCTCTTAATGGTGAAAATTAAAATTCAGTTTTAACAAATACCCTGACTGTCTGCTAGAGGGAATTGTCTTATAATGCAGAATTGTAGCACCTGCAAAAGTCTGTATATTTGGAAAAGGCCAATCCAGATCAAGCAATACAGCAGAAGCTGGTTAACTTCAGATGTGGTAAAGAAACACTTTAATTTCATCTCTCTCCTTATAAATCTTTCTCCTCAAAACTTCATAATTAGGCTTTTTTTCTCCTCTGTGAAGCTACCTAGATTCTTCAAACAAACAAACAAAAAATCCTCACTTTCAAAGTGTTTCTTTTTTTCTCCAATTGTAACACTCTATCTAGGGAGAACATGAGGAAAGTGGCTCTAACACAGCTAATGAATAGTTGGCTTCTTAATACGACCCATCCCTTGCACCAGGGAGCAGCAGCAGCACAGAAAAATGAAGCAACAGAACACTCTGCCAGATGCAACTTCTTCTGAGGCACAGCTTTCCCCAGTGGGAAGCCTAATTGTCAGTCTTGAGAGTGTCTCAGCTCACCCAGCCTTGCTGATACTTAAACAGATACCAGAGGAAGCAACAAAACCCTGCCCCGGCTCATTCTCTGAAGGTTTCCAATTGTAGATGGCTATGAAACGCTTATGCAAGCTGTCCCTCACACAGAAAAGCTGCGAGAAACAGAGAACATCGCTTGAGGAATGGCTGTATTTCTACATAGCAAACAGTCTTCTGAAGCTTGGCAAATACTTGCTATTGGAATAATATTTAGCTGAATTCATTTTGCTAAGGCAAAGAGTTTAATTTCCCTCAAAATCCACCCTGCATGTTTTGCTGCCATGATAGCACTCACCTTTTCAATAACGTAGTAAATCTCAGTAGGATCCTAGGAATCCTACCATGTCTGCACCCTTGTTATGGGCTAGGAGCAGCTATTCATATAAAAAGCTACATATTTAAAAAACACAAATGTGAGAACTATTTGAGATCTTCTCTCARCATTTCCTGTTGTTATCTACAGGAAGACTCTTTAATTGGAGATCACTGAAGTATAGGGGCAGATTCTCATTATGATCAGAGTGGTTTAGTCAATTCAGAATAAAGACTAAAAATTCCAGCTTCCACAAGAAACCCCAGGAGGTTATTCAAAATGTTCTTGGATAGGCACAAACATTCAGAGTTTCAGTTTTAATACATGAACGTGAATTCAGAAATGAATGACAAACAGGTTCTCATTTTAATTATTTACCTTTTTTAGGGCTCTGAATTGTCTGAAATCTTTGATTCTTCTACATGTACAAAACCATGATTTAAAACTGCAATCCAAACTTGGAATGCAATAAACACATGAGAGAGTTATAAATAGGTATTTAATTTTTTTYCCCCCCACAGACTATCCTATGTCTCTACTTCCCTTCTTATTTCAGGACCAGAAGCAAAAGAGAAAATAGAGCAAGTGGCTCTTCTTGCACTATTCCTTTTCTAGCTCAAACCAGGAAACTTTGGAAATCTCACAGGAAAGATTGTTCTTGTATGATTTTCCAACAGAAGACCTTTAGGTAAGCTTCAAATAAGCAGGCACTTTTGGATAATTATCTGACCCACAGCTAGATTTCTCTAGCTATTCAATAAACTACATTTGTTTCTTATCACTGATAAATACATAGTTTAGTTTGACTTTTGCCTAACTGGGCATTTCTTCCATTCTCTCTTTAAGTTCTCAGGAAGCACAATATTCAGACATCCTTAAGAGAGTTTGGAACCAAAGACTCTTAAGAATATGACCTARACATTTGAAAAAAGTCAAATTTCTATGAAAAGCATAGCCAGTCAAAGGGCTGGCTTTTAAAGACTTTCAGCTCCTCTGTATGCAGATAATTGCCTCATGGGATTTTCAAAAATAGTTAAGGAACTAAACTCCTTCCAAAATGTTTTTCTTACTGGCTAATCCATTCTGAAGTCATAAGGAAGTCTTCTGTAAAGATATTTATATCAGTAGCTATCACACCACTGAAATCATCCGATCTAATCAGCCCTAGAGAGTTGTAACAATGAGAATTATAAATAGCAAAGATATCCAGGATATCTCCTTTGCTGTTTTAAAAACACTGGTCTAGTAACTAAGAAGACATCCTAGGACATGATCCTTAAATATGAGTATGAGAATCCATGTTGAGTTCAAATCCAAAGTGTTTTAGATAATAGAATACAGATGACTTCTACTCTAGGTAGGCACACTCTTAGTTCTCAGACAAAAATCACATACTTTCACTCCACCTGAGGAGTAGTGTTCAAGGAAACCTGACATACCTTAGCCTTTTTTCACTGTTTACATTTTTCAGTCTTCAGCAGTTCTTCCATTGACTGCTAAAAACAGTCAAGGATTTCCCTACATGTAATTCCTTAACCATCCACATTAGATAATATTTCTGTTTCAGACAAAGAACAGAGAGCAGTCTGGGGACATTTAAAAAGCCTTCACTCAAAAATAAATAATATATATATATTTTTTGAAGTATCAGAGTATGAACAAAGTCAATGTCACATGAAATTAAGAAAGCTTACAACACCACACACAATGCCATAAAATACTTTGCAGCAATTGCAAGACACAGCCTTGTTTCTTTAATGGATGTTTCTTTTAGTTTAGTAGAACAGCTGAAGGAAATTCTGAAGTTTAACATTGTCATTTTTAGCTCTGTAGTTTAATTACTACAGAAGGAGATGGCTATATACTGTGGAGTGCCCCAGAAAAAAAATAAACTTATTGTATTTAAGACTTATACTGTGTATTACACTTTCTAGAATTTCTTTTCTATTAATTTACTAATAAAAGCAAACTACAAACATTAACTATTCCCCTTTTTAGCATTAGCTAAAAGTGACCACCTAGCTAGTCACTATATGGCACACGTGCTATACTCAATTCCACTAGTGGCACCCACTTAAAGTTCCATATAAAGACCTACAGCCTTCAGACAAGTTCTATTAGAGCACATTGCCTGGTGTCAAACATACATTTTATTAGAAAGAAATAGAATGGACATATCTTGACCCTTCTTTTGAATCTTTATACAGTTTTAAGAACACAAGCACACTGTGATACTTACWGTTCAGCCTACCTAGCCACCATTTCCATTATGAACTTTTAGTTTCAAATTTGACAGACTAGTTAGGTGAGAGTTTCTTCATCTTAAACTGTGTTTTGCTTTGTGTTTTTTTTTTAATAGTATTTTGTTTGATAGAAAGTAGTTCAGTCATTTTTTGAACAAAGGTAGTGAAAGATGCTTCTGTCAACATTCATATTTTTCATCTATTTTTTGAAGACCCATAATGATTTATAGCAAAAGCTTGAGAGTTGGCAGTGAGACAACCCCCAAGTTACATGGAGCCTTTTTTGTCCCCGTGAAAATCCATTCTTATTCAGTTGGATTACCAGATACAGAAGAAAATCCCCGTTGGTATTTACAGAACAGAAAAACTGTTAAATTTTGCTCTTGACTTTCCCAAGCATTTCAACAGCAAGATGCAAGTTCTGAAGCCTGCTGAGCTTCCTGTCCCAAGCTACATATACAGGCTAAAGCTCAAGACAGCTTTTTCCTGAACAGCTTTCTATTGTTTCCCTACAGCAGCCATACCACCAACAGGAGAAGTGTAATAAAAATACTTTAAAAGAGAATAAGGTAGTCAGAAATTGGTTGGATATTAAAAACTGCTGATACTATTTATATATCTTTAGAGTGCATTAGAGCATTTTAAGATAGTACTGAGCCTGTATAACAGTGTCCATAGAATTTAAAAAACAGAGCTGAACTACAAGAACTGAGAAACTATTAATACCAGTAGAGTTTTATTTGTTTCTCCTTGAAAAACATTCCTTAGTTAAGTGGTCAAGCAAACAAAGTCTCTTTGGCTATACTTTTAAAGTCATTCTCAAATATTATCTCAAATGTTCCTTCAGTCCAAAGGGCCAGTTTGGGTTGAGGCCTGAATTTGCTGCATCTTCCAAAATTTTACAGGTCAACAGGAATTTCACAAGGGTGCCTCACTGCTTCTTCACCAATTCAACATAGGGGATGGTGAGAAGGTGGGAAAAAATGTCCAGAAAAACATTCCAGATCACTGCACATTTTTTCTAGCACTACAAATGCAGCAGTCACCCTAGAGTGTCCTAGGGGAGAGCCTTGCTCATCCTGAGACATTCCCTGAAGAACTGAACCAGGGCATTTTAGAAGGGATTTGATCTGGATTGTTAAGCATGTCAAGAACAGAACTGCTTCTTGGATTTGTTCAATCAAGTAGCACTATATTTGGACTGGAAAGAGCCCGTGAATGAACTATTAGAATGCAAGCTAGAAGTTTCAAGCAGATGATGCTATAGTCAAGGAAGAAGCAGAGCTGAAAGTATCCGGGCAAGTTTCCACACTGACTCAAGCAATACTTTTTTCCCCATGATATCAGATTTAAAACAAGCACTATATTATAACTGAGATATTGATTAAAGGGAAAACCCAAGCAGGGCAGAGGTATGCACAAGCCAACCAAACAACCACTGAGCAAAAGGYGGATTGCTTGCAAACCATGGAAGTTAACAAAACAAATAGAGGGCCCCAAGTTTGAAGGATGAGGAGCCTGGGTAAGACTTCTCATCAAGATGAGGTTGTGTATCCGGAGGGAAGACTGAAAGCAAAATGACTGGGTAGAAATTTTACAATGTAACTAGATGGCAAATACAAATGAACAGTGCTTAGGATATGCAGCAGTCTTAAGGGTCAGAAAACTGAAAGATAGATCCACTTATTATACTTAAGTAACTTAATGCTCTCTACCCACCTGTAGTCATACAGCATTCACATGAATGATTTGGACTGGAGAATCATTTGTTGTCAGGATTAAGAAGATCTTTTGCCACATTGAGAATGTTCCCRGTAAAATAATGCTGAGAAGGAACATGTAAGGGAAATATCAAGATATCAAGGTTGTTTTCACAAGAATAATGCAGCTTTCATAGGACTCACTGCCTTTTAAGAAATGAAAGCTAGAATGTGGTCTTCATAAAATGCTAATGCACAATCTAGCAAAAACAGCTAGTAAATCATACCAAATTGAAATGACATGGTATATTTAAAAACTAAAGCAAAACAAAGCCATTTTCTGCAGGAGAAAGAGGTACTTGCTAGGAATAGCACATTGATGCTGTATAGGAGATAGTGGGAATTACAATCCCTTACTTAAACATGACCGAATAACAGGAATATCTACAGCATACAGCTGAATTTAGTGAGAAATTTTATCACAGTGAAATTTTATCTGATGAGTTGAAGCTATGTCATAAGAGACCACAGGCCATCTTTGTTCTTTCCTTCAGAATTTAAAACAGAGAGGACAAATTTGACTAGACGGATAAAATAAACAAGCTGCAAAATTTTAATGATGTTTTAACAAAAATTATCTAAACTTTTAAGGATTATTTCATGATATTCCACAGCTATTAAGACACTGTACTATTGTCAGCATGAGGCTAAAGTAAAAGAGTCTAAGCATATGTATGAAGTATTCATATAAGCATATGAAGTATTCATATGTACCTAAATTTCTTTTGGTGACCACAGTACATAAAATAAATGTATTTTTTCAAGCTAACTTTCTCAAAACTTCATTCATCTGTAGATCTCCTGTTTTAAGCAGATGCATTTATTTAAAAGTTTTCACAGTCTTCTATACCCAGTCTCATTTCTCTATATTGTCCTCAAATGCTTAAACCCAGGAATGGCTTCAGGTAACATCCMATCAGACAAAAAAAAAAAAAATTCCACAGCTTTTCCATTAACAGCCATAACTATTTGCCATTCAATTCAGATATCTGCATCAGTTTTCTTCAAGACAGACTTTAGTCTAGACATGATTTAGGTAAAGCAATACATGGCAGACRTCATCTCAGGCACTGCCAAAAAGAGAGAAGCAGAAACGTGCTACTTCTAAGCAACAGCCAGCCTCCCAAGCARCCTCAACAGCACACTATGATCTGTCAGGAGGGTCCTCAAGGTACTTAGTATTATATCAATGTTGTCTCCCACATATTTATGAATTTTATTGTGCTTATGCTACAGTTACTTGTAACTTATGAAATGTTCTGAAAGATGAATACTGCTGCCAGTGGAAGTGTGTTAATATCTGTTTAGTGCTCTTCCCATTCAGTGGGCCAACCTTACAGGCTTTATTCACATACATATACATCTCTGCTTGCAGGCAACAATGATCACATATGTGCCAAATTTGTTCTTTAAGGATTCCCACTGCTTTGGGGAGGCTGTGTGGATGAAAACAGTTTCTGCAATGCTCATATTGTTGCAAGCCCGAACTTTTTAAATGCGGAGCAAGAAGCATGACCAGCTGCTGTGATTGAGCTGCCAACATCTTGAGGCTGCAGTTCAGAGCATCTTTGATCTCTGCAACACATTTGAGGAAAAAGATTTAATATATTACACACACAGAACATGAAAGTGGCCTATAACTACCTACTCCTCATTCCTCCTCTTTCCTTCCTCAAAGTCCCTTGGACAGAACAACTCTCCACCACCATTCACTGGAACATATATCTGCTAACTTTTCAATGAAGTGGAGAAGAAAAGGCTGAGGCTAATTAACTAATTCTATACTCCAGGGGRAAAAAAAAAATCCAATTCCAGTCAGAGTTAAAATTTTGAAAAGACTTTTAGACTGGTATAAATGACAGTAGCTTCRTTAACTTTGCTACAACTACAGCAGTTTTACCAGACTTGGCCATAGCCTCAGCTTCTTGCAGACCACAACAGTTTTAAAGTATTATCTGATGCAAAATCTAGTGTGCTATTTAGAAGAAAAAAATTTCAGTAACAGAGATGTCTATTAAAACTATGCAAATTAACAACTGCATAGGCTAAAAATAGTTAAAATGATCTGTGAACAGATGTCAGTGAAAAAACTTCATTTTTATAATATATTTGAAATATAAGTCATTTTATCTAGGTCCAATTTGGAATCATAGTTATAGAAATTTCACCCGATAGAACGCAGGTAATGAAGCAGGAGATGCAGTAATACAATGATAAAAAGAAAAAACTTAAACAAGACACAGTTAACACTAACTTGACTCCAATGCACTGGTCTAAAAGCACAGCATCCAGGTTCAAGAAACTCTAGAAGAAACTAGAGCAGGTCTTGTAAGCCCAGCCAAACCTCATGAAATCATAAACATTTATCTGAAGAAAGCAAACACGCAGTTTGATGACTATCAGGCATCTTAATTCTCACCAAGTGCTTGCTCTTGACTGCATGTTTAATATCCCTGCACTGTGAAGGAAAGCAGGGGGTGTAACAAGATACAACTGGGAAGAACTTTCTGAACTTTTGACTTGCAGCTGTAAGGCCTTCTTAGGAAGTTATTTGTTTTCAGCAGTACAAGAGATCTGCTCTTCAACATCTAATTCCTACYATACAGGCAAAGGAAACAAATAGAAACAGTCATGATGCAGTGCAAGGCTCTTTTGTAATAAAGGCACGTGTTGTAAAGAGTCAGAGCCTGGCTGTGTCACAGCAAATTGTGCTCTTCCATTTTTTGGAGAGGAAGACTTACAGAATAATGTAAGGGGAAGTATGAGGATCTGGATTGGAGTCAATGTAAAGCACTATTGCAAACTCTTTTTATGGTCATTTGTTCTGTCTATATCTCAAGCCAGGCAAGTAACATATGCTTATTTAAGCATGAGTTCTGTAAGTCATACTAAGAGCTCTTTTATTAACTAAATCAGCACAAAGAGCCCCAGTACCTATGCTTCACAAGGTGGGTGTAAGACAATCCCCCTGCAACTGTGTTTTGCTTCTGGTAGCCATGCCACCAGTGGTTACAAACACTTCAGCTCCACACATCATACTTTCCATATTTGCACCTAACTTCTCTCTCCAGTTTGCTTTTGTGCAGCTTGCCAGTATTTCTTACTAGAAAACCCTGAAATTTTCTCATTTAGTCTCTCAGCATATCCTACACACATAATGAAATTTTATGATAATATTTACTTATCAAAGGAGAAGAAATTGAATGGCACAGTGGATAATCATGAACTGCTGGGGAAAAAAATATGCTGGACTCAACCAGCTGTTAAACATGTCTTTTGAAAAATCCTGAAAAGCACGTTAACTGCTACATCTTAATTTTCATGCACCTCAGCAGTTGTTCGTTTTGRCTGAAAGTGAAAACTGGGAAATGGCTGTTCTTGCAGTACTCTGAGACAGGCAACAGCCAAAAAGTCCTGGAATTGTATGAGTGTATTCTTTGGGGTATAGTGTACATTAAACTAAACCTCCAAGTCTTTTTTGGCTCACCTGCCATTAACTGGACCTTGAACTCAATATTTGCATTCAGGGAGCTAAGCACTGCCATCTGTTTTTACATATGTTTTCCATTGCCTCTGCATAGCCAACAGAACAGGAGGTGTACTAAGAAAAGATKAATTTTTTTCTTAATCACCAAGAATTTCTTCAGTCCTCAATCTTAGAGTACTGTGATTATATGAAAGGGACATAAAACCCATTTATAAAGGAATTGAGTTTGTCATGAAGTACACAAGGACATAAAAGAGAAAGAGAATCAAACTTTTTTCTCGGAGGACTAAAAACTCAGTGTCAGGGAGTCCCAATCTTAATTTGCTTGGGAAAACCACCAGCGATAAGGGGCAGATGCAGCAGGAATGACGCTAATGAGATCTGTTTTCACTGGACCCAGGTACAAGATGCACATGGCATGGAGCTACTTGAAGCCCAGATTTCATGTTGCACTGCAGTCACTTGCATCTTCATTGCTGTGCCCCCCACACAGAGCTTACACGTCCCACTAGGTTTCTTATAGAATGATGTTATAGCTTCCATTCAATCTCTCCCCCAAAACTCGGTAAGTTTCCTATTCCCGAGCCTCTGCTTTATGAATCCAATCCTGCCTCTTGGCCACTGAATCATACTTAAAAACGACACGACTGTGATTTAGATTATGGTCCTACAACCCAAAGCCTCAGTGTTTTCTCCTTGAAAGGAAAGGTGAAAGCAAGCTCAAGAAACACTGTTGAGCGCCAATTCCAACAAATTGCAGTTAACCTCATCCTTTACTGAGAGCAGATGGGTGGACCAGAGAAAAGCTAGGGGCATACTTAGAGACTAAATAAGCATATGAGCACTGACCAAAGTGTTCTTAAGGAGAGAACACATGCTGACATTTCAGCAAGTAGTAAATAGCACCACTAGAGCCACTCCACACAGCTTAAGCCTGTCTCTAAAGCAGTACAAAACATCTGTTACACAGAGGTCCAATGCGACACACACTTCTGCACCTGAGGCTTAGATAAGCTGCAGCAGGCAGGAAGACTTTCATCCAAAACTATTTCTAAGGTAAAACAGAAGGAAAACAGTCTGTAAAGGTGTAGGGTAAGATGGTTTCCCCTCCACAAGCAACCTGGTATTCACATCTGAAAATAATGTTTCCTATTTTTGGTTTGAGTTATCTTAATAAAAGTTTTTCATAAAAAAGAAATAAAACCTAATTCTCAAAGTTACTTATTGGGAACCTGAAATTGGCTTCACTGAAACCAAGCATTCACCCCAGTGTCACAGGTACAAGGCTCTGTTCACACACAGCCCTCTGCACAACTCAATCTATGAATGCCATGAGAATATGAACACATAGTCAGATATGCACAATTAGAACACAAAGAGCTTCATTTTCCAAGCACCCACTGCTACTGCTTCACATTAAATCTTTTCCTGCTTACTCAGCGCAGACTCTAAACATAGTAATGTCTCAGAAAGCCATGTAACCATATTATTTAACAACTGCTATTTCTATGTCTCCATCCATTATTAGTTCCTCCATCTTCATTTCATAGAGAGGGTCCCAGTAAAAGTGCAGGAACCAAATTTGAAGCTTATAAATTATCTTACTAGTACAAAACTAACCAAAAAGTCTGCCTAAACACAGCTTCTTTAACAGTAATAAACCCTGCCTCCCCATTCTTAGAACATGTATTTTCAACCTCTTGTTAGCATCATGAGAATCAAAGAAGTTTGGTGGGGATTGTCAGTTATGACAATAAAACAAACCAATTAAGAGTTCAGAAAAAAAAGGAGTGATAAAATGCTACAGCTTGCCTTGATTTTTAAAATGAGTTTTTCTAATGTGGATGGGAATATTTCATATAATAAACAATAATAAATGATCTTGAATAAGTCATCTCCATTTAAAGCATGTATCTCCAATGATGCTGAATCACAAGTTTAAATTGCCAGTAACAAAAGGAAAACTGAAGAATTTAGGTCACCCTGTTAACTGGGATCCTTACATGCTGAATAGATGAGTTATCTAGGCACAGAAAAATATTGTACTAGTGATATTGCATGCAACAGGATGTCACATCCTTGACCGATGCCATAAAATCATCACGTTGCTGTACAAACCACAGAATCATTAAGATTGTGAGACACTTTAGAGATCATCTAGTCCAACCCCCACACACATGCAGGGCCACCTAGAGCATAGGTGTAACAGAGCAATTACATTCAAAAACATTTGTGTGGAAGCTTATTCATATACAAGTAGCTCCCAGCTTTTACAGACTATAGTGCCTGTACGTGCYATACGCACCAGATAAGCGTAACCAAGCCAAACAAACACATGTACTGTATCCCCTCCACAGATACTTACCATATTACATACATAGCTCCAGAGCACAAGGGTTAAGCACCAGCCCTAACCCACCAGGCCTATATGTGACTAGGGGATGATAAAAAGGGGTTGATACCTCTAAAAGCCTCAACTGCTCCTGCATCTTCCTGGGTTATTTGAAAGTGAATCATTTACAGCTGTTTGCTGGTGGAGATGCTGCCGCTGCTCTTGTAAAACTACACTATCATTCAGCAGTTTTATGAAAATGATCAGAATTTAGAAGAATTCTACTGTGATTAGAATCCTTAATTGACAAGGAGGACAAAGCATGCTGTTGCTTGTAAAACAATACTTCTGTGGCATTACTGCCTCTTCTTTCTAATATTTATTGAAGCATTAGCAACTAAGTGAAAATTCGTGAAATTATTCATCTAAGACACTGACCCAGTCTTTTTTTTTTTATTTCACAGCACTTCTAACAGATCAGTTTTCTTTCTGAAACATGTAATTCTTTGTATTTGCCTTTTCATTTTTGTCTCTACTAATAAAATAACTATTGAAAGAGAGAAGTGGTAAAATAATAGTAAGAAAATTGAAAGAGATAACYTCAGATTTTTTTTCATGACACTGATTTTCTTAATCAGATTATCAGATTGCTATGCCTACCTTTATTTAAAAAAAAAAAAAAGGGCAAAAATTCAAGCATAATCTAGAACTTTAAAAATCTTCCAATGAAAGTATTTTAGAACTTGAGAAAGACCTAAGCAGGGTTCAATCTCCTCCTAGGATAAGTAAAAGAGTTTGAAGACTTTTGCATTATTCAGAGATATCATTTTAAATAAAAAAAGGAAAAAGGAATTTTTCCACAAACCCTTTTGAGCAACTTTATTCCTTTATTTATGAAAGCAGAGAGAGCAAATAACCTACAAAAAGATCATCCAGATGATTTGTGGGTTTTACCTTGTATATAAAAAGGTGACTATGCAACCAGTAAACACACAGACAGGGGAARGCAGGGAAGCCCAGTGATCCTCACTATAAAACATTTAAAGGACAAAGCTAAGAAGAAATACAATTTGATCTGTTTTGGTCTAGCTCACTTTTTTTATATCCACGTTTAACTAACAGATCATTAATATCCATGTAAATGTAAGCAAGTGAATTTTGAGCTGAGGTATCTTGTTCAAAGCAGTAAAGCCTTTATACTCACACTCTGCTTGCACATTGGACATGTCATAACTTGGCAATCCTGGACAATTCTTCACAGCATCAACAGCCTAACTACACCATCTGGAAGCAGCCAGCATCTGCTCGCACAATCCTTGCACTACTGCAGGGGGGAAAAAAAAAAAAAAAAAAGGGCATTTCCCTCAGAGAAACTTCACTGTGTAAGTGGGAGGTGAGAGAAGGAAGACAATTAGCAAACTGTGCTTAACACAGGCTTTTAATTTTCACAAGGTCCATTTCCAGCTTATAACTTCTAAAAGAACCACAAGTGAATGTGTTGAGCCCAAATCAATAGTTGACCTATTCTGAACATACTTAAACATGAAGTTCAGCAGATAACAAACATATGTCAAGAAAACACATGCTCATTTTTACACTGGGTATCATTTTTCAAGTCAGCCATGTTCAGCTTAAGTGAAATACTCAGTTTACCACTTAAGATCAAAACTTCTGCAATAGTCTTTGAGTCACCTGTGCCATATAAAACAAAGCAAAATATAACCCAAAACAGAACAGAATAAAATATCAGAAAAAAAAATAGTATTATTCTTTAATGTACCATATGCTAAATTTCTTCACTATGCAGTTTCTATTTAAAACACCGGGGCTATGAAGACAACAGAGTTGCATTTAGCCCCATACATTGATAATCAAGATTAATAGCACGATATTTACTTCTACATTTAATGGCTTTGGATTCTTTAAATGCCAACAGGATGGCATTATTTATTTTGTTATTTTTATTGGGTTTTTTTTGTTTTTATTGTTATGTTATTATTATTGTTTATTTTAATTTTTTTTTATTATTATTTATTTTCCTTTATTTTGAACTGTGTTTAAATGGATACAATTAAAGTTTATTTTATACCTTTCCCAGGCCAAAAAGATATACTATTTTAATCTCAGTATGTAGGATCAAATGCACTTAAGTCTCAGAAAAAAAGATGTGTGCTTATATATATATGTATATAAAATATATATTTAATCATTTTAATACAATGCTAACCCAGCAACAACTCAGAGAAAGTAACATGCAAGAAAGAAATTGATATAGAATGCAGCTCACACTTCTGAACGACAAGCTGAATCAACAAGATGACTAACAGTATGAAATTCAGCTGACAGGACATGTGTGCAAAATGTGCTATAAAGATGACTGCTCAGTTACAGCAGAAAACTGATGACTTACGCTGTCAAAAGCATCTCGATCTGAACATAAGCAGGAAGCATCTCCAGTGCACGCTGACAAACAGGTGGCTGCCTGGGCTGAYTGTAGCTGCTGCCCATGCATTAGGATCTGGCTGTGCATTGCTCTTGATGAGCTCAGCATTGAGCAACTCCAAAATGTGACCTCCCAGTTAATTGCAGTTCTAGGTGGCTGCAGTCATTTAACTCAGCAAGTACTATCAAAGGGCCAAAAAAAATGAAGGAACACAGAGCCAGACATGGCTATAAGACAAGTCTCATTTTCACTATAGAACTCAATTCTTAAAAATTAACATCTACATCACTTGCTTCCCCTCTGTGTGATGCAGCATAACGTCTCTACCTGGTGTGCTGTGTCCAGCGAGCAGAACTTATCAGATGTGATTTCAGTTTTACTTGTTATCACTCTCAAAAGTTTAATTACTGCTTAATTAATTTTTGCTAACCAAAATAAACCAGCTTCTCCCAGCCTTCTCTCAGATGTCAGATTGGCTCAGATATTCTCTGAAGCTTTATTTGATATATCTTATAATAGATCAAATTTATATTTTTTAATAATAATTTTATATTTTACTTCTATTTTCAATTTCTTGACAAATCTTCAGAATAGAATTTGCAAGAAAAGCTTTAGCAGGCCATGTGGCCTGGTGCATGGCACAGTCTAACCCGATCTTCAGTCTCAGTCACAAAGAAGAAAACTGCTTGCTTTCTCAAAGTACACGTCATCTGCAATTGCGGCTGCAACTCGGTCTAAGACACTCTRTGCAATAACGCATCCTTAAATTGATACTATTTGCACTGATCAGCTCTTGCATAGTCCCTGAGGACTAGCATGGCATCCTCTGGCTTCCTAAGCTCTCCATGGTACTCAGGGCACTGAAAACAAAGATCTATTCACAAATACATGAAGTAGGGAATTGTTCAGGAGAACATTTGTAATTTTATACCCAAATTTTGTTTATGCTAGGTTGTCTTTATTTTCTGGGCCTGCTAAATCAGTCTCTCTTTGGTAGCTTTAAGCTTCCATAATATAGATATCCCATGCACTATCCATCCTTCCTATCCCTGTTGGTTGAGTAAGGTTCCTTTATCGATACAGCTCRAGCAGTTTGGGTGAGTCAATTAAAGTGCTTGAATTCAGAGCAATATTGATGGTGCTAAGACAAAGAAAAGAAGCCTCCCCCCTTCCAGCGCAGAAGTTTTGATCATTTTATTTTCTAAGGATATTAGCAGCCATTATTGCATCTATTTTGACTGCATGGCTTGGAGAGACATTCCATCAGAAAAGTATTTAGCATCAAGTGATGAGCTCGTTGTGAGAGCTGCTTTCAATAAAATTTCTCTTCCAGATGGCATACGAATTARAACCTTCTATCACGGACTTAACAAGCTGTTAATTGTCACTTCCAGGTTGCAGTGTTGTTTATAAGCCACTAATAAAACCTGCTGTTCCTCTTACTCACAAATTAGGAAATTAATCCTCATTTTTAAGCATTCATTCGCACTCTATGTTCCTCCTCCTTTTAAAATTTCTGTCTTGATTTTCTTCTCTTTTCTTTTTTCATGTGATCAGCATTATATGAGATCTTGATCCCCTCCCCACAATCTTTTTTTAAGCAGTTTCTCAAGAAGGTTTACACCATACAGCAAATATCCTCTGCTCATGGTACTGAGAAAAGAACTTATATTCTTCCTATTTATTTTGCTGAACCAAATTCTTGGTCTTTGGTAGATGTAAGCAGAAACAAAAGAATAGAACAGAAGCATTATGGGGAAGGCAACTATTTTTACAATATTAAAGGCAAGCTTAGTGGCTCAGTGAACTGTTTAGAGTCCTGTCCATTAAAGGACAAGGCCTTCAAACCATGCCCAGAACTGTACTTGTTCATCTTGTTGATTCTGAGATTTCATCTTAAATAGTTGTCAGGTAATAGAAAAGCAGTTAAAGGAGCTGAGTCTTTCAGAAGTTTTGGGGTACACAAGCTACTTCCAGTACCAGAAGCAAGGTCCCCATGTCAGCTGGATACGCAGCCCAGACTGCTGCTTTTCAACACAAGCTAATAAGGCCTTGGCCAGCACCTCACATTCAGGCATGCACACATTGGCTCCAGGGCACCAGCATACTTGCGTACTTGGCAAACGCTTCCAGGTATTTTTGTAGGGCTTCAGAACAAAGTAAGTATACACAAGGAGAGGGGACCTGTCATTTACACAAAGTGATAAAAGCAGAGCCTTTAAAGGTGAAGATGTGTAGATCTTCAACCATGAAATTCTTCTCCATGCAGCAGGGATTTGGCAGAAGAAACCAAGGTCATGCTCCACAACTGCAAGATTGCTTGGCCAGCCCGTCTATCACTGGACTCTGCAAGGAAGTTACTTTGACCTCAGGGCCATGTTTACAGCTGTAAAGMATCTACATGGCCTAGGGGGAAGGATTCCTCTTTCAGTCTCCAAAGCATTTCCCAAAACAAATGCCAGCTGTTTGGGCTTTTTGCTGGGAAGAGTTTGAAATCATAGTTCTTAAATCCTACACTCTTTACATTCAATTAAAAAACAAATCTGATTGGAATTCACTCCAGAGAGGTCAAGTAAGTCAGAAACGTGGTTTCTGTGCTTCCCCTTCCTTCCACGCTCACGCAAAGTCTCTAGATATACATCAGCAAAGAAACACCCAAAGAAAAAAGGCTGTTCTTTGCACTTAAAATAAGCAGTAATCACAGCCTTCATGCATTTAAATTCCCTAGGAAGAAGTATGTTTTCTTAAATACGCACTTGATGGTGGGCAGGAAGGAAATCCTAACACCATAGAAGCGATACATCCTCAAAGTTGTGCAGACGCATTGGTGTTTTCTGTGATGCCGTCCATACTTTGGAAAGGCAGCAGAGTGGAGTAGCATGACAGATAGGTCGGCTGCTCAGCAGCACTTCCCTGTGGAGGCCAACAGCTGCACTAAGGGCTGCTGCACTCCCTCCCCTGCCCTGCTGCCCCAGCTTCATGCTGACTTTGCCTACATGCTGCAAAAGCATTCGGGGTCAGAAATAGAGCACGTGCTGTGGAGCTTGATAGCTGAACTCCAAGCAGCTGTTGGAGTACTCARTTGCTCAGTGAAACTTTCCCTTAGAATGGTAATTCTGCTTTAAAATATGATTACTAGATGTATGCATATGAGAGCSTAAAACACTACAACCTTGTATGGAAAATAAAAAGAAAATTAGTTTGTTACTCTTCAGGCCACCCTCCTCCTGGTTCCTGAGGTACCAGAGTAACACCTGCTTTGCCTTTAGAGATCTTTTATTCTCCAGCTCTATGCACTAACTACAGAACCAACAAGAAATTGGATATTACCTATTAAGACATACGCTCAGTAGATTCACTTAGTCACTCATACCCAAGTGAATAATGAAATAGAGTTTTTACTATTTATTTTTAAGAGTGAAACTCTATTCACTCACAAAATAGTTTAATGAACTCTATTCTCATTGCCACATGAACAGCTATTATTTTTCATCTGTTTTCTTGAGTAAATAATTCAGAAAAAAAAATGCTGTGTTCTTCCAGTTTTTTGGAATGTGTATTTTGGGGCAAGAAAGTATTATGTTGGATTTACTGTACTTCTGTCTGTTATTCAAAATCAAAGTCAAATTCCCCCAAACAGTAGTCTACAGTTAGAGTGAACAAATGGTATTTACATTTGGATACTATCAAATGGTGGGAAATTTCACCATCAGTAAAACAACAAATTTATAAACAATATAATATTAATCAAATTCAATATTTTCTATCAGTTAAACCAGCTGTCTTGCTTCTTTATTTTTTTTTTTCTACTCACTAGATGACATTACACTTCCATGAAAGTGTTATTCTTGGCCCTAAATTGCAGCATTTCATTCTCAATGTGCATCTGGTCTCTAGGATATTTTGAAACAATTACATGCAGCACTACATAGTGTAGACTTTGGCATATTTTCCAGAATAGCATATATTGATTTGAGCCACAGTTTGTCATTCCCCTGGAGATATAACTGTGGATAACAGAATTCAAGAGCATACCATAAATGGCCCAAGGCTTCAACAAGAATGCAACAGTTAAGTTTTCATTTCCACCATTAAACAAAAATGAACAGTACAACAGTAATGAAAAATGCTTATACAAAAATATAGATTATTTATATTAACTGTAGGTTACAAATGGTCTGATACTCATATTCATATCAGATTCATATCAAATGATGAATATTCAAAGTGTGAAAAAAAATCTAAGGTATGTAGGTTTTGTTTTATTGGATTTCTCTGATGCAAAGTCCTTTCATTAAAAAGAACACACCTCTGCAACCCCTCTTCCGGAAAAGGCAACTGCTGCTCCAGCAACCTCTTGTCCTCCAACATCTCAGGGTACCAGAGTATTTCTGAACACCGGGAAAGCTTTTTGCTCTCTTACCATTGGACAGTCAAAGCAAAAAGTAGTAATAACAACCCATATCCTGAGATTTCTCCATTATTTAACCCTTTCCATTCACAGACTTGGGACTACTTTGTCTCAAAGCTCCTGCTGATTGAAGCAGTCACTCAAACACAAATTTTGAGTAGTCCTTCGCAGTTAGGACTTGCCACATTCCCCCTCCCATTCACAGAATGAAGCCTCTAGGATTTCTATGTGAGTAACTTCAGTAGCTGCTAAAGCACTTACCATCGAACTTTCAGATAAAAAAGAACCACAGCAGCATTTTCTAGAAATCTGGTCCCTTATCTTAGTAACTTAACTGGAGCAAGGCTCCCTTGAAAAATCTGACCCTTAAGTTATGATTTTCCTCTGACTCTTCCTCACATGTTTGGATCATCTGTGTAACCCAAACTGTATGAGCAAAAGTAATTCCAGTTTCAAAGGACAGCAGAGTTGAAAAGTCAAATAAATCTTGAGCTATGCTGCCTCAAGCCTTTCTTCTTCCAAATAAGTGGCTAATGACTTGTTCTTTGGGAAGACTGGAAAGAAACAAGTATGAAGACATGATTAAGGGAAGAAATATCTTCCAGTCCARTTAGAGTTTGCATGCTCTTGGCTGGAAGCCATCATGCAACTTCCAGGGGCAAACTTGCAAGTTTGACAAGAGAGAAACTAGATGGACAGACTGCCTTGGAAAGTYAATTGGAGCACTAAAATATTTCTTTTTCCTAAAGAAAACTGTTCTATTTTTGAAATTTTCTGAGCTCACCATCACTATCTTCTCCAGTGCAATCATGGCTTCACAAAAGCCTTCAAAACACGGTAAATAAAAATAAACAAACAAAAACTCTTACCAAGCTGTAAAGCACTATCTTCTGCTTGCTTTCATTTGCCAGTACGTACTTGTTTTCAATACTGCTTAGCACATTCCTATTTGTATTTGTCTGCAATTTTGAATTACTACATGAGTAAGAAATGGATGAATCTTTGGCTGGAGCATGAGAAGTTTGCTCAATAAATAATATACAGGCAAAAGAGAGTAAATTGTGTTGCTTTCAGAGAGTTGCAGTAATGCATGCAATACCAGATTAAAAAAGAGAATATGGGGAGGAATCCTTACACTTCCAGCTGCATGTAGGAGCACCACAGCTTCTGTACCACCGTTCAGCAAGATCCTATTGGGGTTTGTCACTGATTTGGTGACCAAAATGTGCAACCTTTATAAGACTCCATTGTGCTGCTGCAGGTTTGTGCTACTGCCCCTGCAACACTTCATCATAGCAACTGTGCAGAGGTAAGCGGAAGGAAAGACAGAGTACAGATTGGTCCACTGATCCCAACTAAAGGCCTGGGTCTTCTAATAAAGCATCCAAGTGACTCTTGTAATCTTCATTAGGAACTATTTTATCCCACAGAAGTTCCAGATTTGAAGTCGGAGACATGGTCTGATATTTCATATGATACGTATATCAATTAGAATAATTCACACACTTCTCTGCAGAAATCATGGAGAGAGGAAGGAAAAAAATAATAGCGAGACAGGAAGAGAGCTGGACCGGATAATGTTTGAAGTTTGCCAAAGTTTTTCTGTTCTTTCACTTACCAGCTTACAGAGCTGTGATCAGCAGCATTTAAAAGAAGAGTTATCGCAATATGGATCTTTCCAGTTCACTAGCAGTAATTAAATGTGTGGCCATGAACATAAATCTAAAGATCTGGAACCCAAATGACTGCTTCTTGCTGTATTTGTAYTTACTGCCTGAAGAGTCCTCTTTACATCCCTTATAAAACCATATATTGTATTCATATTAAACCCTAGGATAAATTTCTTGCCTGTCACTGAATCATTTCTCACTCACTGAAATTATTTGGCTGGATTATGTATCAGTCCCAAGGATTTAATCTGCAGATGTCAGAAACGGCATTAGTTTACCCAAGTGGTAAACAGCCAGCGTGGCCGAGACTACACACATCCTGAACTAAGTAAATAGGGATATTTCTTTCCCCTTTCAAGTTAGACAATGAAAAATATAGGTTGCCCTAACAGAACCAGAGAGACTCACAAGTGGAATTTTCTTTTGAAACTCCAGATTCCAAATGAGAGAATTAATACACTATTTTTCAATTACAATCTGCATTTTGGCACAGTTTAATACAGTGGGAGGACAACCAACCTGCTAAAAATGTTGTAAACAGTCCTGTGAGGGAGATATACAGCAGGCAGAAATCAGAGCCCGGATGCAAGTGCAGCTCTCTGCTTTCTATTTTGGAAGCAAAGGATTTCAATTAAAAATAATTGGAAAATGGATACTGTGCAGACAAACATCATCAAGACACATAACTAGGATAAATGACAAGATAAAGGCAGTATCTGGCATGTTCCACTATTTGTCTATCTGTATTAAGAACAGATGGAGTTTTGACTCCCTTTACCATACAGCACATTTTAAGGCGTAGCGCTGGTGCCGCTGCTCGCAGCCCAGGCACATGTGCACCGAGCTGGGGTACCCGGGCGGGCCGGAGTGCGCTTGTGGAGCAGCGTGCCCCGCGGGGACGCCCACAAGGGCACGGAGTCTCATCAGCTCGTCCATTTTTCCTCCCAAGGCACTCTTCAGTAAAAAAAAAATTACTAATTCCTTTACATTAGCATATGTGGAATGAATAAAAGCTGAAAGAAAAAAAAAAGTAAAGCCTTCTTGAGCTCTTGAAAAAAGAAGTCTCAAAAATGGGGAGTGTAACTATGTTTTACAAGCTATAATACAAATGACAAGTGAAAATGCTATCAAGCAATACTGGAAGCTCTCATACTTAAGGCTTAAAGCAAAAGGCAGAGAAAATGTTCAAATTCAGGCTGAGCCATAAAACTACTTTGTGACTTTGAGCAATGTCTTATCCTCCTTATGTCTCTATATGACCAGCTGGAAAATGTAGTAATAGTTTTAAAAACTAAACACACACATGCACAAAACAGCTTCTCAATGAGATCCAGATGCTCTATTAAACTGCCGTTCTCCTTAAAAACACCTCACAAGCTGTAGCTGAAATGGAATACGTCTGATGGCTGGGTTTTAAGCATAGATATGAAATTGTGTAGAATTACCTCTGGTAAATTAGAACCCTTAGGGCTTGGAATCACACAGGGTTATTCTGTCTGCAGAACAACAAGAGACCCACACTCACACCGCCTTAAGATGAGATGATCATGTATTTTGCATTGTAACATTGCGTGTGGTTTACTGTGAGGACAGAGTGTGCATCCTGCTATTTTGCCTAATCAAGGCATTTGTAGGCAGAACATCTGCTGAATAGACTTTGTTTCCTATGCAAAGAAATAAGTAGAAAGTCATGGGAGGAACTATAGGACTGAGGACTGATCACATTAAAAAAAGACTGAAACCATAACGGGGGAAAGGAAGAAAACACTTTTACCTGTACRCTCTGCAAGACGGCTGTTTTCTGAGTGCAGCAGTGCTTTTTAGTAAAGGTTGTGTCACATGCCCCTGCAGTACATGTTATCAGATGCTTCAACTTAAATGGGACACACATAGAGATATTCTAATGCCTAGTTTAGTTYTAAAAATTAGGAAAAAAAAAAGATTCAATAACTGTTGATTACTGACATATACCTCTGCAAGGCTTGATTTTTGCAAAGTAATTGTCCTGCTATGGTAAGGAAGAGACAGTATTTTTTTTTTAAGGAAGAGGCTAGGATATTAGACAGGTCCATAAAAGTTTCCATTAATTTGTGTACAGTTCTTGCTGATTGATGTTTTAGGCCTGCTAGAATCCTGGAGAGTTCTTAATCAAAAAATTTAAACCAACTCTTAGGACTAGCTATAGAAAAATGAAGGATGCTATTCAAATGTAGATCTTGAATTTGAGTCAGACTCTGAAAAACTTAATTCTCTAAAGTTTATAGGTTTTGATGGCAGACTAACCTGTATCTTAGAGTGAAAGTAGGCAAATGCTGGGTATATTTTTGATTCATTGCTAACTAGAAACAAAAATTACTTTTAAGCAGTGTGACTAAAAGCCTATTTACCCTGCAGCTATGCTCCTCAAAGTCCTCTATTAAAGTCATGCTAAAAGGCTTGGAATGATTCCCTCTAGTTACAAAGCTTCAAACATTTTGCCAACTCAGTCAAATGAACTGTGCCACAGATGCCTTAGTACTTGGACTCAGAAGGCACCAGGAAAATATATCCTCTGGGAAGAGCACACAGGGCATCAAGTGACAGGCATGTGGGGGGAATCATGCTGTGCTGAGCATTGGGGTGAAAAATGCAGCTTTTCTTAATTGTCAYCCAGGGGGTTGCACTAGCTGCTCCTTGGGACTCAGCTTCTACCTACCCTGGTTCCACAATGCACTCTAGCACTGGCAGTTGCTGTCTCTGCACCAAACTGCAATCTCAGAGAGTGACAAGACCTGYTGGTGCTCTCGAGAGTTATGCCTTTGCCTGCCTCAATAGGAAAAATATTGGTAGATTTTTTAAAAATTCTTTTTCTTTGCAAGATTAACATCATGGGCTAGCAGGAAATATTGCTGGCAGAACCACTTCTCACAATATTACCAGCTCTCTCCTAGGTAAGCAGGTCCTCATATTTCTTGTTATAGGAAACTTGAACACAGTATATACTGAGCTAAGCTAAATTCAAACTCACAATAACTGCTCAAGATAACCACAGATTTTTTTCTTAATCATCACTTCAATGGATTATGAGGCCCATGACTGAAATAACACAACACAACTGCTTTCCAGAGGACATAGCTGCTGCTAAGACATGCCACAGATGACATGGTTAAATAGTGGGTTAGAAAGGGAGCCAAAACTGATTCATACCAACAAGATCTTAAACGAAATTGCAATGACAGTCAGCAAGTTGGGAGTTCTCAGACATTCAAAGACACGATGCTGCTCCACTTAACAGGAATATGGCTTCTCCAATTACCGATATTCCTCCAGCATGTCATTACATTGCTCTCATATCTCCAGCTTCCTGGCACATCACATTGCCATCTAGTGGCCAAGGATATTCAACATTCAGCCTGTTGTCATAAGGGTTTACGCAGTTAAGAGTTTATTTTTAATTGACTCATTATTTTTGGATCTGTCCCTTACTATAACATTGTATTCACAAGCAGTAAACACCCGCACAAGTAACGTTAGCCTTTGCTGTTTATGAAGACGGCTGAAAATAACATGACGCCCTTTCCCACAGCCAAGAAGTCAAACACAAAAACAGCAAAGCCAGAAGCGAGAAGCTTTTATTCATTGCGAGTGTGTTGTATGTACCATGTTGCTAAGGCAATTTCCTCATCCTAAAACAATGTGAAACCACTCATAAATAAACATGTTAAAGGGCATTAACCCTAGGAGGAAACTACAGAAAGGTTTAGCACAATTCATTACTGGAGTCAGAGGACTGTAAGAAAGATTTCCTGAAGAAGATGGGTAAAAACATGTCAAGACTAAAGCACTTGTAGACGGGCATTTACTGCTTACACTGATAGTCTTTTTGCCTTGAATCAAGACACTTAGTCCTTCCTTTCTGGCTACAAGATGTAATCTAATTAAGAACGGAAACATGGGAAGGTAACAGTGACTGCTAACTTGAGAAAAGGCATCCTTAGTGCATGTGTGAGCTTCCAGTGTAAGAATAATGTCTAGCCAAGCACGACAACCTGAAATTAGATCTGTGTCTCAGCAGTTCTCTGGTCTCTATGTTTTATCTTAAAGAAAAAAAAAAGCTAGAAATTATTCATAATAAGTTCACAGGCATTTACCCTGTGACTTCACTTCTGCTCTGCATATGGCTCACTGTTTTAAAACGAAAGTGCAAGAATAAAACTACTAGTAAAGGCTAAAAACAACCTCATTCRTTTTCATAATAGCCTGTGTTCTTAAATCTTGAGATGAAGATTTCCCGTTAACCATTTTGTGATACCAAAAGATCATTTCACATGCCATTGCATCTTTATTTTTCAAGCTGCTTGTCCCTCTCTCATCCCCCTCAGAACTGGCTGTTGAACAATTTGTGGCCAGAAAATTGCCAGTTCATATGCCAAGAAGAAAAGAATAGGAATTTGCACTTTAGAAGATAGAAAGCCAGCCAGATTTATACAAGTGCTCATCAGGGAGAATAAAATCATTGACTCGACCTACTTCTCCCATCCATTTTCAACCTAGAAAAGTTAGTGGATTTGACTTCAGCTTCAAGACATAAAGCTACATCATCTTTACTAGAGTTCCTGATGTCAGTAAAACTGTTCTCCAGTAAAGGAGAAATTAGACTGTAGCTCAAGAACAAAAAGACCTTTTTAATTACCCAGTTTAGTCCTCCTACTATGGGGATTTGTAGCCGTTCCTCACTGACTCTGATCTCCTCATATCACCTATTCCTGCATATTGAAGTTTCCCCTTGTTATCTTCCCTCAGCGTAGGAGAGATTCTCAGGGTCACAGTTAATCATGGAACTTTGCTCTGTGAAGGGCRCTTTTCTCCCAGCCTTTTCATATGGCAGTGCTTAGCCACAATCTCTTCTAATTACATACAACTATAGCTAGGGAGATCCAGAGAAATTCACTAGACAGGATACCCTGCCAGATCTATTACATTTTCTCCAAGTCCAACCAGTAGTTTCGAAGTTTAATATAATCTATATATGGTCTGGTGTTGCTAAAAACAGGGATTTCTGTTTTCTAGAGGCCAGCAGGAGTATCGCAAGTCACTATTTGGGCAAGACACTCTATTAGGGACAGAAAGGGACAATGACAAAGCAGGAACAGAAGAAAGACGACCAAGTCAGGGAAAAGATAGAAAATTCATGATTGTAGTCAATTGCCAAAATATCTTCCTTATCTCCCACTTGTGACCTTATGTAAATTATATCCCACACTGTTCTTTCTTCCTGCCAAGCCATAATGAGTATTTACTTTCTTCTGCCTCAGAGCTCAGTGCAGAAAAAACAAATAAGCTGAGAAGAAGTTCAGAGGAGCAGTCGGGTAGAGCTGCAAGTCCTGGGTGCTGCCCTGGTATCCCCAGCGAGCCCTCCCGGAGGCTGCCCTGGAGCAGAGCTGGGCGGTTGCAGGGAGTGTGTTTTCCTGGGTGGAGGCTGTCGAGGAGCCCTGCACAGGGCACCCAGGGATGTGGTGAGACCAAGGCCAGCTGCAACTTGTCCTAGTGTCCACATTAGCTTGGCTTTGAGCAGGGACCTGGAGTGCAGAAACAGACACTAAGATTCTTGAAAATTGATGGAGGGAAGGGAAAGAAATCCACCTAAGCTCTTACTTTTTTAAATTGTTTTTMCAAGAGCAGGCCCAAGTCTCTGATTAGGGCCTTCTGCTTTTCCTTGCTCTTTTCAGAGGTCAGAAGCCAAGCAGGGCTTCTTGTAGCAGCTCAGAGGTGCAAGAACCAGCATTCACCTTGCACAAGCATAAAGGACTCCAGGCTGTAAACCAGGCATTAGGTGCTAGGATCAGGTGAGCAAACCATCCTGCTTCCCTTCAGGCTTGCTACTCCTGGAGAGAGATCACTTCCTGCTCCCCAGCAGCTTTCAGCCCTGCTTTAAGGTTATTCTAAATCACACAATCTGAAAGGGCCTGTGAATCACAGCTATCTTTACAGCTAGTACTCCTCGATCTGTTAGCACTCTGCTCACAGCTGAGCCATAGCACAGTAAGCCTGGACTGCAGGCAGCTTCATATGGGACAGGCCATGCTGGATCTAAATGGTGAGGGAACTCTTCCCTCTTCAGAGGAAGTCTTCTGAAGTAGGCATCTCAGCCTGTTGATTCTTGCCGTGCATGAGGCATTAATTCAGCAAATCAGTCATAGCCTTGCCAGTTTCTCTAGCACACTCAATCCATTACTCTGTAGGGCAGTAGAAACTCTCTGAGTCCCATCAGTGACTGCGACAGACATTGTGAAATCCTGATAACTGCGCACTGGGAAGTGTGCAAGCAGTGATAATGAAAAAATCAAGGTTGTTGCATTTCAAAGAGAACTTTGTCTGCTTAGCCAGTGAACAGAGTTTGTTCACCATACTACTTCCTCATAATCCAGCAGGTGTTTTCTGTCACTAACTGTAGAAGCTGTAGACAGTGCCTACTGCAATATTCTCTATCAAACAAAGATCATCACTTCATGCATGCAGGTAGGCTGTTCAAATAAATAAGAGCTAGTGATGCCCCTTCTACATTTACTGCACAGTCCTAGAGAATCAATAGAGTAGCAGAGATGCTGCAAAACCACACAACAGTGTGGTTATTTTACTACATGCACAGCATCTCGGATCAAACTTTATGATAAGTCATAAAACCAATTGCATATTATCCATGTAATGTTAAGGAATAACCCCTCCAAATACAATCCAAATCCATGACACTGCTTCYAGGGAATTTCTTCCTAAAGTTTATGGTTGTCTTGATGCCAGCAGTAACACTGTGATGATGTGTTACTAGAGGTACTACAGTATCTGCCTGGCTGGTTTGCTCTACCAACCTGTTGAATTCTGGTTATCTGCCCTGCCAACTGTCTTGTTCACAACARAAAATTTTTGTTTAGTGCTTCTCACAAGTTCGTTGTGCACTTGTATTCCAATAAGTAATTATAAGAACAATAGATGATCACGTGTTTGAGTCTACATCCACTCACACAGTTTCCAAGGGCTCTGACAGAGGAGCACTGCTAGATTTAGCCCATAATGATTTAAGCCATTGCTACTCTCAGCTGTCTACTCACCACTCCACCCTGTAGTAAACACTTGCCAACCTTGCAGCTACTGTAGTTTGCAGTCTGGCAAGTCTAACTGCAACCGTTCACTTCTGTGACGCCAGCAGCACAGCTTCTGCAGAAGGACTGGGTAGGCACCTGAGAAGGGGAACATAATAAATCATATGCTTTAATCTGACAGAACTCATCTGTCACAATTCCAAATGCCAATATTTCAGTGATACAGACTGCAGATACAAACCCAAAAGAAAATTTCCTTCAACATGAAACCACATACTATCTAAGAACTCATTCTGTCTTCTATTTGATCAGTAGATATAGCTACATTTTTTGTCCATGTGGTATTTCCTACTGTAGGTCTAAGGTGAAAAATGAGGTCATGTAGACTTCCACTTCAAGCATCCTGATGCTCTTCCTAGAGTTCAAGTTAAACTGACTCCAACCCAGCTAATAAATGCTTTCAGTGTTGCTCCCTTCCCTATATCCTGCCCAAATGTAATGACATCACTGCAACAGTTCCAGGCACTCCAGAGATGATGGGAAAGTATAAACAATGCTCCATCTGCAGCTCATTTGCTATCACTATAAAAAAAGCAAAACAAGCCTTTGACTGATGGTTGCTTTCCACAGTTCAGTGGCAAAAGCTTTGCAAAGGAACTATTTAAGGCAAGAGCCGGTGGCAGTTATTTGATAAAATGCAGCAGTTCTGATAGTATGAGGATTTTTTTTTAACACAGACTTCACAAGTGATAGTATTCAAGGACAGACTCRCTTGGTCAAATTTGACCCAGGTACCGAATGTAGGAAAGCCGAGTGGTAGAGATTACTGCAGGAAATAATGAAACAGATAAGTTAACATGAATATATGCAGCTACATAGCTGTGCACAGAGGATAAACCCATTTTGGAGGCGTAGTAAGAGACATTTGGGTATACTCTAGGAATACTTTTCTTCCTTTCTAGGTACAGAGGACTTCTTTTTTGTGTGTTTTTCATATATAAACAAGCAGGCTTTAAAAATAGTATTTTTTAATCAGTTACTGCCCTGAACTGAAAGCGGAAGATTCCAACAACAATCTGCACAGTTGATCCCTTCAATATTGCATTCACATGATTTTCACACTGCTGCGATGTAATCAGTCCCTGGTATTTTTAACTATTATCTTTTCAGATGTATAAATACAGTCTGAGTTCCGATTCTCCTGAGGAGACACATTTTATAGTTTATCAAATGTGATATACTAATGTGTAAACGCATAGAAAACCCTAGGCAATGTCGGWCAACCTACATTGTCTCACTTAGTGAAATTAATTAAAAACTCCCACAACGTCACTATTTCCCTCAYTTACATCTGCTGACACTGAGGGAAGCGAGACCACACGGAGAGCAGTACAGGAAGGACAGTCTTCCTGCCCACTGCTCTGAGTAATTAGAGAGGTCTTCCTCCTCATTTCAGTATGATATATCTTAATAGACAGGGAATTGTAGTCTCAACTTGTACTGCAAATTCCTTAGAGGTTCTGAACATTCTTATCTGATGTTCAGATTGCTGTCAAAATTTTGTCCTAATATGCAAGTTTGTTGAATATCCGTAATCAAGGCCAGATGTTCTTTGTATCTATGAGTATTTGGTACGCTGTTGGTTGGGCTGAGCATGAAGCCAAATTTCAGTATCACTTGACCAAAGTTCTCACCTCATCAGTCTGCTGTAAACACCATCTTGGGCTCACTGTGGGTCTCTGCAGATTGAAACTGGCCTCTGCAAGGGCAAAGCTATTTCCTTCCTGGACTTGACTCCATCTCACATTTGCAGCTGGCCTTATCCCTGCCAATATCATTTGGTGAAATTCTGAGCTCTCTGAGGAGATTTTATCACCTTCTGGTTCTTGAACAGTCTCAGTTCAAGGACATTAGGCCTGAGAAGCACTTTTGGAGCAAACTGGATTGTGAGAACATGACCCAAATGTTCCTTGGTTTGATGAGAAAGGTATCAAATTTGGGGGGATGATTTATCTAGTGAGCTCTTCTTCAATCTTTCCTCACTTTCCAGAGGTGGATAAACAATTCAATCAAACATAAACATAATTAGTTTTGAAATCTGCTGAATAAAATAGTCAATCTCTTTCCTGGTCACCCTCTTAGGTCTCACTAGAATAATTAATATTCTGATAACTATATTCAGCTCCCAGTTCATGCACAAACTTTCTGTGAGGACTGCTCCTCAAGTCCTATATGCTCATGGGCTCTGATCTGCACAGCAAGAACTGGACTCTTCCAATAACTCTGAAAATCAGGCTATTGAATGTTCTGTACTCAAATTTCTCATCTGCAAAAGGATTTCCTTACATCAAAGAGGTGTAAGAAACATGAATACAAATGGCTGTCAAGCAATCAGAGACAATGAAGAAGGGGCATAGAGGGGCACAAAATCAACAAGTATGTTGTAGGCATTACTGCCATTTTTTCACCACTCCTTGTCATGTGGCGTGGTTGCAATTGCATGTTTGCATTTCTCTTCCTTTGATCCAAGCTGTTTCTACTCTAGAATTATAGCAAGGTAGTCAGATTTTTCCTGTGTAAAATGCAGTGCCTGCTGGCCACTTATCTCAGACACCTTTCAGAACTCCTGATTGAAAGCTTGATATTATCTACTAATTCATTAACATTTATTGTATACCTATGAAATTCTTTTTTTTTTTCTTGATCATAGCCTTTCATTCCTTGTTTTTGGAAGAAGCAACAGGACTAGCATCTCTTGGTCTTTCTAAGCAATTCATTCATTCATACTTGCAACCCAGGATATAATCTCTTACTTCCTGCTGGGAACAGCTTGCAGCCATCCTCCTGCTATACACATCAGAAATTTAGCAGTGTGAATGAAAGCAGTGACACACATAGAGCTGCATGCCATGTTTTTGGGGAGTATCAAATTTGCAGAAGATGTTAACACGGAAAACAGGTGTGCAACTCCAGCTAAGTCTCTTTCCCTCATAATTATTTATGGAGAACCATTAGGAGCCAGCATAATACTTGCAAACCACAAACAAGGAGAAAGTTGAACCAGGATTAATGCAAACAGAGAGAGAAAAACAGATAAGCACATCTGGTTATGAATAAACAGCCAGTTTTCGCTTCCTCTCCTGGAAACTTTCTTGGATTGTGTTTCACCTCAGTGTATTCTTTTGAAATGAAATGGCCTCCTGCTGTATTTGTAGATTCAAGCATCATAAGAGGCATCATGAAGTGTCCAAGAGCAAAAGTAGAACTATTGTTTGAAGACAACAACCAAGCGTTGTATGATAGCTAAAGTAAAGAATAAATTATACATAATCAGTCCCAAATATACACAAGCAATATGAACAAGGGTGAGCTGCTGGACACTAGGTGAGCTGAGATAGAGCCACACTGTGAACAGCCAGGTGATTCTCAGCACACATTTCTTCATGCGCCTGCAGCAAGGGCAGCTGTAGAAGAGAAGATGCAAAGAGCCAGGACTGGGCTTTCTCATTTAGCAAAGGAGAGGACAATATCAGAGTGAAATGCAGAAAGACACAAAAATACCAGTAGGGACCAACAAGCTGCTCTATAAAAGCAATCTAACCGACATAAAAATCCACGATGGAAACTGTCCCACAAATTGCTAGGTCAATGGAGGACATTCACTGACTTAGCTGGACCTTGGATCAAGTTTACCAATTGGAATATGGTATCATCAGATACAAACTTTAAGATTTATTTAATCTCCAGTTCTTAAATTTATAGTACAGCTTTCATGAGGACAAGATCATTTTTGCCATTTGTTAGTGGGCTTCCAATGGTTGTAGTATACCACAATCATAATGAAAAAGGATCTTGGGAAGTATTCATTTAAAAAAATCAAATCAAACTGAAAATGCTGTTTGACAGTTAAACAGAATGGCTGAATTAATATTAGAAGCCTTCAYTACATTTTTTGCTGTCTCTATACCATAGTAATGTTTTTGTCTATTTACTTTTAAGTAGAACAATGGATTTATTTTATTTTTCTCCTGAGTTACTAAAAATGTAGCCATTCAGCTTTTTAAACAAAATTGTGATAGAACATCATGGAAACATCATTCAACTTTTTTAAACAAAATTGCAATAGAACATCATGGAAACATTTGCTGTAGAGTCTAAAGGATGGCAAACAGAAATAAATTTAGATTTTAAAAGCAATACTTGTCAGGGACGAACAGATATACTCTATTATTTCTACTTGTGTCCTCTTACCCTAAATTTATGTACCACAGAGAGTTCTCAAAGATATTATTCCTAAAGGAATAAACTTTCTCTAAATTCAGTCACTTACATTTAAGCTTGTAGACACAACTGTTAGAGAAAAGAGAACCAAAAACTTGTTGCCAGTTTTTTTAAAGGAGAAAATCTTTTTGCTGTTGTAAAAGTCTATASAAAAATTAAGTCCTGTACAGCAGGCCAACACAAGGGCTATTTACTGGCTTCATGCCACCTGAGAGATAAGATCTCTTTATCTTATTCAGTGGCATATATATGGTCCTTATTTATTGATTTTTATTATTTACAATCATTTAACAGTTACTCTTAGAACTTATCTTTGTAATTTTTTTCATGACATGTTTACAATGAACACTGTGTTATTCCTAATTGTACTATGCAGTTCCTTAGTTATATGATATMTCATCTTGTTTCTAACTGAAAAGACTCAGATTTCTTAAAAAAAAAAATTTCCACAGTTTATTCACAAATCTTTCAGCAGCAGCTGTAAGTCTGCTCAACTGATCTATTAAATAAAAGGGGCATTATAAACAAAAGATGAAAGTATTGCTTTTGCAGATACCCTCCCTGAATATCCACTCAAATTACAACTTAGTTATTTTGCTTTTAGCCCACGGGCTTGCAAATAGAAAACTTGTTAGCCAAAAGTTCAGAAGTGTTCAGAAACAGGAGCCATTATATAATCTGATCTGTTGCAGAATGAAGCAAAGTTCTGAACTTCCATTACTGTGCCCATTTTTTTTTTAGAAGGCACTTAAAGTTATGAAGAAAACTACATTTCTCTCTTCCTACTTTCTCATTATGGTTATGTTTAAATGGTAAAATGCATCAGATGAGATATTTTCTAAAGAAACACATTTATTCCATTAAGGGGGAGAGATACAAATGTTCCACAAAGGATTTAGCACAGGCATGCAACCTCTGCCATTGGGAAGAGTGAACAACACACTAAACAGACCTTGAATGTCAAGTCATTTTCCTTGCTGCATTTCATCGCAGTTAGGCTAGGGTGAACTTCAGAAAGCTGAAGTTTGAGCATACACACATCCTTCTGTTTATGGAGAGTGTAATAACTCTGCAAGAACTGAACTACTATGACAGAGAATAAATAGAAAACTGTTTAAACAGATTTCTTTGCAATTGGCCATCCTTAGGCAAAATTTGTGGATTCTTGAATCCACATAATGCAGTACTGAGTATAGAGAGGATTTCACCAATGTGAATGTAAAGATCAAAAGAAGGATCTAATTCCATTTGAATGTACATTATATAAATTCAGGATGGAATTATTTCATCTTGGATTTGTGCATAGAAAACCCAATATTTGACCCCTGCCTCTGAGTGTAAATACAAGAATTATGTTCAGTTTTCTACTGGTCAAAAATGTGCTAAACTTTATCTTTATTATTTTCTTAAATGCTTCTGTAATTAATCTCAGAACAGGCTGTAGCTAGAGGTCATGATTTAAGTGCTGGAGTCTACGGAGATGCAGCCCCAGCAAAACGTGTTTTTGTGTTGCCAGGGAAACCCTTAATGCGCTATGGCACCAGCCACCTTCTGAGAAACAAGAAAAGAAGCAGATGCAGGTATTGTTTAATGGTAAACATAAAAAGATTAAATCAAGGTCTAGAAAATCATTAAGCATAATAAAAGAGGGAGAGCTGGAACATTTTAAAGAGAGCATTTTAAAAGACCAGTATGATATTTATTTATTTAGAATATTTATTTATTAAAAGCATATTTAATTATTTCCCAGGAAAAGTTTAGACAACAGCTATTGCAACAAATTGCTTAATGGAACGGACTGATGAGGGTCTAAAGGGAACTGCTGCTGCTGCTGCTGCTGCCTATGCAAAGATATTGGATGGGTGTGCATGCAGAATCAGATGCAGAAATCAGGGGAAACCTCCCCAGGTTTCAGAACTTACTATAAAGCAGATCTCAACACATCTGTCAATCTTATATGCATAATTATTCTTACAAGCTGTGTATATATTTTACAGTAAACCTTTCCCTTAATATGAAAATTCTAGTGAACTGGACTCCAAGCAAAGGCTTTTCTGTCTGCAGTGGAGAGAGACCGCTGCTCTAATTGACACTAATGCTCATAGGACCAGCTTTCAGCACAGGACTATGTTGTGCTATGTCAGTTTACATCCACTGAGCAGATAATCTGCAAAAGCTGATGACTGGAAATTTATATCAACTAAATTAGTTTTGAACTAATTTTGAGTAGAACTGTGTAAATAAATGAAAATCTGGCCAATTGATCACATATGTATAAATACCTCAAGAGAAGGAGTGARGAGGATGAGGCCAGCCTCTTCACAGAGGTGGCCAGCAATAGAACTACAGGAAATGGCTGCAAATTGACGCACCAAAAGTTTGACAGGAAATTGCGAAAGAATTTCTTAATAGTGAGGGTGACAGAGCCCTGGAACAGGTTGCCCAGAGAGGTGGTGGAGTCTCCTTCTCTGGAGATCTTCAAAATCCGCTTGGACACAATCCTGTGCCACATGCTCTAGGGGACCCTGCGTGTGCAGGGGGGTTGGACTAGATGACCTCTACAGGTCCCTTCCAACCTTAAGCATTCTGTGATTCTATGATTCTATTATTTAGTGTCAGTGACACTGAAGTGTATGATTACATTTGAGCTCTTAATTASTTTTGACTTTTACAACATCCAGTAACAACTCCCACAGTTATGTGGAAGATGGCTTCTTTGTATTTATTTTTAATCAGATGTCTTATGTTTTCATTCAATAGCTCACATAAACATGAAATCATTGGTTCCTCAAGTTTTTAGCAATCTATTTGCCTTTCAAATCTCCCCTCTACACTGGTATGTTATATGTTAGTCATACTGTAATATACCACCGATTGATAGAAATCTTCCTGTCTCTAGCAGCTTCAGTGGAGCCATGCTAATTTATACCAGATATACATCTGGCCTGGCATGTGTAAAGGAGCTGTCAAGGTGGAAACTTAATATTTAAACTAGTATAAATCTACATAATTCTAAAATTACATTTATTTAGGTTAGGATTTATGATAACTTTGATTATCTTTTAAAGATGGCTCATTTTTAGAACACAATAAAAATTACAAATAATTGGAATCTGAATTTTTGCTGTTTATGAAGTGTTAGTTTCACAACACTTGCTCTAAATGTATTCATTATTGAAATATTTGAGTGGTATGGCTAGAAAAGGTGACACAACTGACCTGCCATTTTAGGTTTCTTTCCTATTTTTTTGCAAAAGCTAGACACAGCCACAGCGACAGACAGTCAGCCATATACATGAACTACTTACATGGAAACACATTTTGCTACATTACAGCACCCGTCAAAAGCCATGAATCTTGAAAATCAGAGAACACCAGAGTAGAAATGCTCACTTACTGACCACAACTAGGCTTTTAATGATTCTGGGATTGGTGAAGATACATTTGGGACCAAAGCTGAACTAAATAAGCTATTTAATCAAAATAGATTATGCATCAGTCCCTTTTCTCTTCCAAAATCTTCAGTTTTTTCTGCTGCTTTTTTTTTTGCATTCCCTTTTTTTTTCTTTTTTCTTTATGTTTGGATATGAGAAGGGGATACTGTAATTCAGAGCCAAAATTCTGGGACTTTTTAAACTGCTCTTTTCAGAAAGGGGAACTGGTCTCAAGGCCAGGTGACTGGTGACTCGACATAATGACTGAGARAGTATGTAGCAGACTAGTAGAGTTTCCTACCTGTTATCTGGGCTTTCCTGAGTAAACCTCATCCTCTTTACCATTAATGTAGTTTTCCATTTTCTCTGCTGCTGGGTCTAACTGATTGCTAATTTAAAGTTAAGCTAAACTAAGCTAAGCTAAGGAGAGGAAAAGGAAGGGGAAGGGAAAGGGAAAGGGGAAGGGGAAGGGGAAGGGGAAGGGGAAGGGGAAGGGGCAGGATGTGCTTCATAGTCCTTCAAAGAGCCATAGCACAGAACAGAGGAAGTACTACATATTCATCTCCACAGTACAGAAAGCTTATCATATCCTCTTCTGGACTTGTTTTCTTTGGACAAGACCAACATTTGCTCAACGTAATGCCTGTTGGATAATTGGAACATTTGAGTAATAGTTCTAAGCAGCGTTATAGCTTTCACATTTCTCTATAATAGGATAACTGAATATCATTGTTTCTACAACCTCATTAAGTATATTCTGAAGAAAAATATGTTCTGTACAGATAATACTGGGAAAAACAAAAGACATCCATCATTAGGAGGAAAGTAATCACTCTTTTTAGGTATTTGTCAATCCATCCTAGTCACTACATGCACCATGTTACAGCTTGACCAAAGCGAAACTCCATCATGATAATCCTATGTTATAAGTTATGGAATTATTTTCAGATTTCTGGGGAGATGCACTTAGAATACAAAGCAGCTACTAACATTATAAAATAGAACTATAAAATAGAATTTGGTTAATATTTCATGGTATTTTCCATGATTCTGTGCCTCATTGGTACAAATACCTATGCCATTAAACCTGTGACCAAGGTTACAAAAGGAAGTATGAAATAGTGACTCTAGGTCTTATCAGCTGCCAGGAGCAGAGATGACATCTAAGTGAAATTCATTCAGTTTAATACAGTTTTCAAGGTTTCAATGTCCAATTACTGAAAACTATGAAGAAAAAATCAGTTACTATTACGTTACTTTCTGACAGATTGTATATATAAAGTGGATGCTCATTTGTCATACACTTAGCTTTATAGATTATATTCTTGACATTGCCAAATAAACTAGCATTTTAAGTGCAAAAACACTCTTTTTAGCAGGTATTTCCAGTAGACTGAAAGGGTTGTCTTTGGAATTCAGTATAAATATGTCCTGTGGAAGGCTTTTCTTTCAAAGAGGAAGGAAATAAAAGCAACCTTACAGTGCTGCATTATGCATAGTCCTACTGGCAAAAACCTTACACATAAGTATTTGACTTGGAGTACTAAATTGACAGGAAGGCCAAAGAACCAATATGAGAAATAAGGAAGCTAGAGAAGAAAACAAGGAAGGAGTATGATTTTTTTAAAACATGAAGCTAAACATGACTTTAAAGTAGAGCTACTCAGCTTAAACAGTTTATTCTTCGACATTCACCCATAGGGATTTTCTAATGACAAGACAATATAAGTAATAACAAGACCTTCATAAACGAATCTGCACGTAAATTATTGAATAGTAGTCAGTTCTTTCTAGTTTGAGTTATGATTTTATGATTTGATAAGGTGTGTGTGTCACTGAATGTTTCTTATCCTCCTTATATCACTATGTTCATGAAAATAGGATAGTCGAAATAAGCATTAGTTTAATTTTTGTCCATGCCACAAATTGCAGACAAATATGGTGTGAATTTAAATTCAATGAACTCAAAAGCTACCAAAAGAAAACAGTGCAAGAAGTGTTGTTAAAAATATCAGTCGTTTACATATCACTTGTTATTTATACATTCAAATAAAATTTAGTGCTTATATGGTGATAATGTTTAAAAAAAAGTTTTTAAAAATGAAATTAGCTTCTCTAAAAAGCACAAATAGTTACCACAGGGACTGAGATTATCTTCAAATTATCTGGAATATAATCCAAGGTATAGAATTTAAGAATTCATTTCTGGGGACTTTGGATAACAGGGTTTGTGTGTTATATATCTCCTTGATCTAATCACTTACAGGAAAACATACRTTGTCTGGAGTTAAAGATGTATTTTATTATACATACTATACCATACATATATAAAAAAAAGGTAATAAAACTTAATAATATAAGATACTTAATAATATAAAGATATTATTAMGTTTTCAGCTGCTAGTCACTGCTTTTTTATCTGAATTACACACTGTACTTGCTTTCTTGTGCAAACAGTACTGTTGTTTCAGTAGCAATTTTAGTGTAAAGAGCTGAGAAAAGCTGCTTTGGCAGATTAAGGCATAGTAATATGATCACCATGTATAAGCTAGCAGCTGAGTGTCTTGACAATAAAAAGCAGAATGAGGTTCTTCAAGTAGAAAAGCATCTGAAGATATTTCTATTAGTAGAGAACAAAGCAGGTCTGTCTATACCTTAAGAAGATCTAACCACAGGGCCTATTTGAGTTCCTACTTATGAAAGTTGTTATTTTTTATAGCATGATAGAGAAAACTCTGGTCATATCCTACAGGTGGATTTTTGTGCTCAGAAAAATAGCTTCTTCAACACCTTTTTTTTTCATGCATAGAGCGTTGAGTTCTGAGCTATGCAAGATGGATAAATGAGGACATGCTCTTGTCTTTGGAGTACAGAGTGTCTAGATTAAATTGAAGATATTTTCCAAAAGCGTGTGTAATGTATTTAAGAAAAGAAGTTCACTGTGAGGTGACAGAGATCAACACTTTTTTTCCTGGAAGAAGCTTTGTTTAGTTTCCATTAAGTAACGAGCTGTTAAAGGATATGCTGCTACAAAAATCCGAGAAAAGATACCTTAAAAACGCTAAAGCAACGCGTTGTTCTACAGGACAATTCCACAGCACAAGTTGGTGCCAGTAGGCATTCCATCACTGACACAGGAACTAGAAATAGCTAGCATTGAAGATTTGTTCCAGAAACATTCTTGAGAAAATTGTTTTCCTGAAATACATAATCATGCTTATTTTTTTACATTCCAGCGTTTTTACTGGTTTGGTAGCCTTGACAGGAGGCATGAATCACAAACTTAAAAGTAGACAGCATTCTGCATTCCTTTTGGTGGAAAAGTCAGGCCTCAGTGATTTCTGAAGATAGAGCAGCATGAATATTGCTTGCTTGAGTTTCATTTATCTAAGAGRCAGCATAGGATACTTCTGCATTTAGAGCTAGCAGTGAAGAGTGGTAGTAGTGTGAAAATCATGCTCTTTGCTAGGTAGCATCTTGTCTTGGAAAAAAAAAATTCTTTGGTTTTAATGGAATATTTTGTGAAAAATGCCAGCAAATATGAGGGAGAATAATAGAACCAAGAAGCATTGCAGGAAGGTTAAGTTCATAGGAAAGTATACAATTCTACTATTTTTATTGAAAAAAAAAATATTTGTTACATATTTTCTAAAAGAAAGCCAATGTCAAAACATACTTTATCTGTGAAAACATTTTTTTTTCTGAGTATTCAGTATTCACGGTCAGTATCTGAACTGTTTTTTCACCTTACTTTCTTGATATTCTTTTCCTGAGTAGATGGCCTGTCAGACTGATTTTGGTTTGAAAAGAATTCTTTCTCATCATTAAACTAATTTGATTTGATAATAAAATTAATCACCAGGTAGAATCCAACATTCACTTTCTGCACACATATTGTCAAAACAGGCAAATAAAGAAGAATGTAAACATTTTCAGTGAAAATGGGGTATATTTTCTTGTAATGTTTTTGTTCCTCTGCTCTACAATATACTAACTGTAACAAAGTAGCAAAAAACTGACCAATACATATCCATTTATTTAGAAACAGCTACTTGGTGAAGACTTGAAGCAGATTTCACACATACCTTTAGCTGTTTAAGGGGATAGGGTTTGGATCTAGCCGCACTACAAGATCTCATCTTTAGTTCCAACTCAGGAAAGCAAATTTGTCATTATAGGCCTAGTTCCTACATTTTGCAATGGCAAAGTAATGCATGGCTTTGTTACCAGGGTTATTTGCATTTGGCAAGTATCTGAGCATTTTGGCTTCTACCACATGCCTCAGCCTCTCTGAAGTGTCATGTAACTTTATTAATATTTTGCATACACAGTTATTATTTTTAAGGAGACAATTGCAAAATGTCATCCCAAAGTAGCAGTTTCCCTGTGAGTCAGACTTTCTTCTTCCCTGTTAATTCACAACAGTATGAAGACTAGTACCATGGGTTTTGCCTTCCATTTTTTTATTTTGATGAGATAACTCTCCACCCGCTCTGCTCAGAAAAAGCTTGAATAGAGTAATGGTTCGGCTTTCAAAATGTAGAACACTCTGAGTTTTACACTTAACATTTAGATCACTGTTGTATAGAAAATACTAATGGTGACAGCACTGACAGGAAACAGCCTTTCCTAGCTGTAAATTCCTGGGTGATCCGCCTTGAGCTCAAACATAGTACGCACTTTCTAAATTAAGAATCAAAGTGTTCCATATTTCTGAGTACAAATATAAATTTCAGGAAAGCATTTATAAAATACTTCAAGTCTTTGAACAACAGCAGGACATCACAATTCATTTTGCAGTATTTTTTGGACTGGCCCATTAACGTTTCATACACAGTTAGACATGTATCTGATAAATATCCCTGCAAAACAGCACTTTTTTTTTTTAAACACTTTGCATATTAAAACAAAGATATAAGTAACATGGGGCAAACCAAAATATAAAATGCAAACACCTGTAAATTTTTAGGACATTGAATCTTAACAAAACTTCATCACAGAGCCAAGTATTTTCACACTGAATTTGAATTTACCAAATGGCTGGAGTCTTCAAAGTGGATGAAATCCAGTCACCAAATGCTGAAAGTTTCTAAAATTCAAATACTTATCTGAATTTGAAATATCTCTTGAGTTTATCTTTGTGCAGTAGAGATAAGTTATGTTGTGTTTGGTACACATCCATTAAACTAAGCAAACTTTAAAAATGTGCAGGCAATGTCAAGAATATTCAGACCAAAGAGTGTTTCTTGATATTTTAATTCTATATTTTGAAATAAGAAACAAAGCAATACACAATATGTCATTCTAACACATATTTTCAAGATTTGTTCTATTAGCTGCTTGTCAAGCCAAATTTTTCAGAATCACATTCTTGAGAAATAAAGCTCTTGAGGAGATCCATCACATATAATGATGTTACAGTTGCAGTGTCTAGTTAAAAAAAAAAAAAAAGAAAAAGAAAAAAAAGAATAGAACATAACAGACTTAAATGCTTATAAGAATGCTTATGCTTTTAAGATTTCTCTCATGTCTCACATGACCAACRTCTTCTTCATAAACCAGTTAGGGAAAAAGGATCTCAAATGTGAGCTTAATAGTTATCAAAGTTTCTTCATGAAAATGGAAGGATGTAATAAGTGGATATTCCCCYGGCATCTCTCTTGGGTCCATTCAATATTTTTACTACTAGCCTAAACATTCTATCAGAGAAGAGGCTGAACAGAACAAGTGAAGCCTGGGGCATTGCAAGTGCTCTGGAGAACATGAATGGGATTCAAAGTGATCTTGACAATCTGGAGATACGAGCTGAAAAATAAGATCCTTTTCAATACAGTTAAATGCAAGAACAGCACTCATCAATAATAAAGATATTGAAGGAGAAATTTATATAGGAAGGGATAGAGAAATTACAGTGGGTCACAAATCAAACCTGCATTAACAATGATATGCTGCTGCAAACAAAGGAATGCCAGTCTGAAATGCAAATAGCAGGCAAATTCACCCTTTTGCTCAACTCAGCACTGATAAGGCTGGAACTGGATTATTGTGCTTAGGTCAAAGACCACACTTAAGAAACTTATAAAGCAGTCAGAGACCATCCCAGAGACAGCAATAAAAATGATAGAAAGTTTGTAAAATATGAATTATGATAAAATATAGGAAAAAGTGGGATTTTAAGCCAAATGGACTGAGGGAAGCTTGATAACAGTCTTTCAGGCATGTAGAAGGCTACTTTGTCTGTCTACAGAAGAAATATGTCAGTCTGAAATTTCAGCCAAAAGATTCAAGTTATGCATTCAGGAAAAATGTATAACGCAAGGATCATGAAGCAGCAGGAGAGTCTAACGGAGGTGTTGTGTGTCCATACTGAAGACTTCAAGGCAGCGGACAAGCAACTTTTGTGATTGCCTTAAAGCTTGCTGCTTTTGCCAATGGTGCAACAGCTGGAYTAGGTGCCTTCTTTACATACCTCCCAACTCTGTGATTCTCTGGTTTTGGTATGCATTTCATCTTTTTTATTCAAAGCCCTGAAGGTCACGACATATGCTGAACTCTAAAAAAATAAGCTTCTCTTTCTTCTACTTTCACTTTTTTTAATAAAGGTAAGAGGTGAATTATTATTGTTCTCTCCAAAAATCATTGTTTTACTGAAACGCCAACTTCCAGAAACCTCAAGGCTCAAGCCTATGAGATATGAACATTCTGGACCTTATTCAGACAAATAATGAGGTGGAAGAACAGCCACGCTTGAAGGAACTGTGTCARTATTTGACAGACAGTTAAGAAGGCTCAACATCTTGTAAGGCTGTCATCAGTGTGGTTCAGGAGACTGAACTGCATACATTTAATTCAGATAGACTGAAGACACAAAACTGAATCTTGAATACTGTTATAAATATCTCAAAAAATGAGATGAGTCTGTCATGTACTTTACAGCTTCAAATAATTGGTACATTTCAAACTGAAAGGGCAAGAATGATGCAAGCAACCACAAGAACTAAGAAAGAATTTTTCTTATATTGTGAACAGTGGCGTTCATTTACTATGGAGACGATTAAAAAGACGTATTATAGGGAAAAATGCTTTCTTTTTCTTTAAAAAAAAGAAAAAAAAAATAGACCCTTTTTTTGGTCAAATTTCCATCCACAGTTCATTTGGAAGTATTGAAGGGAATGGTTCAAAGGCATAAAACATCTTTACAATGTCAAGCCATGCCAAGCCAACATGCGTATTGTTCAAGAAGTCATGGTGAATGAAATCCCAAGTATGCACTGTGGGCAGAGAGTTTGCCAACAATCTTGATTTGCAAAAGAATTACCTCAGCATTTTGTTTGGTTTCAATATTAACATTGTTTAAAAAAAAAAGTCAGCCAGTTACATAGGGGCTGGCTGCAAGCCAGGTATGAAACGGTGATGAAGAGGACCATTAATGAAAAATGCCAAGCCCTGAGTTTCATGTCATTAATATTTATGACACATCGTGAAGAGTCTTATTTAGATGACACTTTGTGTGTGGGTTGGGGTGGACGAAGAGACGGATGGTAGAGGAGGAGAATTATGGTATTTATGCTAAAGCGTCAAAGAGTCTTGACAAGGAAAAAAACTCTTTAAAGACACAGGGTAGTAATAATTAGTCTAATGTTTGGATAGTTACACTCTTGGTGACCTCTGATTTTAATAGCCTAAAATTGTACAAACTGACTATCTTGTCAAACTGCCAAGTGGAATGCATTTGGATGGGTATATGGAAACCAAATATAATTCTTAACTATCATTTATTATTTTGGGCAAAGTGCCTACAGTGGACTGAACCTCAAATATTTATTTCACTTCAGCCTGGTGCCCTGAAACTATGTTGTATTTTCAGGCAGACAATATGCTTTTTTTAACAGCAAAATAATTCCTACTGGGGACTGCTGAAGTCATAAAATAACTGATCTGCTCCCTTTGCGGAATACTCTGGCAAGAAACTGAGCCCCGCCACTGAATACTGCACCCTAGGCCCTCCTAGGTCACACGAATTTCTCACTCAAAGCTTTTGTGAACAATATTTTTTCTATGCATATTAGATTTAATAATAAGTCTCTCCATGAATTATAGCACAACTCTATAACATTAGTGCAGTCTGCCCTGGAAATCATACTGCTCTGCATTTTGTAACACAAACACAGCAGGTCACTTTCGTATTTTTATACAATTCACATAGATTTGTATGAACTATGCAGCTGGGCCTCAGTTCTCTGTTTTTAATTCCAATTGTCTCCTTCTCTTGACATAAATAGTCTGTTTTATGTCATAACTTAATTCCAAAAAACTGCTGTGTTTTTTCAATTTATGTTGTTATGTCAAGAAATAAATCGAGTCCACTATACACATCATACTTTTCACACAATTGTGTAGCACGCCCATTGCTTACGTAAAATTAAAGTATTGTTTAAAAAAAACCCCAAAAAAACTTGGGAGGGAGCTGCTATAAGATATTCACTTTTTAAAAAGCAGCAGTTCCTCAGAGATTTTTTTTTTCAATAATGACATTACATTGGCTCCAAAGAAAAATCTGCATTTCAAAACAGAGGGGACCACCTACTAAAATAAGATTTACAATTTTATATGAACGAATTAGCATACTTGTAGCACTAAAATGCAAAATTAAATAATATAGGAATTAACTGTTGAAAAGAGACCACTACTGAGTGCTAATACAAACTTGCTGGCATACTCTGCTACCCAGAAGAAAAATGGATCAGCTTTGAAATCACTGTCTCCTGTTCCTATTTGCAGAAGGTCAGCTGCAACAGGAATCTAGAATCTCTTTAAGGAATGATGAATGAATGACTGGGTATACCTTCTAAAATCATGTTAGTACTGCTCTACTACTATATCCACCTGTAATATCCAGTAGCACCCAGAAGTAAAGAATGGATAAATGAAATAACAAAACTAAGCTAAAGCTAACTAAGTGATTAGTTTCTTACCGACTTTAAACTGATAATCAGTATAACATYGTGGCAAAACATTTCTCACAACTACTAAGTTTTCGTTAGCTGTTTTTTGTTTCCCCCTGCATCATTAAATAGGAAAGTTTTTGCAAAGCACATAGTGTGAACGATGTGGCTATCATGGCAGTGATGTTCAAGAGAATTCTATTGTATGGAGGCTGGGCTACAATGGTGTCAGCAGCTCCTAAAAGTCTGCAAGGAGTCCCTAGGACTGAGCTTGTTACACTTCACAGCTGTGCTGGTCACCTGTGGCTCAAGTATCCATAATACGAGTGACATAAGAGAAAACTGAGGAACAGCAGAAGAGGTCTAAGTTTGATGTGACAGGAGCCACAGAGACACAAGGACAGGAAATGACAGACAGCAAACAGGTAACCAAGCTACAGATGTCTGACTCTAAGCAGACATCTACCTATATGTGTGCTCAAGTTGCAATATACACAATAGACAGAGGCAGCTCTGCCCAGTAAATCCTAGTATGACATGCTTACAAAGTAGTTCTATTTATCAATAGATATCTCCATAAAGTCCTTCCAGCCTGAAGTTATATTTAAAGCCTGTGGCACTCAGTGTTGAAACAGACTTTATGCTTGGACTTTCATTTTTTCTACATCCTTAGGTTGTGCTYTTACTCTAGTTCCCACTGTGCATGCAGCAGATATTCTCTGAATATTCTACAGTGGCATCAAGGTCTTCTTGTGCTAATGAGGTCATTATAATTCTATGCTCAGAAATTTCCACAAATCACTTACATTTTTTCCCTTTCAAGGCACATTGCTTGCATTAAGCAACAAATGAATATTACATGTAATTTTATTACGCCTTTACTGAGTTTGCTTAGATGGCTGACATTCCTTATATTGCTTTTTAGTCAGGGCTAACCTAAATAGGTTATCATATTCCACCTTATGATAATTTTCTGGCCTTGCCCCTTTATTCTTAACTACTGTTTCATTCAATTTGTCAAGAACACATGTAAGACTAAATTATTCGAGAAAACATCCAAAATTTTTATACTTATCAGTATCAACCAGTATTTGGACCATCGGATTGCTCTCCTTTCTTGCTAATTTAAATTAAAAAGGAAATTTATTCCATAACCTGGGATACAGCACTGTGCTTTAATATAATGYAAAAGAGCCAACACATACTTCTGTATTCAATGAAGTGATATGCTGCTATTTTGGCAGTCTAGCTTTAATTAGAACAACTCCCAAATTCCTAAAGCTTTTTTCATAATTTYTTAAGGCCAAAACTTTCAATGTTGTCAAGAAAAGGTACACATCTCCAACACTCCCAGCAATTAGAAATGACTGATCTCAAAATACTAACACAACATCTGGGAACAAGAACTTTACAAGATCTTTTCTTGGTGAGATACTGGTTTTGAGCACCTTTTTGAAATAAATGCTGATCTGCAGAGGCCCATTTTGTGAAATGTATTTATTACTTATACGCACACTCAACATCTTGAAAAGACCCATTCCAGATCTGACTTTTACACATTTGCCAGTTCTATCTTATGGTTCATATTAACAAATTCATAATTGCTGTTTTTTGTGTTAAAAGAAACATTATTTAAAGGAAAAAAAAATCTTAGATAATATGGTCATATTCTTGAATCACTGTTAGGATACAAGGATGGCTAGTAGGATAGTTCAATATTTATGTATTACAGCAGCATAAGCGTTTAATTTTTACTCAGTGTTTTGTACTGCAATACTAAGATTATTGTGTCKTTGTTTATTACCTCTATGCAATGTATACATGTATGTTTTGATAGGATTAATCACTTAGTCAAGTTACTACATTCACATAATTGCATCAATAAATTGACCATTTCAGTGAGGCTGATTTCAGACATAAAATTCCTTGGTATTTCCTCAGATTTCTGAGGACAAAGCCTTTGATTGCATGCCTAAATAGGTGCAGCACCTAAAGAGACCCCAACTGTTCAACTCCACTGATTTCAGCGGCTCTGGTAACAGTGCTTCCCCCAAACAAGTACTTATTTCAGATAATAAAGACCCTGACTCTGAAGTGCTCTGCATCTCTAGGGAGGTACTGAGACCCTTCAGCTGCCCTTTTAGTTAACAGGAGTTGTGGATGCTCAGTTTCTCATAACTGAGCTATAAATGCCTAACAGTTAATTGCATAAACTCAAGGATAAGAAAACATTTGCCATACAGTAACAGCAAACACCATCTGGTATCGGATCACAGTACTGGGCTTTACTAGAACAAATGAAGCATAAGTGACATTAGGCATAGATGCAAAGGGAAAAAAACAAAAGGTATTTACACTTGTTACTTTGCCCTTAAACAATTTAGAGCAGCTATAATGAAAAGTTTGCCTACAAAAACATTCATTATAATAATTTCWTCTTTCTTATTTCCTTGCTATCTTTTCAGAATCATATGACTTTCTGCTAGCCAAGTTCTTAAAGATAACCAAACTAGTTATGAAATAAATTATCATTCRTTACTTCTGACCTTATGTTTCTTTTTCACTATTTTTGCTTTTTTTTGTTAGTGCTGCTAGCACTAGCCCTACTGACCATCAGTTATTGCTGATAACTAAAGTTAGGGTTATAAGAGAGAGAGAAAACCCTAGGCCCTATTAGCACTGGGGCACAAAGTAGCATGCTGAAAGAAATGTGGCGCTACATCAACATGGCTTCTAGGAGAACACTGATGTCCAAACAGCACATAGTCAAATAGCCTGAGCCTTTGGACATTCCTGAGATATGGCTGAGATTGAGGGTTAGGGTTAGGGTTAAGAAAAGGAGAAAGCCTAGGGCCCCATGAGAAATGCGGCTGGAGGCGGCATGCAAAAAGAAATGTGGGGCTATATCTGGGTTGCATGTAGGACAACACTGGTCATTCAGCTAGTACTAGCCCTATTGATCCTCAGTTATTACTGAAAACTAGGGTTAGACTTAGGGTTTAGAAAAGGAGAAAGTCTAAACCCCATGGGACTACAGGCAGCAAGCAAAAAGAAATGTGGGGCTATATATCCACATTGCTTCTAAGACAACACTGGCCATTCAGCTAGCACTAGGCCTAATGCCCTTCAATAATTGCTGACAAMTAGGGTTAGGGTTAGGGTTAAGAGAGAGAGGAAGCCTAGAGCCCGATGAATACTGGGGCAGAAAGTGGCAGGCCAAAAGAAATGTGGAGCTACATMCACATGGATTCTAGCACAACAATCCCGTTCAGACAGCACTTGGCCTAACAGCCTTAGCTTCTGGACACACCTGACATTTGGCCGACAGCTTAGGCATAGGTTTAGGTTTAGGGTTAAGAAAAGGAGAAAGTCTAGAGCCCTATGGGGTATGGGGCTTCAGGTAGCATGCAAAAATCAATGCAGGGCTATATACACATTGCYTCTAGGACAACACTGGTCTTTCAACTAGCACTAATCCTATTGGTCCTCAGTTACTGCTGAAAACTAGGGTTAAGTTTAAGAAAACGAGAAAGCCTAGAGCCCCATGTGCACTGGGGCAGAAAGTGAGGTGTTCAAAATAAATGACATGAGAATAAAAAATAAGCAAAGAGCAAATAATTCAAACATTTTTGCCTCAAAAGAACAATTTCTTTTTTCAGTCTCACATTTAAAATCTGCCTTACATTTCCTATTATAATATTTTATGGCACAATACCTGAAAATGCAGACTTATGGAAGTAGATTACAATTTGATTAATATTATTGTTTACCATCAGAAGCTCCAGATTAATAAGCAAAATCACAGTAYTATCCAGTAAATGCAAAACTGTAAAATCTTAGCTACTAGTAGTGTTATAAAGCACACTGGAATTAATCTAAGACACTTTTTCTGGATGAAAGAAGTAATCTTCATGCACAGGTATCCTTGTTGTTTACATATCTCTCTGTAAAAATTATATCACCAAAATATAAAGTTGTTAAGGTAAGTGTTAGATTTCTTCAGAGGGAGTCTTATCTCTGGATGATACCAGCTTATTTCTCCAAAACATAATTATCCTGTGGGAGTCTTATGAACTTTAAAGGCTGTAATTTTTGCTTCAGAATGCCTAAGATTGTACTGAACTGCAGGTATTTTGAAAACAAAATTAAATCTCCATACAAGGTTAAAAATATTCAGTAAGCCTTCCACATCAGACTGCAGATGCAGAATGCTACTAAGCTATTAATACGGTCACTATATTTCTCAGGAACAAAATATAAACATTGAGTTAGAACACTTAATATAAGTTTGCAAAGTACTTTTTTTTCCTTTCTGGTCATGGTTATGAGAAAGTGTTTGTTTGAATGTGGAGGAAAATGAATAGATTCCCCAGACGCCTCTCCTTTGCCAGCAAATATTGTGCTTACTGTACATTGCGTAACATGTGGTGCAAAAGGAAAAAAAGAGATTCTCTTGTTTGTTTGTCTGTTTGTTTTCCTTTTCCTATAAATGAACACTCAGGCCACTAATCAGTTTCTAGTAACTTCCGTAGGGACAGGTTTAGTCTCAAGGAACCATCAGAAAAGTCTCCAGCCTAAATCCTGCGCTCTCTGGTACTGGCATTAATTCCAAATAAATTTCCAACCATTTAAACACAAGTGCTGACAAAGCCTGGGGTATTCAGCGGAACTGCATCGAGATAAAAGCTCTTGATACGGCAGTTTAGTTGAGCAAAGCAAACATTTGGTGTTCAGAGACCCAGGAGCACAGTGTGACAGCCTCACATGGGGAGGACACTGCAGCAACCTCACCCAGGCACTGGGTCCCCAAGAGACTCTGTGATGGCAACATGCTCCAGAGCCAGAGGCTACGTACCACATGTGAGTGAAACCACAGCTAACAGGATAACACACGCTTAGATAGACAGCATGGATATGCTGCCTCCAACTTTCTTCTTTCAGTGAATCTTTCTAGTTACTAGTAATTAAGCCCACCTGGAGGCTGTTTGGCAGTTTGTGAGAAGAAAGAGGTTTTTATTCCAATCACTTTCCAGTAGAAAGTGTTAACATAAGAAAGTCATTACGACTTTCATTAATGGCAAAAGTGCAGTGTCCTAAGAGAGCTAAGGGAAATAAATCTAGGACTATTATATCTACTAGTCCTATCTASGACTAGCAAATCTAAGCTCAGCCAAATCTACAATGTTGTTTGAAGAGTGTGCCATACAGTGTTCTGTGTAGTCCAGGATCTCAGGCCTAACAGTAACAGAGTTAGTGCCTTTCATAGGCTCTTAAGAAGTCTTGCAGACAAATGATGGCTTCTTTCCTTTGCTTCTGGCATAGGTAATCCATGATTTGTTGTAGATTCATCACTTTCCACCAGACTCACAGAGAATATGGTGATGGACTTGAGAGTCTGATAAAGACTGTTGTAAGATTACTCCATGTATCCCTTTGCAGTGCATTTCCATTGCCTGTGTGTGTGTCAAATATCTGTGAATGCTTCAGCCAAAACTGTGGCTAGAAGCTACCGTGTGTAAGAGAAAGTGCTGGTGCTGCGGACARCACAGCTGTATGGCTGGAGTGGCTCGCCTGCCCGCAGAGCTCACCCCTTGCCAGCAGGGACAGCAGGAGCTGGAAGGGATTTCTAGGAGACATTGCCAGGCAGAGACCAGGGCACACTTCAAAGGCTTTTTTTTTTTTTTTTGCTTTCACTCCTCTGCTTTTGCGCAGTGCTCTGATTGCTTCAGCTATTTCACTTCTTTAATCCAATAAACACCAATGAAACAGCTACTATCCTCCTAGCACTGACTTTTTAATAATTTCTTTAGGCACTGATTTTACACTCTGATAGTTTGCCAGGGTCAGCTAGCACAGATTACAGAGCCACCTTCCTGTATTAGCACCCAAGGACCAATGTAGAATGTTTCTATCGTCCTTTGTCGGCAGTGAAAACCAACAAGGTCTGCAATACAACCAGCTTTCTTGTCATCAATTACATCCTGTACTACAGGGAACATTACTGTTGATTACAGAAATGTTTTTAACCTTAACGGGTTCTTTAAGCTGTTTTGTTTCTCTGCATTATATTTAGTTTGATGACTAGTCTGCTCTATTTATGAATAAAATATCGGTTATATTTTTTTCTCTCTTTTTTTTGAATATAAACAGATTAACGCAAACACAAATTGTATTTTTTTGTCAGAAAGAAAGCATGAATAAAACTATTTCTCATTCTTTTGAAGTTTTCTTCTGTGTTCACAGCTTTTTATTTGAGCTTTGTGAATGCTCAGGTGCACAAAATGCGTTGGCATGAACAGTACACAAAGCGAACTTCGGGCTTGTAACAGAGATTTGCTATCTCTGAATTAGACTCTTGATGGAATAAAACACATTTTGGCAGGCTCAGAGTTGCTTTCTAAAGGTCAAGTCATTCAGTCACGAACAAAAACAACGCTATGCACAAACACAAAACACAAAAGCTCAATCCATGTCCCAAAGACCTCACAGTCTAAGCAGCACAGTACATGGGCACAGTATATTGTGAGATTCTAAAGCCTGGCAGTATTAATGGTCAGACCCTGATGACACTCTACTAATACAAGCTTGCTTTTCTAAACACTATGAAGAAAGAAGGGTTTTCTGAGGGTGAATCAAATAAGATAGAATATGGTGCTTCTGCTCTAGTGTTAGATATTATCAAGCCCCAGTGATGATAAGAGCAYAAATATCAGTAGGATTAAACTGTCAAGTGCTGTTGAATCAAGGACATGTGACGAAATACGAAAGACAAACTCACTGCCTAGAACTTAGCCGGCAAGCGCTGCTAGACTCACTATCTTTGCAGCCAATCACATCCTGTGACACATTTCATTTTTTCAGAGGAGCTCATAATACTACTGCAGCAGCAAGAGCATCACATGTACTTCTSTTTTCCACATAACGTCCTTGCTCTGGATAGTTTAAGTAAAAATGAAATGCTTTTTCTTCAATTTTTTAAAAAGTGACCTGACTTTGTATACAGAAGGAAGGAATATCAGACACAGGCAGTAGCTTACACACAGCTGGAAAGAGTTTTAGGCTCATGAAGAGTCTCCCTGGCATTCCAAATTGGAACAAACAGCTTAGCAGACATATACGCTTACTTCTGTATCACTACGCATGTGTATCTAGTTCTTTCTGGCAGCTTTGTTTTCACAGTCTCATTCCACCTCAGAGCTAAAATCCACACTGCAGGCCTAAAAGCGGGGCACGGCAACATCTGACATGCAGGTGCATATCCATTGGATATGACGCTTTTTTTCAAAAAAAAGATGAACAATACAGCTTAAATTTTCATGTCCTATCAAAGTAAATACAGACCCAAATTCTAAGTGAAAAATCCTAGATAGTTCTGCCATATTTAGCTGGTTCCTGTAATACAGAGTTTTATAGGAGTATCTACACACACATATACAGGACTATCTGTATGACACTAGTGACAACTAGTGTCATCTTCACAGATACAATGGGAGGACCGAATTATAGAAAAGCTTTTAAGAGATACAAAGGGCAGTCAGGTTCTAATAGAAATGTTTTTATTTTGTAATTTGTATTGGTTTTACAGCAGCATGGGAAAGTCCATAAATGCTAAATGCTGCAATCAGGCACGAGCCCTGCGTCAGCAATCCAACAGGCTGCAAWCTCCTTGTGCTGACTGGTAACCAGCAACCCGAGAACACAAGGTGGGAAAAAATAGCCAAATCCAGGCCTGGTGGCTCTAAGATCACTCTCTATTTTCCCARGAAATACCCAGAGAGCGGCATGTGCTCTCAGTTTCTACATCTTTGGGAAGGCAGGTTGGTGCTCAATCAAGCTATTCAAAGAGAGAGTCTAAAGATCCTCTTTACTGATTTGCTCTAAAGTAGTTTCCTGTTTTCACTTAGCAGGTAGAAAACTAGTATCAAAAGGTTTTGTAGGCTTCAGATTCTCAGGTCAGCCTAACCTTAAAAAAATGATGAGGCAGCATGAACAGCCACTGTGGGAACGTGTCTTCATCAGATTGCAGCTGATTTGGGATCAGCAATGGTAGGTTGTGAATAGACTCATTCAGACTCCCTTGGCTGAACAGATGTCTACAGCACAGTTGTCTTGAGGGATGGGCATGAAAACTGAAGGAGAAAATGAAAGGATCCCAAGTATGGCATGCCCTCCAAGAAAATMAAATGGGATCCAGAAATAGACATACATTCATGTGGAACAACCTCTTTCCAATTTGACTGTTCTTGTACATTTTGTTCTTGAGTATAGTTAAAATGCCACACAAGCCAAATATATTCATTTATCAGTGCTGCAATTAGACCTAGTTACAAACTAATCTCTTACACTCTTGCCTTGCTTCTTCAGAGCAGCAAAGATTTAGTGGGTTTTAGGTCATATTTTCAAGCTAATGCATAAGTAATCTTGCTATTTGCAATGTTTACTGATTATTTTTCATTGCTATGGGGCTGAAAAATTGAAAGTTGATCTTTCAAAAACACAAATTAACACTTTTCTTAATTACCAAAATATCTGTGCATTCCTAAAATAGCCTGAAAAAAAATGTTATGCCTACTTCATAATAATTCAGTCATATATTGTGCATTTACTTGTAGACTCTGTATTGGATTCAGTCCAAACCTGCATTTCTCCTAATACTTCCATAAATGAAAAAAAAAGTGAATATCTGATGATGCACCCACCCAAGCAAGAGAGCTATTTGTAGTACAGCTTTCAGTACACAGAAGCCCTGATACCGATTGTGGGTTTTAGGAAAATATAGTCATGAATTTTGTCCTAATTATTATTTCAGAATCAGCGATGCACACAGCACACAATGGTTTTACTCATAAGAAAAGTCAGACCACAGCTTTACTAAAGTATGTTTGCTCCTAATGAGTTAAAAACAGTTAATTTATTCAGCTAAGTACTGAGCAAGTTTGGYCAAAGGCATCCCTCACCCTGCAAAAATGTCTTCCACCTAGATTACTACCAAATGTTCAACAGTTTATTTGTTTTAGGATCTCTGCAAGATCAAGTCTCTTATTACTTTAAGTAAACAATRTCAATTAAATACTGTAATTTTAAATTCAGAAAATGCTTTTAAGCTCTGGCAGTAGTCTAAATTATTACTTATTCCTATCTTAGGGAAACTTCATCGTGATGCAAATTGTCTGCCCACTATAGACAATGTATAGCAGATGCTTCACAGAGTTTCCAGTGCAATGACTTAACAGCTGTCCCACTCTCTATGGTAAGATGGAAAGCAATGAAAGCAACATCATATGCACTTCTGTGATTGTTATATCCTTGGTTAGGAAGATTTCAAACTGATAATAACAAGCAGTACTAAGAAAGACTGAGCTACCAGGCACCACTGCAACGTTCCTCATAGGCTCCGTCAAAGCAGAGATTCATGTGGTCACTACTAAGATTCCGAAATGTTAGAAAGTAAAAAATTATCTGTTAGGTGGCCCTAAACCTCAGAAAGATAAAATTACAAAGAACCAAGCTAATAAAGTTCTCTTGAAATGCCAGCAAGCTGCAGAAGACAGAGACACAAGCATTGTTCTGTTATTTAATAAGGAATTCTGTTATATAATAAGGAAATCACAGATCACTTTGCCTGACATCAATGTCAGGAAAACTGATGAAAAGGTTGGTACAGGAAGTATTCAGTGTACAATTAAAGGATGATAGCACAATTAATGCCAATCAACATAGTTAGATAATAAATGGGCTTTGTCAGAAAAAAAAAGTCTATTTTCTCTTGAAATATAAACTAACTAAGATCCCTTAGTAAGGTCTCGTCTATGGTTCCTCATCAAAGAACAAAGAAATGGATCTCATATCCAAGAAGGAAGACAATATTCTAAAAAGCAGTGCCTCTGTATGGTAATAAGAGCTCAAGTGCACACAAGTCCTTAGAGCAATAATATGAGTAACAGCAAACGCTATTCTTATTGTGCAAGATGGGAGAYGTCAGGAGTTTTTTGTGCTACTACTGCTCTTTGTGACTTCAGAGAGACCATTAGCAAGAATATGTGCCAATACAAGCATCTGCAACAAAGCAGGGCCTGGCATTATGCTAACATTTCGAGATGAACACAGTCTTAAGAAACTTCTATTTTTAAGCTAGTATATATGAGAGAAACTTAAGAGAGAAATACAGTTAGGAATACATAAAYGGGATAGTAGATAGTATTTTAACCTAGCTGGAAAAAAAAAGCATAACATGTTACTTCCCCAACTATTTAAGACACAGAAACGCAAAGGTAGAACAGCAGAAACATGGAAAATTAACTATATGAACTACCTACTCAGGGATGTGGAAGACCCGAGCCTCTATATAAAAACAGATATCGTTCCAGTATCTTGCATTAATGCTAAATTGCTGATGCGGTTCCTTGACCTGCTATTTGGGAAAACATGGTAAGATCACCATCATGGTAATATATTTCAAAGTCCTGTGGACTTACTTCCTACTTTCCGCTGCAAGAGAAGGACCCCACATTCCTATCACAGCATGCTATGTTACACAAGTGCTCCAAGCTGTACACTTTACCGTCCACTATGTCTACACTGGTCAAATCTTGAAGTGATTTTGATGTGTATCTCAGTCTGTTCTGCGGACAATGGCACATGGCTGCTGCAAAAGATGAAATGAAGCAGCATAATAAACACAAAAGAGAAGAATAGTACAGAGCTGCATGATGGTAGGAAAGACACCTTTAGCTACACATTAGGGCAACTCTTTGTAAGTCAGTTGAGCATGGCAAGCAAGACTGAAGTTGTGGATTGAACTAAATCCTGAATCCAACAACACGGGTGAWATCTGTTCTGTGACTCCAGTGGAACCAGRATTCTCTTCCTCATATATGTTTGAGCAATAAAATCCTGAAACAGCATGGTTCAACTTGCAAGGATATATGCTTAAAAAACCTCTGACTAATCTTTGATTTATAGAGACCACAACTGTGTTATTTTCACGCTGTGTCTCCCCACCGCCAACAAGTATAATCATAAGGAAAAAAAAAAAAAGCTTTGCATTTTGGCTTACTAATTATCTATAAATCTAAATGCAAAATAAGCATACATTTGCAATCACATTATTAATATACTAGTAGGTACAGCTGCTAATTAAAAATGACTAATTAGCCAGTTGTTGCTAAAAGGCTGATTATAAATATGCTATGTATCATATCAKTAAAAAAAATTAGTTATACACTTAGAATGGCCTAAAATGAAATGTGGCCTGCACAAATCACCTGCTTTCCTACTTGCTTCCTATTTGTATTTGGTGAAATATATACATGCTAAAAGATGAAACACATTGATCACAGCTGCAATTTTCAATATATCAGAAGCTCAGAGTGCCTGCTGGATGCAAATGGAAKGGATTGTATGGGCAAACATTTAGAGGGGGTTATAGGGAACTGTAGCCTTCCCATGTGAACCAGGCAATGCACCACATTTTCTATCATTCCACTTGACCTAATCATGGCCTAATCTCCCTGTTCCACTGTTTCACTGAGGGCTGTGCCTCTGTGTTCAGTGAGGATGTGATTCTGACATGCAAACACCAGAAATTCTTGCTAACTTAACCAGAAATCATGCTGACAAGTCCATTTACAACTACACTTTCCTACRTTGTACCAAACTACAGGCCAGGTCTGTGACCTTCAAAAAATTTGTAGGTGACCATARGTTTGGTGGGACTGAGGACAGACAGGAGGACATGGGCATAACTCAAAGTGATCTTAACAAGCTAGAGAAATGGACTGTGAAGCACAGGATGAAATTCAAAAGGGATGCAAGAAATTTCAAGGTGGAAGTAAGCAGGTGCACAGGAAATGCCTCGGCAGTTGGCAACTATTTAGGAAAATGGATTACAGAGTCTTAGTGGATCACCACGTGAGTCTACAATAGCAGGCTATTGCCAGAAAAGTACCCAAAGAACACTTTGTATTTGCAAAAGCAGGAATACAGCTTGCAAGGTACACAAATAACCCTTCCATTTTATTCAGTACTCATACGTATTCAAATAGATTACTTGATCTTAGCCTGGTGTGACATAGGACTGACAAAAACAATCCATGAAAAGTTCAAAGTGAGTAACACTCATCAGAGGGCTTGAAAACATGACCTGGGGAAGGATCAACAGAATTGGCATCATTTAGCTTAAAGGAAAGAAGACTGAGAAAGGCAGACATCAATCTTCAAATTTATCCTGAGACTTCCAATAGAAAGAAGAAAAGGTTAAAATTTGAGTATTAATGACGAACAAACATATTAAATGTAAATATGCTAAACTCRAATTCTAAGTTACATGTTCAGGAGCTGAAGTTGGACAGTATTTTCCAGAGAAAACTCTGCATTACAAACAACTTCAAAAAGCTGTTGCTTTCCTGAGGTCAAGAATAAGGTTGCACAGTAGTTTGATTGAAGCAAATCCTCAATCACATTCAAATAAAAATAGGAGGAAGCTACTATTTTACATGGCTTCCTGTAGGACACATGAAATGCTATCCCAAAGGAGAAGGTACGTTATGCAATGAGGGAGCAGCTCTGCAAAACTGTTTTATTTGGATAGCATTTCCAGTAATTCTTTGGACAGGACTGAGAAAAAAAAAAACCAAAAAAACCTCATGAGGACATCCTCACGATTTAGTATTTTCGTCACTAAAGTAACAATTAGATTTTAAATGAACCAGATTTTGATTATTTTACCCTCTTTGTGTAACAAACGATGGAAAGGAAATGGAAACGTGCTTTATTACCAATAGGACTCTTCTACTGTGTGAATGTTTGCATGGGTGTACAGAATCGCTGGCTAGTAAAGTATCAGAATAGTTTCCTCTACCTTATCATATTGTAGTCTCACTGGCAACATAGTGTGGCCCTAAACTTGTTTTAGGAGCCAAAATGGACTGACTGTTTTCCAGATTTAAGGGATGGTAGAAAGACAGCCAATTTCCACTCCTCAGTAGTGGTAAATGCTGCTCCGATTCATCTAATGAGTAAGACAAAAAGTCAGACATGGTCACATTTGAAATGTTATTTTCTTTTCCTTTAAAGGGAAACCATATAGAAATGAATTACTATTTCAAAAAACCTATATATAAGTAATTATAGTTATAGGCTGTCTTCAAGCATAAAATTATTTAAATACGTTTTCTTTGACAATTAGAACATATTTGTTCTAATTTTCTAACTTTGTTCTAATATGAAACAATTTTCCATATTTGTTCTAATTAATGACCATGTGTTATCAGCATCTCTGCTTCATATGGCTTGGACATTCCAAAAACCCACATTCTTTTCTCTGAACAATACAATGTTTGGAAAAAACACAAAAACAAAAGACTTCAACTAAAAAGCTTTACTAACAGTCCTAATACAGACTGGCTCGTCTATAGCTGGAAAAGCATTCTGCCTTCTATAATGGGCCCTCAAGCACCCTGCTGGGCCACAAATAACTCTTAAATTTGAACTGGACTTATGTGTATGTCATTAGCACAAATCCTTTTCAACTTCCCAGCTACTGCACATCAATTCTGTCATCTGAACTCTGGATTCAAACTRGAAACCTGGGTGTGAGCTTTTTCAGAGTGTTTTGCAAGCCAAAATTATGGAAGGCTTTTTCCACTTTYAGTATTCACTTCTTTGTTATGATTGGCCTTCATCCTCTCCTGTCACCTTAAAAATCAAAACAGTATGTTCATTATTATTCATGGAAATTCATAGGATACACAGAAAGTATCCCTTTTTTCCCCCAGCTGTTCCATTGGTGTTTCTTTTGGGAAARACTATGCTATTCTTTGCTTGGACAGCAGTCTTTCAAACCGATGCTTTACTATTGAACTCACAGGAAGATAATCTTCTGTGCTGGTTTCAGTGATTCTTATCTGCAGGCTAAAGAATGTCTTTGCTGTCAATTCTGGGCAAACACAGTGTTGTTGCACTGCATAACTTGCCCCTYCTCTGAGAAACTACCCTGTGTATACTCTGCAGGCTAGGCACGCATCCATGGTACAGGTAGCTTCACTGTACTTTTCAGGTGCCTTATGGCATTAAGCACAGGGACACCATATGTCTACTTCTTCCTAGCCTAGTATTTAATACTCCATTTTTCAGTGCTCAGTACAGTACATGTCTGTTCTTGACTGGAGCTTACTGAATGTTACYACAGTAGAAATGCTAATTCCTATTAGTGCTACTCCTAATTACATGAAATGAGACGGTATGTATTGCAGCTGACATAATTTCATTGACCATTACCTTGTTACTCTCCTATGAGACAGAGAAGATCCTATCCTGCTCTTTAAATACTAGCCATCAAATTATACATTTGTATTCATTTTTTTTGCGCACAATCTCTTTCTGTCTCTTTACAGAAGAAACTTTTCTCTTGCTCTGAGAGACTCTTGCTCATTCTTATTTTTTCTCTCTTGAGCTCCCCTGACAATTCTGCAGTAACTTTTTGAGGTTAGATGAGCACTAGTGTGTTCCACAAGACCATCCAGGGAAAGCCATTTTACACATTTATAAAATCTGCCTTTTATAACTGCATATTTTGCTATGTTGTATTTCTTATACATTCTAACATAATGTTATTTTCCAGCTGATGTGTCTAGCCCAGAAGGTGTTATTCTATGTCTAGCATAGCTCAAGACCCCTTTCCTGAAATGAAAGTCAATTTAGAGGTCTATGGGTTAATGCTGATCTATTTTCTTCTAACAGACAATACTTTCCAGGTTTTGACACTGAACATGCACTTTATTTTTTGCCATGTTTATGCGGTTTGTTTGAGCATTCTGAATTTCTCTGTTGACAGACTTCTCTTTGCTTTCATTAGTGATTTGAATCCCGTATCATGTCCTACTGATTTATATTTTATCTTCTCGTTTTGCTTGTGTGTCATCATTTTATAATAGAATTACATTCATGTAGAAGTTCCCATTTTATGTGCCTCAAATGACAGAGAAATTTGCAAGGATGCACAAGTTGCAAGGATGTCTTCTTTACTTAAAGCTCACCACCTTGCACACACTGCAGGGGACTAAGGGATGCAGARAGCATTATATAAATCTATATTTTTCATATAGGAGATCATACAGGAGATACAGAACATTCATACAGAGGATCATACAGAAGGTTCATTCTGAAGACTCATACAGTCTCTTTTCACAGGATCATGCTGCTATTTGTCATTTGTGTCTTCACTTCAAAGATATTGTGAAGGCAAAGGATGCATGTCATTGGTTATACTTTGTAGAAGGTCTTTTGTGATTGGAAATTAKAAATCATTGAAAATGTGTGTATATATGAGAACAGGAAGGACAATACATGAAAGTGATGCTCAGCCTTAATCCATATTTTCAAAACTGGCTGTCTCACGTCAGAGAAAATAAGAACTGTTGACTYTGGAGCAACTTCAAAGTCAAGTGTGTTAAGCAAATGCCCAAAACGGCTGTAAAAGCCTGACAGTGGACATGAAGGAAGCAAATCCCAGAGCTTACCGCTTACATTAGGGTTGAGTTCTACCAGAGATCCACATCCAAAATTTACCCTCGATACACTCCATTCCCTAAGCAGGCTGAAACAGGCCACACCTTGCAAACCGTGAGCTGGAGGGCAGAGGAGTCAAATCCCATTGCTGGACTCTGGGAGAATCTCCCCTTTGCCGCTCCGCGCAGGCTGCCCAGCTGCCCGCCGGCCGCGGGCTCCCCCCGGCGCTGCGGCCCCGGGCTGCGGGCGCGCGGCGGGAGGTGGAGCCGGGCGCCGCTGCGGGAGGATGCGCCGAGGTCCCGCAGAGCCGGCGCGGCGCTGGAGCCGGGGGCGGGCTGGGGCCGGCGCTGAGCGCCGCTTCCTGCCGCACCTGGGAGCGGGGCAGCGAGCGGGGTCGCCGGCTCCCGGCGCGGCCGCCAGCGGGTTCGGCCGCGCTCCTCAGCCTGCGGGCCGGGCAAGGGGCAGCGCGGCGGCGAGCGGAGCAGAGCATGGAGCGGCGCTGCCCGCCCCCGCCGGAGCAGGAAGCGCTGGAAGCGTGGCTGGACGATCACGGCGACTTCACCCGCTCTTACTTTGTTAGGAAAGCTACGAGGTAAGGACAGAGAAGCGGCGGAGACAGATCCTTTCAGTAAAAGGGCGCTCTTCTTTTCTTTTTGCTGCCTTTAAAGAAAATCAATAATAAAAAAGCGACACCCCCAACCCCCGCCCTGGAAAAGAACTGAAAGCAAGAGGCGCGGCTCGCGCCGCCGGAGCCCTGCGCGCCCGCACGCAGCCCCAGCCCGGCGGYGGGGACTCGCCGTGCACGGGCTGAGGAAGCTCTCCCGCATTCTCGGCTCACTTCCCCACATTCTCTTTGCCCTTGGTGTTTAAAGCCTACATAGTTCACCCAGTTTACGTGAATATTCCTGACAGTAGACAGTATCTTTTTCCCAGCCCTGCAAACTAATAGAAATATGCCGAAGCCTCAGACAACACCTAATCCCTTCGGGCGGGAAGGAGATTATGCCMTTACTAAATAGCCATAAAACAAAGTGCTGCTCTTAAAGAGCTTAGTGGACCCTGTGGGCTCGTGAGCTTTTTGACACCCYGAAGTGCCCCAGTCGCTGCGGAGTCTGAGGTGGCCGCTTTTGCGGGCAGAGCTCCAGCGAAGAGGGGTCCGTGCAGCTGGGCGAGCGCCTCGCGGGGCCGCAGCCGGAGCGGGGCCACCAGCCCCGGGGCGCAGGGCCCGAGCATGGCAGCGAGCGCTGGGCACCCTGCCCGGGGCGGAGCGGGGCCGGGGCAGGCGAGGACGCGCGCGCAGCGCCGCGAGGAGCCGCGCGGAGCGGGCGCGGGTGCCCCGGCGGCGGGCGCTGGGGCCGGCAGGGGGCAGCGCTGCCCGCGCAGCCGGGACCCTCTCCTCGCTGCGGGAGGGTGGCTGTGCTCCTGCTCTCCCCACTTTCGTGTTTTGCTTTGGACTTTTTGCAAAGACCTAATGTAACGGAAAGAAGAGCTCGCCTCGCCTTTTTCACCTGGCTTGACATGCTGCCTTTTGGAGATAAGACGAGGTATTTGCTCATCGTTGCCATGCTCCAGCAGTGGGACCTAAAAGTTGAAACTGAGTAAATTCAGCTATTTTTAGAAGTGGAGTCAGGTTTCCATTTTGAATATTTTCCGATAAACAAAGCAGTGGGGATGCAGAGCACGGGTGATGCTGCGGCTCCCACGGTTTATCTTAGGGGAGAGCTCCAGTCAGTAAGTCTCGCAGTTTGCCTCTTGGACACCCTATCTCTTCGGGCTTGTTTCTCTCCTCTCCTGTGTGTGAGCTGCTTGCACCATCTGCTCATCACTGCTGATTTACTTCTTCCCCAATTCACTTAGCAGGGATGGATGCATGTTGAATGGGTTTTGCTGCTACTCCTCTCTGCATGGGATGGGTCGGTAAGAAGAGAAATCCCCATTAATAATTGACTCGCAGCAAGCTAGGAAGCTTCAGGGGTCACCTGCTTTCTTGTGACCATCTGTCATGCGGTACCCTTCACTCTTATGCTTCTTTAGCTTCATTTAATAGAATAATAATAAAAAGTGTCTCTTGAAATGTCTCTTAATTGTTGTTTTTAAAAAAACTGCATAGATGTAGCTGCTGGAAGTAGTTAACTTTGATATTCCAAAACCCACTACTGCCCAGTATATAATCGGAGGGCAGTTAGTATTAGCAACTCTGAGAAGTAGCATTTTATTAGTTCAGGTTGCCACATTTCCTTTGGAAACTAGAAGTAGTATTGAACAAATAYGAATAGTAATTAATAGTAACCACTGTGTCAGATTTGTTTTCCCTATGGAGAGGTTTGGTTAGTCCTTTTTCTTTAATGCTGAGGCAGAGTTTTGTGTTTGTGGAGGTTTCAAATAGGCAGTAGTTCACAAAGTACAAGTTGGTCGTGTCTCTGGGAGGGCGATGCCTCTGCATTTGGAGGTGTTGCTGGAAAAAAAAAAGTTGAATTTGAATTCTTGTTGGGCAACAATTCTGTGTTGTTTTTTACGGTAAAGGAAACGTTGCATTTAGTTTTGGAACGGTCTTCTCTTCTGTCTTGCATGTAGGGTTTTTTTCTTTGTTTTGTTTTTTACCTCCTGTTTAAATAGGAATCTGTAAATATATAAGCAGTAATATCTTATGGGTCAATTTGTATTGAAAAGACAAGTTGCGAGTTACCGGACCCTGTTGATTCTAATTTTATTCACTAAAATGATACCTTGTAAGCCCAAGTGATTTGAAAGCAGTTCAAGAAGAGGTTTACATTGTAGTGATATCTTAGAGTTTGAAAAGAGAAAGAAAAAACTTTTGCTGTGTTGAATTTAGTTGAATCTTTGTACAGTCACAATATATAGAAAAAAAAAAGACTGTGCTGTTTTGGTTAAAATAGCATTATATTTACTCTGTCAAGTAAAGCAGCATTACTGAAAGTTTCAACTGTTTTCTAATCTTAATTTACTGCTCTTTTTTGTTTGTTTTGTTTTGCTGTATAATATGACTAAATTCCCACAGGTTTTGCAAGCAATTAAACAGGAAGTTAATTAATTTGATAGCTCATGGAGCATGTACCAGCTTACATTTCTAAGCAGAGTTATTAATGGCAAATGATAGCACTTTATCTGTTTTTCAAATATTCATACGCAGAAACAGGAACAGCTCACATGGCTCAGCCATTATTACAGAATAATATCAGCCCTTTCCACTGATAGCAGTGAGCTTTGGATCACAATCTAATTTAGCAACTGCATTTTATGATAGATATTAATTTATTTACTYGTATTCTTTTCTTGGTAATTAATTCTTGCACTGCTTGATACAGTGTTTCTCTTGCTAATTCTCACATGAATAATGGTTGGCAGGATCAGTCCTTCTAAAACAAATACTTTGTGGAGATCTTAAGCCTGCTGGTGTTGGCTTTTTTATAAATGTGGCAGTCACATCATCTTTTTACATTTTTGCATAGATCAGTTTGATATTACTGTACCTCCTTATCATTCAAARACAGAACAACTTCTGGTAGGGCAACACTTTAAAAGAAAACATATGTTTTTATTCACAGTTAGTTGTCATTAACTACTTTCACCTTGGGTGAAACAGCTTTTTGAAATGATAGGCTCACGAATTCTTTATCCTTGAGGAGAAAGTCTGAATGTCTTCTGTTTAATAAATCTGCATTTGCTTTTTTCTTCTCCTCTAAAATCTCTTCAAAAGATAATTGTATCCAAGAGCGCACACTTAATATTTTGATAATGAAAAGTCTTGAGGGAGGTTCATAGTGCCTGCAATCAAGCCACATTAATGCTTTCTTCAGGTCTTTGATACTGATGTATTCTATGATAACGCTGTGATGAATCGACTTCCACCTGTGCAGTGCAAAGTTACAATTCTGTAAGCATGTAAAGCCAGAGGAATTGCTTTAAATTTATGCCAACTTACAGTATATGAATAAATTGTGATCCCTTGAGTAGGAAGCTGCCGAATCTGATACAGGTTTTCTATTACTTTAATTTCTACCYGGGAGACAAGAAGCATACAGAGAGTATATAAATAGTCATTATCCATAAAGTGTTACAGTATGATCAAAGTGCAGAGCAAAAAAAGGGGAAATGTATTGCCAGCACACTCAGTGAATTTTTGTCAGAGATGAATTTGTTTCACTTTGTGATCCAGTTTGCAGTCTGACAAATCTTCTAGCTGGAGGGCTTTTTTTATTGCAGRCTTAAAGAGTTCATGAGTTCCAAAATGCCTAGCTCCTACAAAATTTAAACTTTTTAAATATATTTCTTCCTTGATTTCTGCTTGCCTTGCCTTTTTTTTTGTTTCAAAATTTTAGAATTATGTATCTTTCTTTGGTTTCCCAGAAAGCAGAAATGTTTTTCAAGCAAATTCCTTTATACTGTGACTTGTATTCATGCATGCTACTGTTAAAGCTTCTTTGTATTTAATACTAAAATCATAATTCTTCCAAAGCTATTAGGTATAATTAAATGTTGTAAGGGTAGAGGGTAGAGCCTGTAACCCTTATCACAAAATTATACTGCATTTATAGCTGCATCTACTTCCTTTTTTGTCTTCCTCGAGTTTTATCTTTATAGTCTTTCCAAAAAAAAAAAAAAAGGAAGAAAGAAAAGGCACTGCAACTACATGCTTATACATGCTTATTGTAACTGTCTATGCAATACTTCTGTTTTGTATTTCTGACCTGTTTGTCCCTTAAAAAAAAAAAAAAAAAAAGGTGTGATTCTCTTTCTGTGTTCTTTGCACATATAGGCAGCAAACTACCAAAACAGTAGAAGTAAAAACTGCTCTGGGTTAGAGGCATTGGCATTGCTCCAAACACTGTTCCTCTGGTTTCCTAAATGCATGGCATGATAGATGCAGATTGTTAAGCATAGTCTTGTATGGGTCTCACTGGAAAGAGTGTTATTTGCTATAAATACATCTTGGCTTATTAAGTATGGTTGGGAAACATTTACAAATGAATTAAGGTGGAGTCATTTTTGCAAAAATAAATGTTCCCAGTAGCATGGTACTTCATAACACTTTGCTGAGGGATCCCGAAGTGGCCTTCACTGGGAAACTTTAGTTGGCATTCACACTTTGCACAATTTGAATGTATCGAGTACACTAATCGCTTTACTAATCAACGGCTGGTGGATGATCAATTTGCAATGTTGCTGAGGACACTTGCCTTCTAATCTCTGTGCCAAGAGGACTTTTTCATTTTAAGCTGATGTCTAATTTCATAAATATGATCTATACTATGCATTATGTCATTGTTCTGGTGGGTAATATGTGTTTAATTATTTTCCTAATTGAAAGGAAATTAGGACATTTATGGAGCAAGTATGTGAAAATTCAKTTTATCAAGCATGGAGCTATTTAAAATTTCCTACACTGAAATATTCTTTGGATAGGTATTCTTCATAAAAATGTTACTGCTACAGATCTCCATGACTGCCTCATTCACAGTCTCCAAATCCTTATTTCTTGCTCAATAACTGTGCAAAATATTAAGAACATTCCCAAATACCTTCAAATCTCAGTTCAAAAAGGAATGTTACCCATATTTATAAAGTTATAAATGCCTATTTTTGGCATAGATTCTTGGAAGTAAAGTTAGGTCTGTACCTAAATATTTTGGGAACAATGTCTAAGAAAACAGTTACTGCAGACTGAAGAGACTGACACTTCAGGGAACAATATGAAATCACAAAATAACAATTTACATCTATAATTTCTAAATAACCATAACCTGATTTCCTTCCTTTCTTCAAAAGATTTTCTGTAGAAGAATCAGCTGTAAACTAGTGTACTCTTAGTCCTGAGCAGCCACAGGAGAACAAGCTTTTACCAATTACTTGGGTAATAAAGAAACAAGCAGGCATACACAACACTGATTAAAATAACAGTGGTAAATTTAGAGGAAAGGGAGAAAAAAATGAAGTGAATAGCTTTAGCCATTAACAGCTCGTTTGCCGCCTTATGATTCAGGGTAACTTTATTAGGGTGTTACGGGATTTGTGATAATGCCAACAGGCATCTGAAATCTTATTTCTATTCCTATTGCTGTTAAATGGTAAGACTTTAGAGAAGACGACCTAAATTGCTAAAAAGGAGGGAAAGAAGGTGGAGCTGAGGTACTGCCTTTGTAACAGGAAAGATAAATTTCACACTTTTAGTTTTAAATTAAGTTTAATTTAATTTAGTTTTAAATGATTACACAGGATTAGGAGAAAAACTATATATGTACAACCAAATACCATGTAAATCTTTTGAAGCTAAAGCAAGACTTCCGTAGCATACAGACATTGTTTGAGCTGTCTGTACAAACATAAACATTCATGATGTATGAGTTCATGATCAACTAGTATATCTTCAGACCAAAGAAAGTAAGTCTAAATATAATATTGCACTTCCAGACTCATTTGAATGTTAGATTAAAGCCGAATTGTCCTCAAATATACAATCAAGTGTTACAAACAAAGCAATTTTAGACATTCTTGAGCTATTATGCCATACTTTTTCTTTTCAATATCATTATTTTTTAAAAAATAAAAGTTTTGCTTTTGTCTTGAACAAATGTAATTATTAAGACAAGTCTTTCTTTTCTTTACTGGCAAAAAAGTATATATGACGTTTATTTGACTTATTTGATAATTTGTGCATTATGGTGAACCCTCCCCAGCACAGAGGGCCAGCCCAAAGCCTCTGCACCACTTAAGGTCCTACTTAAGCCCTATTTTCAGAACTTAATTGAAACTGAAATGGTAGGTAAGACTTATCCGAGGCATCCAGACAGGTGTAAACTTAAATCTTAAATTTAAGATTTAAGACATCTAAAACATTGGCAAAGTGTCATCAAAGAAATCATTTGGTCTATAGTTATTTTAAAGTTTTTTKGKTTTTTTTGTAGCTTGGAATAAGACTTAAACATTTGAAAGAGAAATAAAAGGTMATATTTTAGAATTTGACCTCCATATCCCTGAAGTTGTATTTTGTCTTTGTACTGAACAGAAAATCCCTTCAAGGGAGGGGTAGCTATTCTTGTTAAAAGCTAGGCTTGCAGTTTGGTTGCTAAAAAAAAGTTTTGAAAATTGCAAAGCAAAAACAGTTAGTGCAAGCCCTCCAATTTTAGTACTTTTGTTCCAAATAAATCAATATCTGCCTTCCATTTTAAAAATAATACTAACTTAAGACAAGATTTATATGAATTTAAAGTTCTAGAAAATTGTTAATTTCACTCTTACCTAAGCACATTTTTAATCAAGAGTGAAAGTTTGTAATTCAGAGCTGGATTCAAATAGAAGTTAACTGGATCACTTATATATTTAAAGTTAAATGTATGTTTATATGTCTGAYGGACTTGTGGCTCAAAATGGACACTGACTGTAAGTCATACTTTGTATTCAAAAACTGTTTTTCTACCACTATTGGAAATAGCATCTCAAGTAACTACAGCCCAGAAGGGTTTAAGGAAGACAATCCTTGTCAATCCACTTTTCGAGTTCATGTAATAAGACTTTGTATATGACTTTTTTTTACCATTTCAATCTCACAAGGCCATATATAGTTAATTTAGATCTTTCACATAGCAAGAAGGGAGACAAGACATTTAAAATGTCACTGTAAAATAGGAAGTTCTGAAAAGAAAATGAGAAGGCAAGATTAATAACTAAGTGACTTTCAAACTCATTTGTTAAAATTGGCTAGATCTCAAGTTTTGCTAACCTCTTAAATGATTTCTATGTCTAAATTATGTCAAGACCTGGGAAACAAGTTGTAGACATCTAGCGGTTATTTTAAGAAAGGCAATTGAGAGAACAATTGGCTTATATTGTTGACTTCAACACTTGCAGGATTAGTCTGCAGGAATATAGGCACTTGGAAGTTGGTATTCCATAGTACGCAAGTTTGAGTCAAATGTCTCCCCTGAAATGTATTATTCACAGAACAGTCCACACATTTGAAGATGCAAAATGCTCATTAAAGCCCTGCACATTGGTACAAAGAAAATTAGGAATTATTAGGAATTATTTGTTGTTTCACTGAAATGTACTCATTATTCACTGCCTCTGTGGTACAGTAATTATGATGCAGCTTCTATAGGCAAGATGAGTAAGACACAGTATGCTATCCTAACCACATCTGAGTAATCAATTTGTGCTCTCTGTTTTTCCATATTTTTCTAAAAATAACTTGCTGAATGGTCTCATTGGTATTGCCTTACATATGTAGCATAGTTACATGTGTTAGCAAGGCAATCATAATTTGCCTGCAACTCATTAAACTTCTTACACTGCCTGCAGATCTTCAAAAGAGAAGTGATTTTGAAAATATGCATAATTGAGATGGGTAAAAGAAATTATTCAGTATTCCCAGTAATAGTAATTAGTGTCAGGTCACCATGGTTTGACAGGTAAGGCACAGGAAATAAAGCAAGCTGGGATTCTGCTCGACTCCAGCATGGCCTAGCGTAAGCCCTGTTTCTTGTTTGTCTGTTTTCTCACCCACTGATTTCCTATTTTTATTGCCTACACATACTGAAAACTTTTTTCTCCAGGGACAACTCTACTTTCTGTGCTATAACTAACAAATTAGAATCAAAGACTTTAAATGCTCTGAAGTTCCTGAGATCTAATGTAATGCAGATTTATTAATGTGCATTTGTATACAAGTGATTAGAAAGAGAAGAAGAATCACATCATCTTTTTTGTTTTGTTCAAATGCTTTTAACTTCCATTTTACTTTCATCCCTTTCCCATACCCAATTCTCCAAACTTCCTCTCCAGTTTTATCATTCAGCAGTCACTATTCTCAACTTCCTTTGAAGTTTTGCATTTTATAGAGGAAAGACTGGATTTGGCTAATATAAAAGGCTATGAAAAAGGTTAATTTGCAGTGAACTATTCCTGTTGATGACTTCTAGCTTATTATGGCTTTCTCAAGCAGAGGCTTACAGTAAATAAGTAAATATTAAGGATGTATGGCAGCACATGAATAACAGACACACATGGCTAATAACAMCACAGGATGCAGTGATTGAAGGGCTATACTGAAATGGAAACAGTATATTTGAACTATACATTTAGATCAGTATGGATCAGTATTTGTTCCTATTTAATATTCCTATAACTCCTAAACTTACTTGAACAGTTTCRGTTTTACAGCAAGAGTCTGGTCCTTATCATCAGCTCTTGACTGCAATATTCACTCAAGATTGCTCATGAAAATAGTCACGATTATTGATTCCTTAACATAGTCCTTTCATACATAGCACTTGCTACTCATTTTCAGAAATACCACTTGTAGTTTTGTATGTATCTGGTATTAGATTTCTATGCTGATTTCTATACTGTATTCTCACATTTGTAAGAATACACTTCTGGTCAAACGTTAAATAGGACGGAACATCAATAAGTAAATGTGTATCAAAACCTCCTCTGAAAGACTTTAAATAGATTTAGAATACTATTTTACATTCAGTTAATGTGAAATGCTATTTTTTTCTACTCATGTATATAACTGCGTAAGTAAAAGGAGATAGTTTCCTTGTTAGAAGAGGCATTAGTAAAAGTCTGTGAAAACTGTTCTTATTCCTCCTAAATGTGAAACAAATTTTCTGTTGCTTAAACTGAAATGCCTAAATGGTTTGAAAAACATGCTTTAAACAGTTTAAGTGAGGAATTTTTGTTGTTACTAATGTATAGAGCTTTTGAGAATCACAAGCTGTTGGCAAGGCACTGGACTGCCATCTAAAAGACATTAATGAGGAGAGGCATGTTCCTCATAATTGTACAACTCTGCAAGGAAAGTAACATAGCATAAAATAAAGTACTSTTCAATGCTGAAATACTTTATAGGTAATGCAGATGTCTAATATGTAGTCACTTCTCAGTAAAGAAATGTGCTTACTCTAATAGGAAAGACTTTACAGTTACGTCCTAAATCCCTCCTCTATCTCCACAGGTTGAGAAGCATTGAAATGCTTATTTTACGCAGAAAACAACCAAACAGTAAAACTAAATTATCTCATCACCACAGTAGTAGAATACAGAATATATTGTTCTTATTGAATGTTACTAGTCCACTGGTAAGGCYGGGGGATATGACGTGAAACTTCAAATAAAACGACGCGTTTTACCTGATAAACAAATTTCTGTTTTAGCTTTTCCTTTATCCACAAAGGGTACCTGATTCTTTCTCTGCCTTGAAGTTACATCTGCCTATGTAACTTCACTGTAAAATACAGCTAACCAAAATGGCAGCATTTTCTGTCTTCCTCCYTCAGGTGCTAATAAGCAGAGAATCAACTTCCTGTAAAAGCTGCCATCACTCAGCAAGTAAATGCAGCTTTACATGTGTGCATTTTCAAACATGCCTAGGCAAAATACACAGTTTCCTATAYCCAATCCCTGACTAGTTTAGAAAGTCCAAGTCCAGGTTTCTTAAAGATATTTTTAGTCATTTTCATCACTAATTTTATTTTTTTCTCCTACAGTTACAAAAATGGTATTTTAAAATATAATCAAATGCTAGGTTGCTTTGACTCCCACTGAAACAGCTTTAGCAAAGATGGCAATATTGCYCCAGATACTGTGTAATATTATGTATTTCAGCAATACAAAGTGCTCCTTCCCACATTCTAATAATTATGATTTTTAAGTACTACAAAAAGACCCCCGTTAAAATCAGAGTCCTAATAATATAAAATTGTTCCTTTTGTTTCTTCACTGCAGGCAACATGGRGTTGAAGTGATTCTTAACAACTATACATACATATATTGCTGCCATAATAAAATAGCACATTGGGAGCTACTAATATACTTTTTAAAAATATACTTTTTTTAATATACTTTTTAAAATATACTTTTTWAAAAAAGAAASTATCTAAGCAATGAATGAAAACTTTATCAGAATAACAATGGAATTTCACAGTGTTCTCTGGAACTATGTCTGCAGTAACTGGACTAGCTTAAAATTGCTGTGGAATTTATAATAGATGTTGATTGCGATATATTATTGATACAGCAAGAAGTATTCCAGGAGCTTCATGGAAAATGTAAAACCATGGGAATGAAATCCTACTTYTGTGGAACTTGGAGGCAAAAATACCTCCGCCTTAAGTGTGTCCAGCATTTAATTCTGTGCTTTTGGATAAAGAGCTGTAACAACTCAAGACTGATCATCACAAGATTCACAAATGTCCTATATGATGACAGGGGCTATGCAAGCCTTGAAGATCAATAAGACTATGAATTATATTAACCATGTTTGTAAGGTTTTGCATGATCAGCAACAAAGTCGAAAGTAAAGAATATTCTAGCACTTATTTAATGCCAGGTAGTTCACACCAAAGTTGAACGTGTGCAGCAACATGCCTTTCTTTTGCCCTGGTGCTCRCTTTTCGCTTGCACAGTTTTATAAATCTAAGCTATTTAATTTTTCAAATTCTGTTTGCCTATACTTGGGGCCTCCAAATCACACATGATTGTAAAACCAGAGAAACTCTTTTAAACCTGCCTAACTGAGGACATATACCTTTTTTTTTCTTTTCATATCATGGACTGCTATTAATAGAAATAATATTTGTGAATTTCAGTCAGTTACTTTACATTTGATTAGGAGTTTGGTTAGCAATTAATCATTTGCAGCAAGCACTCACACCCCTGCATTCTGCAACACAGCTGAAGCCACTCTGTAGGAAGAAACGCAGGCTATGTACTGTATTCCTCATATTGAACATACACTACTGCCTGTAACCGATCACCGGCTGACTAACCTGATTAATTTCCGTGGCTTCATTCAGCTTCCCTCTTGAAATTCCTGTGGTCTGCTGAGCAAATGAAAAAAAATACCAAATTTAAAACATGACCACCATGAGATGTTTCCAAAAGATCAGACTTCTTAATAGGATTTTTGCTGCTCATAAGCCTATGCATTATGTAATTGAGAAAAAACAGCTCTTCTGAGAGTCGAGCATGGGCTGTAAAGCCTCTTCACTGAATATATGAAATTAACAGCTCCATATTAAAATATTTTGGACATAAAAATATCACAGTGACAATAAAACTCATGTTACTAACAATGTATTTGCTTACAATAATTCAGAAAAGCTGTATTTAGGAAGGACATATTAGGCCTGGTATAATAGCACTTAACTTATTTCAGAAACAGTTAAATATGAAAGATGGGTGACATTTTTTGATTAATATTAAACTCATCAAAAATGCAGTTTTGAGGATATACCCTATTTTGGACCAAAGTAGGCAATGAGTTCAATCTGGAAGGAAAGGGAAGTGACACATGAAAACGGACAATGTTTTCATTATTTTAAAGGACAGTTTTAAAGTAAAACTTCTGTACTTCGAGTCTGAAAACAACTTTCTCCCTGTCCTATCAGCATTAATGAAGAAAGCTGTCTTTAAAATAGTTTACAGACAACAAAATAGGAGGAGTTTCAGGTGCTTTGATGGAATTAGAGTTCAAAATGATCTTTTAAAAATGGAGAAAAGGTCTGGAAAAATAGACTTGAAACAGAAATTTATTTAAAAAGTTTTGTTTCTTGTAKGGGAGAGGACCAGAGGACCAAGTAGAAAATATTATAGTGTAAACTTTTGATATTTTATACTCTGGAAGATGGCWCCTAAGCAGTCATCCTCTTCACTATTTAATTATTTACTTTGAGCAGAAATGGTTTCCTTCCTGTGGGGCATAAAACATTACTGCTTAACCTTGACTTAGTGCGGCTAAAACTGAAGAACATTGSTACAGAAATGCATTAAAGATGCACCATCCTGTGTGAAAATGTTGAAAGTTATCCTCTTGGTAATGTCGTCTTGATATATTTATTAGTTTCTTATGATTTGCAACACTAACTATATTTTGTTTTTATTTTACAGAGAAATGGTTAATGCATGGTTTGCTGAGAGAGTTCACCCTATACCAGCCTGTAAGGAAGGACCCAAGACCCAGAGTGAATCCTGCTCTTGTCACCAGCCTGCCAGTGCTGAGACCACCAACCCTGGGACTCCAGCGAGGAAAATCTCTGCTTCTGAATTCGACAGACCCTTAAGACCCATTTTTGTCAAGGACTCAGTAGGAGCAGTGAGCTTCCTYTCTGGATCTGAAAAGAAGGAACAGATGCCTCTGCAATCTCCGCGGATTGAGACCAGCGCAGGGGATCAGTGCTCAAGACTCTTAGAACTTGTGAAAGACATTTCTAGCCATTTGGATGTTACAGCGCTTTGCCATAAAATTTTCCTACATATCCATGAGCTGATAGCAGCTGATCGTTATTCCCTGTTCTTGGTCTGTGAGGACAGCTCTAACGAGAAGTTTCTTGTGAGCAGGCTCTTTGATGTGGCAGAAGGCTCCACTCTGGAAGAAGCTTCGAACAACTGCATTCGCCTGGAGTGGAACAAGGGCATCGTGGGGCATGTGGCAGCTATAGGCCAGCCTCTGAACATCAAGAATGCTTATGAGGTAAGCTGAGAAAAAGTATCTTCAATCATTTTGGACASTAGGGAAAAAAAATTGTGTTATCAACTGATATACTCTTATCAGTTTAATTCATGTATTTGGAGCTACATTGTTTTATACCACTGAATATGTAAACCAGGCCCCAGTTCTCTGTTATAGTGCATGTATTATATATACATCTGCATATACAGAAACGTATGCCTATGACTAATGCTAGAAGAATGGTAACATCAAGATAAATGATAAAAAATGACATTGGCAGTTATATTTTCCGCCCTGTCTTGACCACTTATGGGCACATCAGAATTTGCATTTCTAGCTTTGGAGACTTAGAGTTTTACATTTCTAATTGTATCAAGAGTCAAGATACTTCTATATCAAAATTGTGAGTATAAATAATTATCTGTAAAACTGCAGCCCACAATTGAAAATACTTCAGAAAAAAAAGTGAATGAAGAAAATCAAGATGAATTAAGGGATAGTCRGCTTTTTGAATAATTTAAGACAAGCCTAAGAAAACAAAGAAGTACAATCCAGCACTGGGAAGGAATCACATATTTTTTTTCAGGGTTTTTTTAACATACTGATTTTGTGCCTTAAATTTAGGGTGATGGAAATATTCCTGACTTAGTTGATAAATTTATTAGCTAATTAATTAAAGCAAACAAAGCTGAAAACTACCACTTCTAATTGATCATCTCTTTATTAATCTGAGCATATTTACACAGATGGGTGACATTATTAAATAGTAATTTTCAGAAGCAGCAAAATGGAGTATGATAACTTTCAATATTTACTTACTGGCTCAAAAATATTTGTTAAGCCCATGTTTCCAGCAAGCTATCACCTGTCCTTATGTTTTAAAACTTCTTTCTTGAATTGGGACTATCACTCTGAATTTGAAATCAGCTACTAGAGAAAGAACGACAGTCCTTAAAATCGTCTGCTGTGTTTTAGTGAGATTTAAAAAATCAGAGTTTTTATCAATATCCAGTTAAAAAACATAAAATCTCTACTACAAGCAAAAATTATAACTATACTGGTGAAACTTTGTTTTTCTGGGATTGTATGTCTTTCAGTGTATTTCTGTAATTTCTTCTTGAAGATAAAAACTACATTGCTTGTGGTTATTCTTTACATAAGTTTCCATAGGGTATTGCTTTTCCATAGGGTATTTTTTTCTTCCTGACTTGTATTTATCCACAGGCACGTAAACGGTGTTTTCTCTCTCTTTTTTTTTTAATTCTTGAAACACATGCTGATATTACTAATGACTTTATATAGTTATTATCTAGCAATGGAACTGCTTTTATACTGGGTAAAAGCTAAATATTTTCTTTTTGTTTTTTTAGTCTTTAAATTAGGAAAGAAAAAGAACCCATAATTAATTGAACTTTTAGTTATATTTTTCTTCTGTGTTAGGATCCAAGATTCAATGCAGAGGTCGACCAGATCACCGGCTATAAGACTCAGAGTATTCTTTGTATGCCAATAAAAAATCACAGAGAAGAGGTAAGTCACAAGCTGCATCCCTTTATATAATAGTGTTTCCAGCTGTGCCAATTCATTAAAATTTTATTAGTTGTCAGTCATTATTTTAGAGTATAAAACCATTCCCTTTTAAAAAGGACTGTATGCTTATGATTGCTTGAATTTTATTTTATGCAGTTGAGTAACATAGGCCAAATGGAGCTGTCAGGAAGAATTTGGCCCCAGATGCAGAAGCCAAGTGCACAAGTTTAAGCACACAAGTGCTGTTCCCAGGTCCTACACCTGGTCTCTATCTCATCCAAGTTTGCTGCACTTCAACTGGGCTAGTTCAGTGCACACTGCAACTGCAATAAAGAGTTACTTTACTTTGGCATAGGTTAGACCTAGATTTTTAACTTCATGTAATATAGATCAGTTTTAGTACCATCAAGAAGACTCTTTTTTCACATTCTCACATGCAGTTATCCAGCTAATAAATTAAAAAGTATATTAAATGCTTAGCATCAGGCATTTGAAACACATATGGTGTTAATGTGATTCAGAAAAGTCATACAACTTTAAGGCAGATCACTCTTAATTAAAAGAGATGTGAATCTGTTCTAGGAGAGTTTTTATTGGACTTGTGCTGTTTGCTTGTGTGGAGTAATTCAAAAGTGAATTGAGTGAAATCAATGAAAAAGTAAAACTGAGATGGAAAGAAATGTTTACTGTTTATTTGGAAAGACTTCGAGTATCCCATTCCCCCCTTCCTTTTTTTTTTTTTCTGATACTGGAAGGAGCACCATTCAGCCATATCATCTATTCTAATGCTTTATTTTTTTCAAACGATTTATAGTTTGCTCCCAGAAAAATTCAAAATCCAAAAAGAAAGGCATCTACTGAGGGGGAAGAGGAAGTAAATTTCATCTGAGGCATCTCTTTTCTATTTGTTGAATGGAAAGAAAGAAAAAAATAAAAGGAGTGTACTCTATGTAATTTGGATCAGAAAAGAAATCCTGCTGGCTGGGGATGGGGAAGCATTTAAGTACTTACTTCTCCCCATGTTCTGATGGTAGGTGAGGGAGAAAGAACAGCTGTAGTCTGTTGGTCAAATGCACCATGACTTGCAGCCTGAATAAACCTGCAATTGGCCGTATCTTCAGGTTCCCACTCCTGAGTGCATCAGGAAGGGGAAATGAAGCAGGTATTTGTTTATTTTGAAAACTTCAACCAACCTAAAGCTTGAGAGCAGTGTTACACCAACTCTTATATGCAATAAACCAAAGTGGTTGAACTATAAAATTTCTTAGAGGAAGGAATGACACTTTAAATTTTTTTATAATCTTAAAGGCTCTACCAGCAGGTTTTCATCATTCTCACCATAATGCTTTTCTGACATGTTTTTGGACAGATGCTAGAGTCAGTGAATCAGTCCTTAATTTGCCATCTGATTTTGCTGCTTTTTCTGTTTTAAAACTATAATCAGCATGCTGGCTCCTGCCCCATTAAGAAAAGCATCCCCTCAAACCCCTAAATTAGTTTTGAGGCTAGTGAATGTTGCCATAGCCAAAGGATCATTCTTCTGTATCTGGAAGATCTCCAAAAATAACCACTGAGAAAGAGAAGCAACTGTACTAGTTTTTGCTTGTTTTGTTTTAGTACTGTTCTTTAAAACAAGAGTCAGCAATGAAGATGAAGAAAACCTCATGATGATTGTTAAATCTTCTGGGCCTGCTGAAACATGGAATTTTTTTTCCAATAGATGTTTTCCCCATTTGTATTTCCATGAGGAATGTAAGCAACTAAATTCTCACTTAAAAATAACAATAAAAAAATGTGTAGACAATGAAGAGCAAAAAAAAAAAGAAACAAAACCCAAACTACCTTACTTGTTTTACAGAAGACCTCATAAAATGGACAAGGAAGACAAAGAATGAAAACATGTTCATTAGTAGTATAAAACCTTTTTCTCAGACTCCTGTTTTATCTGTTCTGACTGAATCTAGAGAAATACCATGTTCTGAATACAGAAAATTCTGATTCAGGCTCAGATTATAGACTGTTAGCTTTGTAAAGAGTTCTCATTTTGGCATGAAAAATTACACATGTAAAATGGCCAAGATGTACATCTACTTTCAGGAGCTTTAAAGAAAGTTCTGATATTGGTAAGCCACTGATACACAATGTCTAAAATTCTCTCTATAACATCTTATGCCAAAAGTATTGCTCACTGCTTGTTGCTTGCTGCTTACTGGCATGTTAGACTACAACATGTGATGTTTATGGCTAGTAAACAAAACAAGGAGGAAGGCCTTGAGTAAACTAAGTTTTACTCTACTTAAAAAGAAAAATAAAAAGGCTGTAAGTCAAATMATTTCAGGCTATTCACATATTTAGAATTACCATACAGTAAGTGTGAGGCCATAGGAAAAATTCCATTTTGCTCCTAAAAGATTTTTCTCTTCTGTCTTTTCTGCAACAGCAGATAACTGTAACTAGGCATCACTGTTATAGCTACTCTGATTATCAGTGTATATAACAGAAACACATGAAAACTTTCAGGAAGACACCAATGAAAAACTACTGTTAGCCAGCCCTTACCACACAGTTACCATGGTTATTTCTTTTACAAGAGGAAACTGTTTTTCTGGCCACAGGCTTTAGCTGTAGCTATTAATGCTAACCATTTTAGTGCTACAGTTTCATTTTTCAGAAATTAGGATTTTTAACACCAGATGCAGAAGTCCTAAATTTGTGGCAGTTTAGAATTTTAATCTCTACTGTGTATCTCAAAAAGAAGCTTTTCATTTCTTAATGTGTGTGCTTTAAACCTTTAATTTTCAGAAGCTCCAAATGTTACTGATTTGCCTACTGGAGTTCCTATAATAAAGTGAGTAAATGTAGTGGCATTTTCTTCTGATTTTGTTTGGTCTTGGATTCAGAGACCCCCCAAAAAAGGATATAAAAGTTGTTGTAAATAATTATCACCCTTGAGGAGCTCTCCTTCTAGTTTTGTAGGCCTTTATAAACATTCATTATGAAAAAATTCTGACAGACTCGAATAGTGAATGGATGTCCTTACTCCATTAAACTAACTTGATGAGTTATCCCAACTCATTACAAATCTCAGTAGAGATTAGTTTTCTAAGCATTAGTTTTGTAAATGAGCTAGAGTATCTGTGGGAAAGCCAGTCTCTGATTTATACAGTCAGAGTACTTGGCCTATAAGGTCTATAGGAAAGACATAATTCTCTGTTATGACTATTTTTTTTTTCTTTTGTCTGTGCAAAATAGTTTTCATTAAATCCTATTTTTGTTTAATTTCTTTTAAGTACTGAGTAGGAACAGAAGTAAGATTGAACATGCTTCTAATTAGCTAGCTGTTTTATTCTAGTCTCACTCCACATATTTGGTTTGTTTATATTTGATTTTAAGTGGCATAGCTCATGTCACTGAGAAGCTCTTCCCAACAAGTCAGGAGTGCCTTTTTGTGCCTTAAAGTTCTTGCCGAACTTTATTTTATAAAAGTTAGCCAGGCATGTTAATGTCAGCCATCTGGGTAAGTTCTTTTCTCCCACAGTGAAAACTTGTTTAACACATCCCAGTGACTACAGTATAGGGTAGATACAGCCAAGCTATCTTTAAACAAACTTACTCAAGTTCCAGTAGCACTCTGGCTGCAGGATTATGGAGATCAACATAGACTGAGTAATTTGCTGCCTCGGTGCATTTTCAGCTTATGCTGATATATGTCTTGTAGTAATTAAGAATTGTGTAGTTCAGTTTCAGCATGACTATTAGAAGAGGTTGTGAAAGTTTGCTTGATTAAAACCCAAAGTCTGTAAATACAGATGTGTACCTATAGGATCATTTTCTAAATCTGAATAAGAGCTTTCCACAAAAACAGAAGAGCAAAAGAAGTCTCAAAACACTAAGGCTATTCTATCATTTGGGTATTTTTGCATCTTTAAAACATGATGAGAGTTAAGTTTTCTTCTTCCTGTGATTATTCTTTGGCTTAATGTCTCATTTTTCTTTGTATGCTAGTTTTATTGACTCATAAAACCTCAAGAAGCAAAATTGCATTTTGTTATCTAAAAGGGAAAAAAAAGACACTAGCTGTCTGTAGAGCTAGAATAGCTTTTACATACTTAAGCTTGTAATTTTACTGTACATGCATGAAGAAACAATCCACATAAAAGTCAGAACACTACCATCAGCCATAATATACAGAAAAACAGTGTAGATCACCTGCTGCCTTTAGAGGTAGGAGACAGGTATTGAAAGAAAATAATTATTAAAAATAAAAGTCTCCCTGTAATGTGGATCWGGCTTTATTAAACTGGGTAACTGATACAGCTGAAGAAGAAAGGTTCCAAAACCACCAGCAGCACTGGCAGATTGAGTACTACTAGGACAGCTGTGTTTTGATGTAGTAGAACATGTAAACATGATGGCCCAGTAATTCTTTCTGGGCAACTGACAATATAAGAATGAAGAATTTCCATTATCCAAACACCTTTCTTTGTATTTGTGGTAGGCCTGTCTTATATGAACTGAATGGTAACTGACAAAGTCTTTGGTTTCTGAAACAAGGGGAACTTTTCTGCTGGTTTTAAAGGAAGCTGGACCAAAGCCTATAATCCTTTAATTATACCTTGTCCTTTTCTACCCATCCTTTATGCACATCAGAGCTGAATAAAGGATCTTGTTAGGAGCTGAATGGAACACTGGTTATGTATATAACCTTGTACTATATTCTCTCCTACCTATGGAGTAAGGCTGGTTCATGAAAAAAGTTAGTAACATTAAGCACAGCAGGTCACTTCAGGGATGTGGCCATAAAGTTATAGGTATTTTAGTAGCAGAAGATATTATTCATATAATTATATATAGTTATTTCAATCCTTACACTCTGTTAGTCTTGGTTGCCTTCAGTGCTGAATCCTTCCTTACCTATAGCTGTCACTCCTTTCATGGATGTTTTTAACCCCTCCTTGCCTACTTGCTTTGCCTCAGGTTTCTTTGCTGCCAATAAATATGGAGGATAATTCCAGAGGCATATTAAGACAGTAACAAGAAGTCAAACACAAGTATTTTTGCCTTAGGACTCTGACTCAGTTTTCACCAAGATTCACACATTGCCTGCTTGTTAAAGAATTAAGGGAAGGCAAAATATTGTGCTTCAGTAATGACAGTTCTTAAATAAGAGTAATAAAAAAAAAGTTTTATTAGACAGCAGCAGTGTTCTCATTAGTAAGTGTTTGGGTGGACTGTCACTTTTTATGGCTTTCTCCAAGCTTTGCAGAGAATCTGCTTTATGTCAGATATGTAGATGCATCATCTTTGTTACCACAAAGATTTCACACTTCTAATGCACCTGCTCTCCAAGAAAGTTTCCTGTACTGCTGAGCTTAGAGCAGTTACAGCCACCCTTGATTCAGACTTCCTACTGTGCAAACAAAACTCCCAAGCTGCAGATCAGGCCAACTGTGATTTCAAATTTGTTTACGTTAAGTTTTAAAAATGAGGATTTGGATTCATACTGTGCTGTTTAGAATTCTCTAAAATGCAGGCCTATATTCTGACCTAACATGCTACCCTATGATTTACATCTGTCCTAGTTGCATAATTACTTTAGTAACAGGAACAGATCCTCTTGAGCTTTCTACATCTTCCCCTAATTACCCGGTTGCAAGCAAGACTCTAGCGGCTAAATAATACCCGTCTGAGGTTTTCTCATTACTGCCTCTGTACCAGTTTATACAGAAATTAGTGAAGTTCACTGGAATTTGTATTGAAATAAATGAAGTCAGAATTTGGACCAGTATRTTTTCCAAAACAGTTGATTTTATATGAAGAAGTAACCCATGACAATAGATGTCTTTAAAAACTTAGCATGTCACTGAACTGAGGAAAAAAAAGAGTTGTCATCTGCATAAAAGTTTTATCAAGAAAACAATGGATTTTCAAGTTTAATTCTCCTCCTTCCTCCTGTCTCCTTCCATTAAAGCTTTTTATTGGATTTAAAATGGCCATTTCCCCAGCTGCCTTTGCTAATGGCAGAGAAAGCTGCCATGCTAGTGACACTGAAGAGTCTCTTTGCTGTATGAATGTGGTCTTTTTACTGCTCCCTCCTAGTTTTTTAAAGCTTTCATTTCAAGGAGAGGACGTGTTTACACAGGAGTGAAGTGCTCAACTTTTGGAAGCCTTAAAGAGGTTCTGACCTCATTCCAAGAATCTTAGTGCACAATAGTTCAAAGCTTGGAAAAAACAACCCCCAAATCAGAAGACAGACAATGGCAGAAGAAAATGCCTAACCATTAGTTTCCAATCATACAGGATATAAGCTACCTCAGGAATTTACTTACTATTTGAAGTCTACTTCTACTTTTTTTGCTTACTATTTGAAGTCTACTACAAGTCGTACATTGTTATGACACAGCGAAGGTTCATGGGGTAGGAAATACTTCTCACTTAAGTTAATGAGAGTCAAGGAAACTGCACCTTTTCTAGTTCTCTTAAGCCTAAAGTCAAATTAGTAACAATTTGCAAAGTTGTCTTAAAAGTAMTGAATTCTCCAAGACAAAGGCCAGGTTTTTGGAAAAGAATAATCTAGATGTTTATGCAACAGACAGGAACACTTATCATAGTAACAATCTGAGTAAATAGAAGACAGTAGTAATTGGTAATAATAAATACTATAACAATCAAAATGAATAAGCTTTTTACTGGAATGGCAAAATATTTGAGTTTGAAAGCCTCTCATTTTCCCCTTATTTATAGTGAAAGTCAGGAGTAACCCAACTGAAATTAGCCTGTTTGCCCTATCTCCATCTTGCTGCCTTCTAATTTTAGTGTGCTATGAAATTACAAGGTTAAGTTTATGACTTGAAAGAAGACAAAAATGTAAGCACAAGGATAAGCACAGTAAGTACAAGCATAAGTTCAGGGTCCAAAAGAATTTTAACCAGTTTACAGGATGGAATGGTCGTGACTGGCACACAGATAGCCTGCATAACTGCAGTGGAGATCTAGAGATATACTACCCCAGGAGATGATTTTTTTTTATGTTTTCTATCTTTACAGTAGCTCCTGTGAAGGTCTTTCTAAATTCTCTTGTTTTCCTTGCGTTCTGAAACAGATCCAAGTTTAACCTGTCTTCCCCCCTCTCCTAAGTCTGTCTTGTGTGTATAAAGTGCAAGTCTAAAAACTGGTCACAAGACGATGGAGAAAGAGTAAATGCAAAGCAAAAATCTAATTTCCTTTCTACACAGACTTCAGAATTACAGCCTGCATTAGAAACTGGAATCAGTACTAGGTGAAAATCTGAATTTCACTTTTATTATTTTAATTAAAAAATTGTTTGCAAGGCAGATGGCTTCCCGGGACATTTTCCCCGCATGCAGAATTGGACTCCACAAAGAATGGCTGGAACAAGAGCATCATGCTTAAACAGCTGTGTCCTCTTGCATTGACTTTTTATTTCTTTTAAATCTAAACCAATATCCTATATCAAGAAATCATACTTAGACAGAGGATAGTTAGCTACTAAAAAGTTACAAAAACACTGTTTGGACTTTAATTGAGGGTCCTTTCAGGATTATTTTCTGCTTTTATTTTAATCTGAAAATTCATAGAATTATACCTAGAAACTTAACATCAAGTTTTATTTGGGATTATACTAAAAAGGAGAATTTTATAAGAATAAAATTTAATGTGTAATATGGCTTAWGTTAATGTTTGATTCCATTTTCTTCTTATATAATGCAAAAGGAGACCATCCAACAGAGAAAGTCATTCTAATAGTAAATGGAGCTGTTGATGTCTTTATAATTATTTCAAAAACAATAGTAGTGCTTTTTTTTCCTAATTCAGGTAAACACTCCTTGGTACTGTCTGTGCACTAATTAAGTTAAGTGGCATTCTTATTTTCTGAAGCCTGTTGGCTGGTTACCATAGTACATAGTCCGCTTGGCAGTTAGGATTTCAGCAGTATGGCAGGTGCAGAAAGAACCATGTAATGAAAAAGCCACTAATGCTGATTGGGGCATGTAAGTTTCCTTCTTAGATCCATCACAGGTGTCTTGTTGGACCTGTGAACCACTTTTTTTTACACTTTGTTTAACCTTTTTACGTTTGTGCTTCTTTCCTACCTTCTTGAAGGTAAAATAATTAAAAATAGTCATATGTCAGCAAAAGGACAGTCTAAGTACTCAGTGAGAGCATAATAAAATATCTCTTATCAGTGTTGCTTTACTGTGGTTTTAGTAAAAGCTTAACCTTTACAAAATCCTTACTTTGAGTATTGAGTCTGTCAGAACAGAATCTGTGTATAAAATTTCCACCTTACAGAAAAGTCATGTCATTGGTTTCCTGCAATACAGAAGTACTGATAGAACCCAACTCTGCACCCTTTGCTGACCCTCYAGTTAGAGGCTATGTTATGGAAATATTGTCAGACTTAGCACAAATGGCAYTTTGTCCACTCCAGAGCAGGAGAACATTAACGAGAGCAGTTGAATTGTCTGGCTTATGARTGCAGAAGCATAAACCGTTACTGTCATTCTGATAGAATTATTCTAGAATGTAGAATAAGTTTTAGATTAAGTCAACTCTTCTTCTCAAGAACATCCCCAGGGCTTTGTTGTTGGGTTTTTTTTTTTGTTTTTTTTGATATTTCAGATTTATGCTCACCAATTTTAAATATGAATACATTTGAAAAAAAAAGTGTAAATATCTTTTCTTTTCCACAAGTCAAACAAAAATATACTTGTAGTGACGATTTACTATCTTCTATAAATATGCCCATAAACAGAATTTAGAGATAGATCCTAAATATCATCTAATTACTCTGTTTTGAATACGATAGGTTGTTGGTGTGGCTCAGGCTATCAATAAGAAATCTGGAATTGATGGGACTTTCACTGAGCAAGATGAAAAGGTATGAAAGATGAATTTGTTCTATTCTCATAAGGGAGGAGACTTTATTTTTCATACTAATTAGCAAGTTAGAAATTACTACAGTTTAAATACTTCCAAAAGCATAAAAATTATTGCTAACATTGTAAATTTCTTGCTTTATGAGGTCATGAGAAAGATAGCTGTGAAGTAGTTTAATTTCTGGATCAGCATAGTATCTATCCTACCTCACTAAAACGTGGGCTTATTCTACTGAAATGTACATCCTGGAAAACAGTTTTGTAGCTTTTAGTAGATATAATTTGTTATGAAGTGATTTTAAGTCATTTAACTCTAACATATTTTGAATATTAAACTGTAAAGCAAATATTTGGATAAATTATAAACAAAACACATATGTGGGAGCAATGAGGAACACGCGAGCCAAAGACCTTTATAGCACCAAYATACGTGCTTCCCCATAGTTCAGTTAATAGATGTTAAGCTCAACGTATGATACAACAAGTCATGTAGTGCTAGCCAGTCACTGTAAATGTCAACCCACAGGCCATTTACCTAATCCACAAGCCCCTGTACAAGGARGGCGAGACCCCAGTTACTTCCTCATTGCTGTGGCGTGAAGTTTAGATGACCTTTCTCTTCTCTCCTATATGCTGTAAGGTGATCTTCAGACGACTTTTCCATCTTCCCCTACATGTAGACACATATAGGAAACAATTCAAAGTACAGAATGCACCTTAATTCCTAAATCTCATGCTGCAAATTTCAAACATGGACAAACTTTGCATTTAGAGTGGCATAGCAAGAGTRGTTGGACTGAGGCAGAAGAAACTGCCTTAACTCTCAGGATCAAACAAAACCATATTTACTCTTTCCCTTTTAAAATTTCCCCTTTAAAATAAAATGCATAATGAATATCTGCAGGATATCAGAGTTATTTTCATTCCAAACAGGAAAGAACTTGTAGGTTTGCTATGTTAGCAGAATTTTATTTCTGGTTTCTAAAAGATTGAATTTCCAGGAGATTATCTAAATTCAGCTTTTCTGGGTAATATCTTGTGTTGTTACGTAATGAGTTCATTCCTCTCCGTTGTTTTATATTCCACTCATACTTTTACTAGGATAAACTATGAAGATCATGAGTTTAAACAGGGAGAAGTGAATCTTGAGGGAATGTCAGCGAAACTCAAAAATCTTGTGATTATCAAAAAATAAATTTAAAACATCAATCAATACTTCAAAGTGAAAACAAGAAGATATTTTTTGTAGCTTGTCTTTGAATGGTGTTAAGATGCTGTAAGACAGTATCTTCACCAGATGTTAATATTTGTCTTCAGGATTTTGCAGCTTATCTGGCATTTTGTGGCATCGTTCTTCATAACGCTCAGTTGTATGAGACATCTTTGCTTGAAAACAGACGTAACCAGGTATGGTAAATAGTCACAATATTTTCAGTAATGACACTAAACTAAATCTTTCATTAATTAATGTAATTGTATTTTGCTTCTTTCTGTATTACTAATAGGTTAATTATGSGTAGAATATGGCGTTTTTGGGTAGAATATATCTGCCAAATACACYGTGAAAAGGTTTTGGAGAAATAATTAGGTAGTAGTTTTAAAATTTTCTGGTAGGTTTGAGTTACCAAGTGACTATCAGTGTTAGTAAACTGGTAGCAATTTGGATTCTACCATTTGTTTTCAAATTGATTCCATTGTGGGGCGGGAAAAAGGGAATATAATTTGACTGTAACTGAGGGGTTTGCCATACTGCGTTGAACAAAAGAAGTTCATTAGGATCTGCTARAATTGCAACAGATAATAATTGTCTTCAAAGGTTTAAGTAATTTAGAAATCATTTTTGCTATTTTCAAGATACACACATGAGCCATTGGAAACTATATTTTCAAAGGACAAAATACTGTCTGCTGTTTGAATTTCACAAGTTTTGTCTGATGAATTCCTTAGCTCACTGAACTATTAGTGCCTAAATCTATTTTGTCTCTTTCACTGGAAAACTCAGCTAACTGTGCTGCTTCTTCCATCAAAGCTGTCATACTGGCAGTTAATGATTGTTAAGCCAAAAGTTAATTTTTGTCACATGAGCAGAAGTTGACTTCCTTGATTCATGAAAGAAGGGAATAATCAAAGAAATTAGTGATCATTATTATTCCTTACATAATTACTCAAATGGTCACAAAGGGCTTTTTTTTTTCCAGGTGCTTCTTGATCTTGCCAGCCTTATTTTTGAAGAGCAACAATCTTTGGAAGTAATTTTGAAGAAAATAGCTGCCACTATAATATCCTTCATGCAAGTGCAGGGGTGTACCATTTTTATAGTGGATGAAGATTGTACTGTGAGTAGTATGAGACTGAAATGCTTATCCCTGGGACCAGAGGTTTCCCCACTCTGTGGCATTTCCTACCCAGAGTATGTTCTGCAGTCTTTCCATGGTCTGCCTTTGCCTCTATAGAATCAGTTGCTCAGCTTAGGTGTTGATTTGGGAGGCTTAGGTCTTCTTGTAGGCCACATTCTGCTATTTTATGCAGTCAGGTGGCATTGCCTGTTGGCAAATTAAGGCTTCAAGTTCCCCACAYGGCTCTTTCTCACTCTTCCACTTGGTATGGTGGTTCTGTTATGTCATAGATCTTGAATGTACTCACTAATACAGTGTATAGATCTTTTATAACTCACTTTCTTGCCTACTGAAATAGGAAAGAAAAACAGAAAAGGCTGAAGAAAAACAATGTGGCCTTTACTTGCTATATAGAATCACTCTTGACTGTTTTTTTGGGGGTTTTTTGGTGTTTTTTTTTTTTTTTTCCCCCTCGGAGTGTCTCAGGATCCCGGCTCACTTGAGCAAAGCACAGCTCATTTCCAGTCTGCTCACCTGCATTTCTTTTTTTTGGAAAATAGGTTGCCTATTGACAAGCTGGRTATAGTGTGCCTTAGCCTTGACCCGGCATTCCTAGTTTTACTTTGACAATACTTAATGGGTATGGATATACTAAGATCCGGAGGTGAGGTGGCATTTGCAGGTCCTTTGGCACAGACATGGCTTTTGTCTTCACTTCACTGATGATGTGCCATCATCACATCTCTGAGCGTAGGACAGTCACTCCTGTACACAAGTGCACAGGCATTTCTTTTCAGAATGAATGATCAGTCAAGAGACTGCAAGGATATTTAAAGATGTATTTAAAGATATTTTTGTGGTAGGATCCCAGTTTATWGACTCTAGATGTGAAATGCAGTTAAATAATTTTATACTTGTCCTTATTACAGATTAGTGTAGATAATCACAACAAATTTTTCTTTTGCTTTCATGACTACTACTAAGACTTGTTCCAACCTATCCCTGTATTCCTCCACTGCCCTAAAAAAATCCTCCTTATCTTTCAGGATTCATTTTCTAGTATGTTTCACATGGAATCTGAGGAATTAAAAGATTCAACTGAAAATCTGAGGAGGTAAAACAATGTATTTAAACTTTGGTTTATTACAGGAGAATGTTGAAAAATAGGTTTAAGGTCCTTTCTACAAAAAAACCCCACTGCTTCTGTATTACTTCTATTTGCTGCGAAGCAGGATTTGCCCTGAAATATACATACATAACTTCTATTGCCCCAAAAAGGTCATGCTGAGAGAAGAATATGGTGTATTCTTTTTGCCATATGTCAATACCTATGAAAATCTTAGTTTTGTAGTTCTGTTTTTTATAGCGTAATCCTAACTTATGTAAGTATCTCTTTTTCTTCTTGATCTCTAGTAAATCTGTATAGACTGCTGTCTGCTGTAGACACATCTACTCTAGTAGATATTACAGTATTAGTACTTTCTATTTAAGACTTTTATCCAAATTCTGTAAATGAAGGATATCCACTTATAATAAAGAATAAGCACTATTCTCATATTATACACAGGGAAACTGAGTCACAGAAAATGACTGATTGAATGAAGTCCATAAGTTGTATTCAAGAAGCCATCAAGAAATTCAACTGGGAGGAAGAGAGTTAAGAGTAACTGAATTCAAATACAAAAAATAAATAGTTCCATTATATAGTCCAAACCTCTGTATTCAGATTTTGAAAATTACTGTCTCTATTAGCTCTTTCTGTCATAAAAAGCTGYTTAAAATAATGTCAAAAGAGTGAGACATAGTTGCATATAAAATGCACTACTACATATATAGTTTTGAGAAAGGTAGTGGAGATTTTTCTATCCATTAAACSTTTTTTTGCAAAGAACTTAAACTATGCATGTTTGAAAGTTAATTCCCAAAAGTATGACATAAGCAAGTAAAAACTATTACACTTATGATTTTATTAAGATTTTATTACAATCTTAGACAAGATGCAATCAGAAACTAGAGAAGTACAAAAGGATAGCAAGATCACAGGGCAAAAAGGGAAATTTCCTGTTTATTTCCTCCTTACATATACTATGAGAATGATAAAGTGATAGAAAGTATCCTTTCTATTTGTTATTTCTTTTATGCTTCCTAGTTAATGCACTCCAAATCTAGTTTACTACTTGCATGGGCCAGTATTAAATTACTATTATATCTAATAGGGAGGGAATGCTGGAGACTTAATTGTATATGTGAGTCTTGTTCAGCAAAGAGCACTCAGTTACGTGAGGCCTTATACTAAGGCCTGTGCTATGACTCAGCAACTGGACTTAAGCTTTTGCTGTGTTCTAAGGTCATGGGTTTGGAGAGACAGAAGTACAATGACACAGATGGGAAATACTACTTACGAGAGAAAATTTTTGGCTGATTATCTAATCAAGGACCCTGAGTAAACCCCAAATCAGATAGGTTTCCACAATTGTGGGGTCTCACCATATATTGCCAAGGTTAATAATGAGAGAACAGTTCTTTTGCCCAGTACTGCARATATCCCCTGGATATCCACTTACAGCAGAAGGATAACTAAAGTAAAATCCATTATGAGAGGGAAACTGCAGAGACTTGATGGGAAGTCTTTGCATATTAAGACATGTGTGCTTCTCCAAAACATCAGAGGGGTAGGTCAATAGAATTGAAATACATTAAATTAACTAAATCATGGCTATAAAAATAGGAGAGAAATGATTGATTTTGGAATTATATTTTTTAGATGTCCTGATTTGGAAAATGAGAAAAGTCTGTTTCATTAATATCCTCAAAAAATTGATTGCAAATTTACTTTCAAAACACATTTTAAATAAACTTAGAATCAGAAAATCAATGGTGTTACCAGCTGCATTCAGTGAAATTTACCTGGTAGTGAATTTTTCCAGATTTGTGAAGGAATATTCTTTTTAAAGGTTCTGTTAATTGCACTATGAACCCTTTTGTTCATTCATTATCCTTCATCTACATAAGCCAGTTTGTTTATTTCTTAAGTTGATGTTTCTGTCATAACATTTTAGAAAAGTAAGAGTAGTGTAGTGTATAAATGACGTGGCAGCTTTGTGATGGAATGTTGATGGCAACTGATGAGCTGATTTGAAATTAGCTCCATCATATGGGTCCTGGTTATAGCTTGCTTGGCTTTATACAGGAATAATTTCCATTGCTCTATGACACACATAATAAGAATGTTCTGTCTTTCAGGGACTATGATGCAAACAAAATCAATTATATGTATGCTGAATATGTCAAGAATACAATGGAGCCACTCAACATCCCAGATGTTTCTAAAGATAGAAGATTTCCTTGGACAGTAAGTAAAATACACTTCGGTTTGAAATTCAGAAAWGGAAAACATTTTTCTGCTTTTCTTTCCAATCTTTTTTCTTTCCCCTCCTTACTCCTGTTTAGCTAGCTGAAGGCAGAGGTTTTTTTGATCAAGTTCATTATCAATGTGCAAATGATACAATATTCAGAGTGAGCAAGGTGACCAGGAGAAATTTTTTTCCTAAAGTGTCTGTTAAGGAAGCCTAACATTTGTTTGTCAATAAATACACATGCAAAGTTGAGAGGTAGCTCAATAAATTTTGAGGAAAGCATCAGAGTGAAGAACAGCTGGAGGCTTTCAAAGTAACCCTCTGTAGTTTATTGTGGTTGTTGGGAGGGTCGGAGGTCCCTTTCCTTTCATTCCCTCTTTTCTCTCTTGTTCCGGCTAAGATTAATGTTATGGATACAAAGGCTTTGCTGTTTTGAAGAAGGAATAACTTCACATTTCTTTGGCAGCTTATGCCTCATGCTTCATGTGGTGTCAGCTTGTGGTGTGATGCGTTGAGTGAACACACAGATATGGGAGAATTAGGAAGTGAAGGTCACTTGCCAGGATTCAGACTAAAGTCATGATGCCTTTTAAAGTCATTGTCAACAAAAAMCAAACTTCTAACTATTTTTCTCTCAATGCAGAAATCCGAAAAATATCTGCTCATTATATTTAAGCCTCTTATCTGGTGAGGCTCAGGTAGAGGGTACTAAGAGGAAGAAGGAGGACTTACGGGAGCAGTTCAGGTTTTGCCAAACTCTCCATTCTGAGTTGCATAATGTGAAGGTCAGGGAACACGGTGTGATTGTTTCAGTAAGTGGATAGGAGGGGCAGGTTCACACCTTTTTGCTTCCCTTTTTGCCTGTGCAAAGTTTCACTGCTGTTCACTGCTTTTCTAGAGTGGGATTCTATGAAGGACTGAGCAACACAGGAATTGAGAGCTCAGCACTTTACACTGTGAGACCTAAAGCTATATGAATTGGAAAAGTAGAAGTAAAAAACAGAATCAGGTGAATGTGCTGCATTATATCAAAAAAGAAATAGACCATAATTTGAAGACATTTTAAAATAGAAAAAACACCTTGCAAGCCATTCCAGACAAGCCTTCTGCTTTGTCAATGCAGTCACTGTGACTGCATCTCCACCACTGTATAGGAGCAGTTTCAAGACTGCTTAAAGTGAGGTACTCTGACGCAAGAGAAATTCAAGGCGTACATGGTGCCCTAACACCTTGGCTTGCCACTTTCTTTAGAGCAGTCAATGACAACCTTACTCAATTTATGAACAAACACTGCTGCTTTTTAGCTGCTTCGGTGGCCTCAACCACCTATGTGGTTATATTAGAGCACAAAGCTTGTTTCTTACATGACAGAGCATGACAGAGGCCTGTTGTTGCCTCCTCAGGTTCAGACTACTTAGAATGACAGTAAAGAAGCCACATGCTAAGCCTTAGCACCCTCATGTACAAGTTCCTCCATGAATCAACAAAATTAATGCAGAGTAGACAAAGCCTGAATATCTACACCAGTTCTTTTAGCTATTTACCTCTGCTCTTGTTTAGGCTCCTTCCTGTTCATTTATACTGGGTCAGGTGTTTTTAAGCACTGTGTACTATGGTCATTTATCCAGTCAAGTCAAATTTGAATTACAATGCATCTGAACTTTACTATGAATCAGCAGGTTCTCCTCACAGTAGCCATAAACCAGTTTGGTGTTTCTCAGCTGGCCTTACTAGAGAGGTCAAGGGAGAGATACAGGAGCTCCTTTTTTACAGCTAATTTCACAAGTATGTCATCTTCCCAGACCACAGTTCACAAAACAAGAAATTCTACTTGTCAATTATTCCATCTATTCTCTTGATAATGAGCTACAAATTATTGAATTCCTGGAATGTGAAGTATCTAGCTTGATGCAGCTTTCATATTTTCTCCAAAGAATCCTACCTCCCTCTTCTGTTATAAGCATTTGAGCATTTGCCTGCAGAGACCACTCCACTTACACAGCACCACAGAGAAAAACAGCAGTRTTAAAAATTTCTCTGCATCTGAAATGTTAGTGCATACCTTTTTGCCTCACATACAGTCAGAGATAGGACCATATTTCTCTCAACAACTGCCACGTTATTCTAGTACTAAGTGCAACAGAAAAGCATTAACAACTTTTCACATTAGATATTTGGAAAAAAATATATCGTCTTTTTGTTCTACCCTTCCCTTCCCTGCCCCAGATAAATCAATTTCCTTCACTGGGAGCACAAGATAAACTGATAGCAAAGAAAAGACTGCAGAAATGTTGACCTTTTTAGAAAATTAGTCATGGTTTAGATCATGCTTTCATCTCCACTGAGGCATATTTCATGGCCATGGTGGATTAAAGATCTCTTTAATTAAGGAATCTCRAACAAATCAAAAGAGCTGCTGAAAATTTTAGTATAATTAAATACATAATAATGCCAGGTGTACCCCCCCCCTTTTTTTTATGACATCTACTTCGGTCACTGGCATATTGCAAGTGTGCACAATTGTCATTTTAATGGAAGTGGTACCTTCTGGTGAAAGAACCTATTACCAAATACCTCATGGCCACAAATCACTTTAAACTCTTAACGAATGATTACCAACATCTGTATTATTACTCACCAATGTCTGTCTCAAATGCAATGTTTATTATAATGACTACCCAGAGAYGTGCAAACTCTTTGAAAAAATGGTTGCTTTGAAAAAAAGAGTATGTAGACCAAGAACTTTGGACACGTGAAATAAATTTGTCTGTAAAATTGTAACTGTATTTTTTTATTTGCTTAACAGAATGACAATGCAGAAAATGTAAGCCAACACATAACGAGTTTGCTGTGTACACCAATCAAAAACGGAAAAAAGAATAAGGTGATAGGTGGGTAACTTTACAAAAACAGTTGTACATTTCATGGAAGCAGCATGCTACATGCTCCACAGTTAAACCTTGGCAGCATGGAATCTMAAAGCATGTGAAAAAATCCCAGTTTATCATGATTTCAACTAAGACTACTGCAAACTTGACTGTAAATTGCTTAAGTCCCAAATTACCATCTACAAACCCCTGTGATATTTCCCTGGTTTATAGCTTCTTTGCGTTTGATAAAGTTCTGTAAGTAAAATTATTTTCATAGATTCTTGTTCAGAAAGACAGATCTCATTCTTATTTGTGCAAATCTTTCAAAAGGCAGCGAAAGGCAGAAAACGTGTACCAGTAAATATGCTCTCCTGGCCTGTATTGCTGGGCTCCGAGGAAGAGKGCCAGCAGCCTGAGGAAGGCAAGCTCAGTGGCACGGGCCTTGCTGTTCCCCTCAAACGAGACTTGGCTACAAAAACTCATGCACTTTAGAATGCTAAGTGATGTTCACTTTTGGTGCTGTAAATTGCCTTTTGTAGGTGCCTGCTTCTATCTGTGTCTACAATCCTATTTTAAATTATTGATTAGGTGCTAAAAGTTATCCTTAACACCTTCTGCAGTGTCTCCTTTGATCTTTCTGTTTTTTCTTCTACGTTAAAGAGTTGCCATGTCACCCCTGGATTCCTGGGGTAAAATTTTCAGAAGTAATTTGACAACACTTAAGTCCACAAAGACCGAGAGCCTTATGGAGACTAGAGAAGGTTAATTCTCCTTAATTCACTAAAAATACTTAGGTGGCTGTGGTCTGGATCCTCAAAGATATGTATACACCTAAACAGTTTTGAGGACTTGGTCCTAACAATACTTCAGAGCTTAATGAGRTGTGAGTGAGTCTGGATTTCAGATTAATTTTAGACAATAGGTGATGATGGTTTTGAAAATTACCAGGACTTTTCTGTCCTAAGGGGAGTAGAATAAATATAAGTTTGGTTTCCCTGGCATCAGTAAGTTCCACAAGCAAGCAGAACWTATAATATACTGATTTTGAGATAGCAGTTTGAGTTCAGCATCCTCATTTTTACAAAATTTGGCAAGAGTTCTACAGATGCATCGCTTTGTCTTCAAGTAATCATCCTTTTAAATTATGATAATACAGCCTAATTGATGTCTGCAGTAAGTATGAGGCGCTTTTCCCAAGAACACATATTTTTTTCAAGGCCCAAAGCAGACATACATTGCTACCTAATTATTTCTGCAAAGTTTCCTTTGATGCCAGCCTCCTCTGCAAAGTGGCTTTTATTATTTTCCTTTAAATATTCTACCAGACCCGGAAGACCAAAATGAAGATTGAATTCTTGGGTCTTTAACTACACATATTTTGTTATTAGCTACTGATAAAACTGTTCCACCTGATCTCATATGCCGTGGAAATTCCAACTGAATGTTTCAGTTTGGGCTATCCCTTTCTGTGGGCTTTTCAAATCTGAGTAATTCTCAATGTGAAATGCTCTTTAAAATTTTGTAAGGTTCCATAGCCTAGCTACTGTTCAGATCTTTAATAGGGTAACATTGCCTTGAGAACAATCCCTATAAGTTGCTTTAGTGTACTGTATGCTATTCAAGAAAATTATAGGTCTCCTTTTTTATTTTTAAGACTAGTATTCCTGAGACAAGAATCTGGGGAATGGAGGTGGAGCAAATGGTGGGGGAAGAAGCTGTCTACAACACAACCAAGTACATTCTACTGGAAAGAGAAATTTAAAAAAATATATATATTCTCTTGACTTGTGCATTTTTCAGGTATTTGGTGAAAACTTGTCTCAGTAAAAGATTGATTCTGAGGTATGAACCCCTTGATGGTTTAGGAAGCTTTTGAATTTTTTTCAATTAAAGAGTATTTTTCTTATATATAACACAGTATATTTACTGTATTTAATCTTTTAAATCCTCTTTTTAAGAGGAATTTACATGTACCCCTAATTCATGTCTTKTAGGAATTCATTTGCTCTTGTGTCTTATTCTGTTGAGTCTTAAAAATCTTGTGTTTATTGTATCACTGTTGCTATACAAATGATTGTAATTTCCTAAGCAGGACTAAACAGAGATCTGGGAGTAAGTTCAGAGATGATAGTCAGCTGCTTTTTCCCAAGAAAACATTAATCTTATTCTTAGTGATTTTTTTTTTCCTGAAATTTTGTGTCTTTATTATGACTGAATTATGTAGTAGTCTCCGCCCACTGAAGTTCAGAATCCTGTTCACAGTATTCAGATGTGGCAGTTCCTACCCCACCAGTTTACAGCAACAGTTAATCTCTTTAGAGGGGAATCCCATGCAAATAATAAATTCCCAAAACAGAACCTAATTTGAAAACAGGATAGTGTTCTTATATTTTCACATTAAAGCTTGTACAGAAAAGGCTAATATTCTTCTAAATACACTGTTCTGGTGTACAGCATTTTTCTCCTAATACATCTACATTCTGTTAAGAGGGAAGACCACATGAGATCCCTCACAGAATTTCTTTCCTGTAATGAAACATCTTAAGGGTTATTTTAGTTAACAAATGAAGAATGCTAAAATGGTAGCTATATTCCCATATAAAAATACAAACAGCCCTCAAAAACCTTATGGTAGTTGCTGATTATGTTCACTGATGTAAAATAGTAATTTTTTTGATTATGTTCACTGATGTAAAACAGTATTTGTTACAATTCCTCCCTTATCCATAAGCAGAGAGCACATCTGGCGTCGCAGACCTTATGGTGGCAAACTTTAAGTACYAGAGACAAGCACAGAGGTTCTGTTCTTATATATCAGTGAAAATCTTGCTGAAGCAAGGAACATAAAAATTAGTAACAGTATTCTGGAAACATCATACAAAAGAGTAATCTTTCCTTTCCTTTTTCTTATTAGTTAAATATATCTTTAATACWTTACTGTTTCTATTGCAAGAGGTTCTTCATAAAATATAGTGTACAAATTCATACGTAATAGCAATTCWTAGCAAATAAAACTAGGATTTTTACTGAGATAATTATTTACAGCTTTTATTCTCCCTGCCAAAACAGAAAATAGTAAAAAAAGGTTGTATTTAAGATAACAATAATCCCCACAACACTGCTGCCCAAGGACATCCTATACATGCAATGCAGCTGCTTTAATCCATGTTTTGATTTCTTATCAGAAACTGCAGAACATTAGGGAAAGCTAAGGTGAAGTATATATGTGAATTTTCATTTGCCTAAAATGGAACTAGGTATTCTAGTTAAAGCAAGGATTGGTAGAAATTTTTTGTCAGATCTCTCAATGGCGTGTGTGCAAAAAATCCTGATACTGAATGGAATCATTAGGAAATATTAACAAATGCTAAATTAATAAAATAAACAAATGCAAATACCAACAAGTTTGCTAACAAGCTGAATTCATTTGGAGGCTTTCCTGTGACTATAGGCTTTGCATCAGATTGTAATTCAATCACATCTTCATAGAATCATCAAGTATAATTGAACTTTGAGCCTCAACTTCAGTATTTTCTGTTTAGTTAATTTAAAAAATCCAGCACTGACTCAAAGAAGGAAGTGAAAACTCTGCCTACCACTGTTCTGACTTTCATAAATGTTCTTTTGGCATGGTTACAAAAATTTAATTAGCCTCCAAAGGACAAATTGTCTTTAGGGATTAAATCAATCTAGAATACAATTAATAATAAAAGTCAGGATGAAAACTACCCTAGAATTTTCCAAGATAATCAAGTCTGTAAAGCTCGACATTTCTACTTTATAAATCCTGATAGATATTTTTTGGTCTATTAAACAGTATATAGTATTTTAAGTATTTATTCTGTAATACAGTGAAATTACTCTAAAAGAATTTGGAGTGGATTCCATAGCATTCTCATTTGTCACTTCCATGTATACTGTTGATTTGTACTGTAGGTTAAACAGAATCTTATTTTTTTTTTCTGTTGATGTTCAGTAAGACAACGGTTTGGCAATTCTCTATATTACTACTTTCAATTTTGATATCCTGGTTAGGGGTTTGCCAGCTTGTGAATAAGATGGAAGAAAACTCAGGCAAAATCAAAGCTTTCAACAGAAATGATGAACAGTTCCTGGAAGCCTTTGTCATTTTCTGTGGCTTGGGAATCCAGAATACACAGATGTACGAAGCTGTAGAAAGAGCCATGGCCAAGCAGATGGTAACACTAGAGGTAAGCTTAAAAACTAGATAGTCTTTAATTGGCGCAGTATAAGTTCTAATTTTCACAATACCCTTCCTGTTCTACATGTAACTGCAGCCACTCACTTAAATGCTGAACAGAAACTGTTCTGTCACATGAGAACAGCATTTGGTCCCTGGAGTTGCAAAGAAATACTGTGTTTTTCTGATTGTTTTCATATTTGCCTGCACACTATTTTATTGGTATTATATTTTAACTTTATTGTATTTAGTGTTGAACCTAAATTCATTTTTTTCCTCTACATAAAGCTGCAATATAGTTTGTTTGTTCTGTTGCATAGGAAAAGGAAATGGTTTGGGGGATTAGGGTCTTCGTTTCTGTATTTTTCCCAAGGTTTTCTGGGATGTCTGTGGCTCAGTCCTGTTTGTGGAGTAATGGCAGGGTTATTGTCTGAGAAACTGCAATTTCTCAGACTTCATCAAACCACATCAAGAGGAATTTTACCTAGTTGTTGTCTTTGAACTGATTASTGTTATGTTTAATGGATGAAGAAGGTTTTAGCCAAAGAAGTGGAATTACTCAGAGCCTATAACTTGAGGCTGAAGTCAAAACTTTGTAGACTTCAGATTGTCTAATGTTCATTATATAAGCACAGTGTTTACAGAATTCCTAAAATGTGGATTATGTACCCTGTAGCCTCTAAAAGAAACATTAAAACTCCTGAATAAATTTGTATTTAGTCATAAGGTGGTAATATTWTTGTAAAAAAAAAAATTTCACTGCTTTAAAAGAGATGAGCTGTTTAAGACAAATTACCATTTTTCCTACTTTAACATTACTCAGATAATATGGTTAGTCCAYACATACAAATTCCAATATGAGAAAAAGCCTATAAATTAATACTTAAAATGTCTTCTTCATAAAATTGTTATTATTTCATGCTAAAAGGAACTTCAGAGCATTTCAATGTTCTGTTCATTCTTACAACTAGAAAATATAAGTTTATTTTGTTAATTTAAAAATAAATATATTTTCTTTCAGACTTCTCTGCCAAGTTTCATCTACAGCAAAACTCTTTTATGTCTGAATAAACCCTTGAAAGGATTATTATGGCAACAATGTCAGGCCCGTAATTATAGCTGTTCCTTGAATTATTTGTCTTTGAAACTGGGGCATGAAAACTTTCCAAAGAGAAAATCAGAGTTCTTTGTTCATTTATAGAAACTATTTACATTTTGTTGGCCTAGTTAAATCAAGAAGACTTTGTGAGATCTGTAAAAGCTGCAGATACCTCTCCAGATGCCTTTAGAACATTCCCTTAAAATCAGTAGGGGCCTTGCATGGACACTAGGTTTCAGCAAGTGCAGTGCAKTGCAGGACTGCAGCTGCACGCTGTAACTTCTGCTTCAGAAAAAAAATAACCCTTTTCATGGTATTGCACTTTGTTGGTACTACAGGCTCTTCTCTTCTTGCAGGTTCTCTCATATCATGCTTCTGCTGCTGAGGAAGAAACGAGGGAGCTGCAGGTAACAGCGGTAATTGAATTTTTTACTATTCTTTTAGAAATACTTACTCAAGAGATGGAACAGTGAAAGGCAGCACTTTACTCATATGTTTYCCTTCATGTCAGGCATCATATTTTCCAAAATAAAAGTTAGAGTGAAGCCTAAACTGATCACTTCCTAATTTGGATCAAATATGTCATGCAAAAGCAAAGCCAACATTATTACAAGGCCAACGAGAGATAGTTTGTCCAGAGAACTGTAATTAAAGGAAAAACAGAAATATAGATGGAGGATTATCATTCTCAAGAATTAAAGTGACAATATGACAGTACTGACTAATGCAATATTCATGTCAACTCCAAATCAGTCAGGATTTTTAAGTCCAAATTTTGTATTTTTGTATTTTTCATATTTCAGACTTCTACAATATGAGTGCAGCTTTATGGCTTTTCACAGAAGTTCTCTAATTGTTAATTCGCTGATTATTTTCATTTTTGTGATTACTTTTCTATGCAGTGTCCTGTTCTACTCCTGTCTATTTGTATGCTTAGAAACCACTGCCTTAAGAGTAAACAAAGCTGTGATTTCAAGTGTTGTTCAATGTTTAGCCTGAGCTCACTCCCTTCTGTTGTCTCTGCTGAAGTGGAGGTGTTGAGCAGACAGCATCATTGCTGTGGTAAGGACAACAGGAGGGATGGAGAGGAAGGCAGACATGGGATCACAAGATGGGTATGCATAGCGGACAGGACTAGACAAGGCAAGGTGCCACAAAACAAGGCTCTACACTACTGCTCATACACCAGATGAGCATTAGTGCCTAGTTCTGGCATGGATAGCAGCACATACRTGTTGAGCCTCGGTACGCATGTGCTGTTGCTTACTGATACTGAGGTGCTGATGCTACAATGCACTGCTCATCACTAATAGTTTCTCTTCGTCACTTGCCTTAATCTCTGCGGCTGCATCTTTACAGCCACACAAAACAAAACTGTGGCACCAGTGATCACCCCTGCTGCTTCACTGACCACAAGCTTCCTAGCACAATCTTGACCCATATCAACCAACACTTTTTATGGCATTATAAAAGCCCATAGCACAGGCCATCATCAGTGGGGGGATGGATGAGACTATAATTGCAAATTTCAAAACAAATTCACAAATATGTGATTTTACTCAGAAGCATTGTTATTAGAAATAGTAAGAAACACTGTCCAAACCTTTTAAGGATAATTTGATCACAGCTGAAACTTTTTTTTTTCCCCCCCCCTAAAGCCCTAGCCCTGAGAAAGCTCTGTCTATGGACAGACTCAGGATACAATAATGCTGAATATGGATGCTGTTAGATACTCTATGTTCTAGCTGTCTTTCCTCAGTATTTTTAGGTGATTCAGGTAACAGAATGGTTTGCTTGAGTTATTAAAAAAGGGAAAAAAAAGCATATGTCAATTCTAAGAAGCAAATAAGATGATAAACAAGAAAGATTAAAGAAGGATAAGACAAAAGAAAAAAYGACCAGATTGCACTACTCTTTCTCCAGTTTTAGGCTTTCTCTTTTCCATTGCTAAATGTTGTTCTCTTATTCTTCTCTAGGCTGCTGTGGTACCATCTGCMCAATCTCTCAACTTAACTGATTTCACCTTCAGTGATTTTGAGCTATCAGATTTTGAAACGACCCTTTGCACAATTCGAATGTTCACAGACCTCAACTTGGTGCAAAATTTCCAAATGAAGCATGAGGTACGAATGCTGTCAAATGCTATTTCACATAATGAGACAACTTGCAAGGAGAATAATGAAATAAGCCTATAGGGGGTTGTGGAAATTTCATTAGGCAATGAAATGACAATAGGCAGGTAAACTAGTAAGGAGAAAAGTGATATTTAATTTCTAGATCAGTTCATATATACTTTTAGATTAGCAAAGCTTAAGGGCAGACAGARGTATTATATTATCTAGGATGAGTGCAAAATTTTTCATTTTGCAGTAATGCCAGGAACTTGTACTTCCTTAAGGAATATGTTTCAATAAAGGAGAGTTGCGGTGCTAGGCAGCCCAGAAATGGGTGAACTTCTGCTTCSTGATGGAATAAGCCTAATAGATTTGTATCAACAAGGTACCACCGTGACAATAGACATATAATTGTATGTGTCAGTAGAAACAACAATGCATTAACAGTTTTGAAGCTATACTTTTCTCTTTACTTAACCGAGCTAAAAAACAGCAATAATTCACTGTAGAAGAACACAAARTACTGCTGCTCTTATCCTCTGTGTGGATGGATAGATATTAGGCATCCTTTTCTGTCCATATAACATGACTCCTTCACTAGAAACCCTAAAAATTATTTTAAACCAAATTAGATGCTCAAAACACATATAAAACAATATGGTRTATCCGTTTAAGCTAAAAGATCTATTCCAGCACACATTAAAATACACTCTGGTCTTTATAGTTTTCACTTTCAAAAAACAAAAGTATAACCCACATTTTATAATTCTGTTCTGTGAAGCAGTCAGGACATATTTTCCTTCTACATAAAAATAATAATTTAAAAAAATTACTTGCTTTCCAAAGTCCGATTATGTTTGTCTTTTGACAAATTGATATGAATGGCGAAAAATATACATTCATTTTCAAAACAGTTCTTAAGAAAACCCTGTAATTCAAGAATTAATTGCCTTTATGAAATAGTGGTTACAAGTAAGCCTTTTTTCCCCTCTCACTTAGCTCAACATAACTCATTTTCTGGATCAGCAGCAATGCATCTGACACTAACGTGTTGCCTTCAGTGATAAAAAAAAAAAAAATGCAGCTACCTGCATTACTTACTGAAGAGACTAAATTAGTAACTGTAACCATGTGTTTCTTATTTTATAGGAAGAAAAAAATCAAATTTTGTAGCTAACAACATATTACTGTTTCTTAAAGGTTCTCTGCAGGTGGATTTTAAGTGTAAAGAAAAATTATCGAAAAAATGTTGCTTATCACAATTGGAGGCATGCCTTTAATACTGCCCAGTGCATGTTTGCTGCTTTAAAATCTGGTAAAATTCAGGTACATTTTGCTGTTTCTATGTTAAGAACCTTATGACTAAACAAATGCTGTAATGATGCATAGTTTTGCTTGTTATGTCAGTAAAATACATATCATTCTGCAGTCTCACTCATAACATCAAAAAATTTCTGCTGAAGACTTCTGGCCTGAAGTGCTTGATTTGTTAAATTGTTCTTATGTGATGTACTTGGATTCAGTCAAATCCTCTGGGAATGATCAGGTGGATGCTCCCAATGGGAATATCTCAAATGAGGCACTTAATTACGTCCTTTTTAAAAGTAAATGATTATGCTACAAGTCAGTCAAGAAGTTGCAGAAGAAAAAGACTGGCCACATTGTGAGACACCTCTCCTAGTTTTCATTAGACTCAGAAACAGAGCTGAGTTCTGGAAATAAGGACATCTTCATTTCAATGCCTTGGAACAGTACTTCAGCTCTCCACTTAAATTATTATTCCAAAAACAAATACTGAAGGGTTARCTAAGAAAAGATTATTCAAGATTTYGCCCAAACATTTTTTCTTAATGAAAACAAAATGTTTCTGCTTATTTGGAGTTAACATTTTTCTTCAGTTTGATCAATCAGTTTGAGTTGATATAAGTTGGTTTATCTTATTTTACAATAGTTTCTTATAAGAGTGTAAATAAATCTTATTTGTAGAGCAAACACCAATACCAATAATGAAGAGGCATTCCCTTCTTCATTGAGAAAGAGAAAAAAAACGTGGAAAAGACAAAGACATTCCCATTTAGGATGTTCCTAGGCTGAAAAGGAATGGGCATTGAAGTTTTATTTTGGGTGGTCTAGCAAACTCAAATGATTCTGAAAACTTGGTTGCTTGCTATTTTTGGAATCCTGTCAGTCCCCACTGTGATTTCTATACATTGTTTCATTCCTGACTACACTGGATTCACTGCACTGATTTTCATGGCCTAAATTCGGGAGTCAGAAACTACACTGAAGTCTCTCATTTTTCTTCTGGTCCAGGAGGAAAAGCAAGCACTGCGACTCAAATTCCCTACATAAGATCAGCCATTTCCAAAATGATTTGTCYTTTGACTACACAGACAGGATTCATAATCTGGAAGGCAAATACTACTCCACAGAACTTGTAACCTCTTAAAGAAAATTTGGATTTGATTGTACAGTACACAGGGTACAACCCCTCCCGTTGGCTGTGCTATCACCAACTGTTTTTCAGATTTCTATACTGACTCTTGTGCCTGCTATTCTTGACCCATTAGAAAAAAATACTATGTGGATACTGCAGCTTTGCTCAACCTCTGCTTCTTACTGGCCAGATTTAAACGAAGTAYCTATAAAATAGTATTAATCAATATTAAGGATATGATATATTCATGAGGAATAAGCTATAATCTTTTTCTGTTATTGGCAGACTAATCCTTTTTGAGGCTCTGTCAGTAAACTGTTAATAATAAGTCAAATATTTATTTTTTAAAAGGTTTTTTACCAGATGTTTAAGGATCAGAATTAAAAAAAAAAAAAAAAAGCTGTCTTTTCCCTGCCAGTTGACCTTCTGCAAGTCATATCCTCTTCTTCTAGATCAATTTCTTCACCTGTAATGTAGGGCTAGAGGATATTACTTCCCTCTGTAACCTGCTTGGAGGTCCATAGAGAGGTATTACTACTATCTGCCATACCTTAAGAGATAACTCTTTATTCTTGGCATAAAATTGTATGTCCTTGTCCTCTTTGGGCTAGAGTTGTTATCAGTTATCTGGTAAAGACAACAAATATAATATATGGTGTGCAAAATAAAACCCTAGTGCAAAACTAATTCATTTGTACTACCTTTACAGAGCAAACTGACTGACTTAGAAACACTTGCTTTGCTGATAGCAACTCTAAGCCACGATTTGGATCACAGAGGAGTAAACAACTCTTACATACAAAGGTAAGTCAGTCAGAGGAGTTAAATAAAAGCAAGCAAAATCAGAGAGCTAARTGAAGTACAGCCTCATCAATTTGACAGTGTTTGGCAGTGTCAGCCTGTACACAAAAGCAAGCCTTTGTAAAGCAGTAAGGACAAGAAGAGTTGGAAATATTTAGGCAGTACAAAGCAAAGATGTTTAAGCTCACTGAGCTGATGGTGGATGCAGCAGACTTTGTAGACTATGCAGGGGCAACATCTTCTGGAGCCTGTTCAAAACATCCCTTTCCCCATTTCCCATACAGAGTAGCAAAAGGTCACAGCTCCTAGGGAAGTTCACATAGGAGAAAACATGCAGGTTCTAACCAGTTGTTCAGTGCTAAGTGCCTGTTTGCTGTCTGGTCTGAGCCAGCACAGAGTTGGTATTGGCAGCAATCTCAGTGATACAAAGGGCCTCATATCATTTAGAGCTCTGATTGTTTCACTCATAATTTAGCCAAGCTTTCCATGAATTTGAAACTGCTTTGGATACAGTACATATTTAAAATCACATCAGAAAGGCATGACTGTTTCACACTGATTTGGGATCMTCTGTGTTCTTCCCTTTTAAAATTTGAGCAAAGCAAGAGCAAAACAAAAAGACAAAATACAAGTTTAAAACTTGAAACAGTTTAATTTATAGATAAAATTTTTGGGAGGTTGTTTTGTTTTTATAATTTATTAATAGTTTCAGTTCTTCCCAAAGAAGAACTTCAAAGAATTCCACATATAAAAATATATGATTCTTTGATTAAAGGAACAGCTTGAYTTAGACATGGCTATAATATAACTAATATGGTAGTGTCCTGATCTTACCATAGAAATGTATACCTATATCTCTGTATGGTAGAGTGATTTTGATGGTACCTGTGGAAGAAATGATCTTCTCTTCTTGCTGTGTGTAAAGTGAAGATATTAGGAGAGGAAAAGATTTTTTGAGGCAGAGAGTACTAGTAGCATGTGATATTCAGTGAGCTGAAGCAGGATAAATTCCTGCCTTTCAGATATATGGCTAGTAGTTACACTAACTGTAATGCGGAAAGAAAGAAAAGAAAGAAAAGAAAGGAAGGAAGGAAGGAAAAGGAAGGAAG